>CM031084.1:25578410-26079029 GCA_018257905.1 Gillenia trifoliata | reverse complement strand
TTTAAGTGAGATTCTTGCTAAGAATGAATTGAAGGTCGAAGCCATCTTTGGTTTTAAGTATGAGTATGATTCTTGCTTAGTTTGTTACGAAGGCCAAAATCAATTTCTTTTCATCATCAAAATGCCTATAGAATGTACCTGGACTTTGATGCCAGCTAGATTTTGTAGTGATGTGACGCAATAGCTCGACATTTTTGAGTTGTGTATGGGATTGAGACCGATTCATTGGCAACATGAACGTATGTAGTCTGTCAATCTGTTATGATATGAAAAACTATACAATTGAAAGCATTTCGTGAATCTGTTTTCTCTTAAATTATGTTGTTCTGCTTAAGTTGCCACTTCTTTGAGGAAATGAATACCTCACTTGATGAAGTAACTAATCTTGCCTCACTTGCTGAAGTAGTCTTGCCTGTAGTGTCAAGGTAATTAAGTGAATGAATGCCTCTCAAAGATTTAAAACTTCGTTCTTTCTTTCTTGGACTGTGGTGTCAGTATTGACTCTCTAAAACTTTGACACTGCATTCATTTCCTGTTGATTGACTCTTTCATTAAATTTTCCATTCAAAATAGGGTTGTGTTAAAGAGTTATTTCAGACATTTCAACTCTTCACTCCCCTTCTAACAAGTTCCCTTCGACGAAACAAAAATCTAGGGTTTCAACAAATTCAAAAAATTGAAAATGATGAGGCTATGGAATAATATTTTGATATTGTGGAATAGAACGAAACTTACTATAACATCATGGCATAAAATCTTGATTGAGTTTCTCTCAAACAATATAGTCCTCAAAACGTATACACATATTCTTAAAGTATATATAGTTGTTGTTGAACAAAATTTTTACGAAATAAATTCAACACAATTTCACCCTTCATTCGTTGTAGAGGAGGGCTTTATTATTTTGAGTTCGACCCATTTTAGACTACATGTCTATCAATTACAATCTCTTGTTACAAGAGAATACCCTTTGATTCTAGTATGAAGAAAACAAGGATTTTGGGAGATGGGTGTGTTTGTTTGGTTTTGTGGCTGTATTTAGGTAAAGATCTAAATTGCCTACGTACCCCTTTTAAGGGATCAAGCCACTCGTAGTTCTTTGGGATGGATTTGGAGTGTTTGAGTAAATTTGGTTTGTATAAACCAAGGATTTGATTTGGATTTATTTTTGGTCTTGTGCGGTTGCATCTAGATTGAATCTCTAGATTGCCTACGTACCCTTGGCGGGATCAAACCGGCGTAGTTCAATAACGAATCTATAGTTTATTTGGAACGATTTGATTGGTTTTGTACCATTTGACAATTTGGGATTTGGAATTTGATTTGTATTTTTGGCTTCAAGTGAAGACAACCGATTTGTGTTTTTGTATCAATTAATTACTAATTGATACATTGGAGGATCCTTAATTTGACTTGGGAATTTAGTATTTGATAGGCTTCATTTGGCTTTGTCCATGGCAACGTGACTTGCCACCTTGGTAGGCTTGGTTTGCCATTTTATTTGCATAGAAGCCTCTTGGCGTGCTGTCTTGTAGAAAGCAAAGATTGCAATTAGTGCAATCTAATTTGTAGCTAGCTTTTGATCTTCTGTGAGTTGAATGTTTGAAATCCCTCACGAGCTTAGTTGTTGGCTGGCATGCAGTCGTGCTTTCCATTTAACACTTTAATTTGATTGAATTTCCGACTCTTTCCTTGCTTCATGTGGTCTTTCTGTTTATGACTTGATGATACAAGTGTGCTTTGGACTTTTAATTGGCATTACTTGTAGCCTTTCGTTTGTCTACAACTTGCACCGCAACAACACATATTTCTTCTTCACTTTTGTCTTGTGCATGGGTTTAGTTAGACGAGCTTTGAGCTAGATGGTTTTCAGAGCATGTAAGCCTCCTTTAACTTTGCTTTTCTTGACATTTATCTCGTCGGCCTTCGCCTTGGAGCTCTCTTCTCGATCTGCTGCAGCCTTATAATTTGGTTCAAATAAAACCACGAATTGTTAATCTATAGTTTGCCTTGCCTTAATTTTTGCACAGCAGCACAGCAAGTGATCAAGTCCTTGCTTTCATATTGTTAATGGCATGCATAAAAGCAAGTAGCAGAACACCTTTCTTTTTATCAATGCCTTTTATAGCCAGACTCTTTGTCTTCTATTGTGCAAAAAGACATTAGATTTTGGATGAAAGCTTTGCTCTTGCACTTTTGACATTAACTCGGTGGTCCCAAGCTTGTACGCATGCAATGATCCATTTGCTTTGGTTTGGTGAGGCCTTCAACATGTTGTCTTCGATATTAGAGGTGCAGAGCTCAGAGCTTATTTCTTTTCTTCTTTTTTCACTCTTCGACAGCAAAGGGTTGAAATGATGGTAATAACCACCTTTTTTTTTGGTCTTCGGAAGTAGTTAACGGATTGATTTAATCCTTTATTTTCTCTGTCTTTGGTGCTCATAGAAGAGATTGCGGGTGTTCTATCAAGCGGGTGCGACGACATGAAGACCTCGCAAGGTGTTCATGTACAAGTTGCGTATGAGAGGGGTCTTTTTGACGCCTCTTTGGTGTGGCATTCGCTCTGTCAGCAACTCGAACAGCACATGCACCATTTTTGGTGCACTTTGCACGTAAGTGCAGCCTTCTTATCCAACGCAAGGGTGCTCTTCTGTAGGCTTTGCACAGCGATCTTCTTCTTCTCTCCATCTCGGACAGCATTTTGCGCATTAGCACCGCCTTCTTTTCTGGACTGCAGCTGCACCATTCGGTGCACTTGCGTGTTAGCTCAACCTTCTTTTCCGTATGCAGCCAGCAGTCTTCTTCTTCGAACATCAGCTGTACCATTTGACAGCAGTCTTCTGTACGCAGCCTTCTTTTCCAGCACTAGCAGCAGCTTTGCTTCTTTTTCACTTAAGCTTCATTTTGAGACCCTTTTACATCGCAGGAAAACTTTGGCTGCTTTCCTCTTGGAGTTTCGTTTGGAGAAATTGCAAGTGTGAGCGGAGATAGCGCTGCTTTTTTGTTGTTCTGGTTCACTCCTTCAAAATCAACGTTGGTTGTAACTTCTCGCTCTGGAACTTTGGTCACTGGTTGACGGTTGAAGCCGGAACGAATCTTGACAGAGTCTCATCAGCGAATTTGGCAGCAAGGCTTGGTTGCATAGATTCTAACGGTCTTTGTATCTTTTTAATAAGCTGCAAATATTTGGAACACGTTTGCATGTTTAACAAAGAATAAAATGGAAATGTTTTATACCTTTCAAGAGAAAGCTTTCTCTTCCCGTTGCTTGCTTTAAGTCTCTTTGGTTTGTAGATATGATTTCCTTTTTGCTTCCGTTATGCCTTCTTCCTTCGTGGAATTAATGCGAACTCTCTTTGCTTTTGCCTCCTGTAAAACTCTCTCAATACTTCTGCAGTATTTCTCCAAGTGCTTTCTGCTGTTCCTCCTCTCTTCCTTTTTTTCTCTTCTTCCTCTGATTTTGCAGCGATGCCTTTTATAGGCAATTTAGAGATAGGCAGTTGAGGGAGCCCTCTCCCTGATTCCATGTGTGGGTGGAAGTAATGGGCCATTTTCTTCTGCACGTTCAGAGTAACTGCCTCCATGTATACAATTATCTATTTTGAATGATTCAGATGCTTTTGTTGGCTTAATCTCCACCTTTAGATTTTGCTTTCCACTATATTCTAGAGTCCATGTTCCCTAAATTGCTGCCACTTTTATTTATTTATTTATTAAAAAATTTTATTTAACAGTTGTCCTCTAAAACAATGGTAAATATCAGCTTGCTTGATTCGTTTCTTGAACCTTCTTTTGCCTAGCTACTAAATTTTCTTCTATTTGAAAAGGAGAATGTGTTGGTGGCCTAACCATACAAATAGGTTCCATTTGATGATAGTTGACGGCGCTTGGTTCAACCTGGTTTATCAAGCCTTCTTCGAACTTAATTCTATGGACTTTTCATATGACGGAAATTGGCTCATCGGTTGAGGCTTCGGTTGTAGTTGGGGTATTAATTGTGATCCTTGTTGCTGAGCTTCTTGATTAAATAAGTAGTTGCATCCCGACTTTACTGATGGTGGTGGTGCAGTGCATCCTCTACTCGCCCACCCCTAGTTGGTTCTATCTTTTTTTCTCTAAATCTCTTTCTGCTGTTTGATTTGCGTCCTTAGTGCAAAAATATAAAAACGATCATCCTTAACCTCCTCTCAATTTGGACAAATTTAAATATGTGAATTCGAGATTTTAATTGGCATTCTAAACAATCCCAACTATTAAACAAACTATGATATAGTTGTATTGTACTTACCATAATGAAAAAGAAAGTGACTTTCATACTCATTTTTTTCTTCTAGCATTTGTATTGAATAATTAGCAAGAAAAATTAAACGACATAAAGAATATAATAGATGCAAAAGGAAAAAAAAAAGTGTAGTAATGTAATAAAATCTGGCATAATAGTGATAGTGAGTAAATATCATATTTCCGTCTCATGGTTCTCTTCCGATACCTTTGTTCTTTTATCTTTGTGTTTTATTTACAAAAGGATAATTAGTTTTGCCAATTTCATTTGTTACGCATGCATATGTTGAGTTGTTGGAATCCTAGGTGTTGCTAAGATGCCATTCAATAGTTCATTATTGTTGATGACCAATAAAGTACAAGACCGTAAGCTAGCTAACGAATTGATTTGTATTGGTGCTTGCTGTTATTTTTTTTTTTTCCAGCTACCAATTTGTTTACTTATCATACATGTTTTTTTATCATACATGTTTTATACATGTTACATGTTTTCTAATGTACACATATTGCCAAAAAGGTTGACGCATAACAATTTTTGCTGTCAAATTATAGTTCTAACACTCACGAGAAAAGTGTAAACGTACATTCTGCTATGTTATGCAAAATCTCTCAGACATTTCCGTAGAAACTTATAATCTAAATGCTTCAAATTTTGGATACTTATTGGTTACTGATATAACAGATCTTGCTTCTGTGTTATTTTGGTGATTGTTTTAATTTGATTGAATTTTGTTATAGATAAGTAAATAATCATAGATGTCTGCTATGGAAACTCATAAAGCTAGGCAGTGTGTATGTGTTGTGTGCAGTGTGTATGTGTTGTGTGCAGTGTGTGTGTGTGTGCAGTGTGTGTGTGTGTGCAGTGTGTATGTGTTGTGTGCAGTGTGCGTGTGTGTGTGTTGTGTGTTCAATGTGTGTTGTGTGCAGTGTGCGTGCGTGTGTGTTGTGTGTGCAGTGTGCGTGTGTGTGTGTTGTGTATGGTTTGATTGCATAGTGTTTGTTAATCAGCCTGAGACGGAATGTTGGATGGAGAGGGAGTGGCGGAATTGTAATGGGTTTGTTTGGATTTGGCAGGGGCTCGTGAGTTTGTTTGTTTGGATTTGTTTGGATCTGGTAAACTCTGCAATTGCTGGGTTTGGTACTGGTGCTATTCTCGAGCGTCTTCAGGGTGAGAATTCTTTCCTGTATCTTCTGTATGTTATTTTTGGAAGAAATTGTGTTTACTGTGGTGCACTCAGATTGTGTATACTTTTATTGTTTGTGAATATGGAATGTGATAGGTAATAGCTTAATATGGATTGTGTATACTCATAATGCAATGCACTTAATAGAGAGGACTGAAAGTGGAAAAGTCGGCAAATAGAGAAATGAGAATGGACTTTGAGAGGGTCTAGGTGCACTGTCAAAACTTCTCCAAGAATTGGTCCTTTAGTCAGAATTGGTCCATTGTTTTCTTATATGAACCGGTCAAATTAGTTAGATATACCAATAATTACCAAAGGAATCATAGTTGGAAACTAGTAGCATAATTTGATTTCAAGCTGAGGCTGAAGTTTCCCCAATTAACAGTAAAGTTGTGAACTGACAAGATACCCAGAATATTTAACAATGGCCGTTAGTCAGCAATTGATTATCTGCCATATGTGCATTCAGTCATATCATTATGCAGTCTGATGAATACAATGATTATTGATTATCTTACAAAATTTTGTAGTGCATGTTTTAATATTATGTATGTATCATTTTATTAGTAAGGATGGGAAAAAATTTGGGAACTTCATCAAAACCTTCACCAGCTACATGGAATGATCATAACATATCCGTATTTTGTGAGTTGTGCATCAAGGAGGTTGAGGCTGGACATCGTCCTGGCACTCACTTTAACAAAGCCGGATGGGCAAATTTGATAGAAAACTTTAGGAAAGAGACTGGAAATTCTTATAGTAAAGCGCAATTGAAAAATAAGTGGGATTATCTTAAAATGGATTGGAAGTTGTGGAAGGAACTCGTTGGGAAAGAAACTGGCCTAGGGTGGAATCCGAGCAAGGGAACGGTTGATGCCTCTGATGAATGGTGGAATAATAAAATTCAGGTAGGTGTACTTCTTTTTTTAGTTATGATGTCATTCTAGTTATAGTAAGCATGGACTTGTTATAACAATATTATTTTTTATTTGCAGATAAATCCTGAATATGGAAAATTGAGAAAAAAAGGTATCACTCCTGAGTTTGAGGAAAAGTTAGATAGGATGTTCTCAAACACGGTTGCTACTGGTGCAAATGCTTGGGCACCTTCATCTGGTGCACTGCCACCAGATAATCAAGAGGAATCAATGGGAGATGTTAATATACTAAATGAAAGCTCTGGATCAGATGATGAGAATGAGAGCGAGACGATTGAAGCTTTGAGGAATGCTGCTAAGAAGGGGAAAAAAAGAGCAGCTGACCAAAGTGAATTTAGAAAAAATAGGAATGATAAGAAAGGAAAAAAGGTTGGAGGTGCTGCAAAACTGTATGGCCAAATTGACCGCCTTATTGGTGCAGTTGAGAGTAAAAGTAGTACAACATCTTTGATGAGAGAAATGACGAGAGGCACTAGTATTCCTGAAGTAATGAAGGTTGTTGAATCATTACCTGGTTGTGAGCCTACTAGCAGTTTGTGGTTGTTTGCGACTCGTTTGTTTATGCAGCAAGAGAAGAGAGAGATGTTTTCTATCATGAAAGATCCTAATGTCCAGCTTTGTTGGCTAAATTATGAGTTCAACAACCAATGAGGAAGCTGAAGTTCGATAAAATATTATGGATTTGTCTATTCTATGTACTTCTTTTTTTAAGATTATGAGTTAGAATTGTGTTGCCACCTTCCTTGAATGTTATTTTTAGGATTCTGAACATCATGATTCAGTTTATCTTATTTGAATGTTATTTTGGATTATGACGTAATTGTTTAGCTACTTTGTAAACAAAATATTGGTACAATGGTTAATGTACTTGAATTTTGCTAAAGATTATATGTTAACTTGCAGGTGTACATTGAATATGAACATTCCAGATGATGATGAAGATGAGTTTGACCTAATTGTATGCGCTTGTGCTCGAGCTATTGAAACATATTATAGGTTATATGTGCATAAAACTCCATGTATGAATTCTGTTCATACAGGTAACATCTGGTTAATGGAAATATTACAAGGAAATGATCAACGATGTTATAGGATGTTTAGGATGAACAAAGATGTATTTTATAGGTTATGCAATGATTTGCAAGCTAATTATGGCTTGACGAGTTCAAGGAGGATGAGTGCAACTGAGATATTAGGGATGTTCTTACATATGTTAGGACATGGTGTAAAAAATAGATTAGCCCAAGAGCGATTTCAGCACTCTGGTGAGACCGTTAGTAGATATTTTGGTTTTATGTTGGATGTTGTATGTCAGATGGCAATAGATATTATCAAACCTATGGACTTAGAGTTTAATGGCACTCCACAAGAGATAAGGAGAGATACTAGATACATGCCTCATTTTAAGGTAATTATGTTTTTAATACTTATTTGAATTGGTTTGGTAATTATTATTATGCAAGTTCACAGTCATATTTAACCCAATCCCTTATTTTTAGGATTGTATTGGAGCCATAGATGGGGTACATGTTGATGCTTCAATACCTCCTCCCGATCAAGTACCATATATTGGTAGGAAAGGGAAGCCCACTCAAAATGTCATGGCTGCGTGTAATTTTGACATGCAATTCACATTTGCTTGTGCTGGATGGGAAGGCACTGCACATGATACAAGGGTTTTTCTATCAGTTCTACGTAATCAGAGTTTAAATTTTCCTAAGCCTCCAACTGGTAATCTCTTATTCTCAATTCTCATTTGTTAATCAATTCTTCGTCTTCTTCTTTTCGCTTTGTCAAATAATAACATGTGCAAACAAATTCTATATTTTATAGGAAAGTATTATTTAGTAGATGCGGGGTACCCACAAATGAGAGGGTATTTGGGACCGTATAAAGGGCAAAGATATCATCTCACGGATTTTCGTAGGAGTGGCCAACCAATTGGGTATAAAGAAGTATTCAACCATAGACATTCTTCTCTTAGGAGCGTAATTGAGCGTACATTTGGAGTTTGGAAGAAAAGATGGGCAATTTTAAGGGATATGCCTTCTTATCCGTTCAATAAGCAAGTGAAGATTGTCATTGCTACAATGGCTCTTCATAACTACATAAGAAGACATTCTGAGAGTGATAGCCATTTTGATGACCCCGAAAACTTTAGTGAAGACAGCGATAGTGATGATGAAGAAGAAGAAGGCCAAAATCACTATGACCAAGGATCACAAGAGATGGAAGCATTAAGAAATAGCATAGCTGCAAATTTGATGAATGCACCTAATTAGACTATTTTTATATTGAACAATTTGTAGATATTTTAATATGTTTGATGCATGTATTATATAGTTGATAATATTGTAACTACCTTATATGAGTGTATATTATTTTAATATTATAAAGAAATTTTTTCATAATAATTCTTTAAAATTTGGGATACGTAAATAAGACGAACAATATAAGAAAAAAAAAGTATATGTAATGAATTGACCAATATTTTTGGCAAACAATTAAATTAATAATACATACAGCAACATGCCCTTTTTGGTCATTTTACACAGTCACAGCAGTTTTATATACAAGTTTACCAAACACTTTGAAACTGCTTTTTTTTGCTATAAGCACTTTTACAACTACAGTTTACCAAACACTTACCCGCTTTTTTTCACAGCTGCTTTTTCTCTCAGCACAGCAGAAGCAGTTTTTTTAAAAAGCACAGCAACCCCAAACTAAGCCTTAACGTGCAGGAAAAACTTTACCATTTTAAGCTCGTGCAGGAAACTAAGAAAGAAAACGGAGAAGGAGCAACCAAAGATGAAGCTTTGCTACAGGATTTGGTGCGGGAAAGGAGGAATTATGGGCAAAGCGTTCAACCTAGCCTTCACGAGGCTACCAATTCTCAACAATACTACCCCAAAGAGGCATGATGTAGATGCAACAATGGAAAAGGGAAAGGAAGACTTAACAAAACAAGGAGATGAGAGAAAATCAAGGGATTATCCAGCTGGGATTTTGAGAACTTCATGCACTTATAAATTCAAGCCACCATCGCTCTTGGAAAGGGGGACGCGGCAAGCAAAGCAAGTAATCTCTAGTGCCAAAAACCTTAATTTTATGAGTTTTAGCCTTTCCTTCATCCTTTTCCCTTCCCTAAGCTTTCCTTACCCTTCAAAATTACAATCCCATTAGAAACCCTAATTAGCCACTTCAAAATAACAACCACCAACAAGCATCTCTCTCACGCTAAACTCGTGGGCTTTTAGCTCTCACACCTCAAGCTCTTGTGCCAAGATTTATTATTATGAATTACAACCTATGTTCGACCCCAATGTCTTCAACCACTTTAACAGCCGACGACCGTGTGAAGCATTTCAACAATCACCGGAAGCACTTCATCAGCGCCGAAAACATTCAATGTAATATCAAATGAAGCACTTAGGAGCTGCCGGAAGAACAACAAAGCATTCTCTAGGACTCGCTTCTCATTCGGGATGTTTTGGGCCTAGTTCTCGCTAACTTAGAAATGGGCACAAAGGCTTTGTCAACTTATTTACAACACAAGCCAAATAAAGTCTTCGAACGAAAAAGACTCCAACACTCCCTCATATTTCTACCTTCCGCGAGTCATGACTTCCCTCTCCCCGAGAAGATAATTACATTAGTTCGTATAATTAAATACGTGAGAACTGCAAATGGCTTTTTATCGTTGTGGAGAAAAGTAATGATGCCTATGTACTATGGTGCATGTTCAAGCCTCACCGATCCCCCTCTTCTTTAACAATTAACTATTTAACCCATTAACTCTATCGTTGTACTAAAAACAAATACGTGAGAACTAAAAAGGTGTACCATGCTGCATGCCGGATAAATGCCATAATTAATAAATCAAAATAATCACAACACAATCAAATTATAAAGAAATTTAATTTGATTTTAGAAACAAACGTGAAACGTCTTTGATATGCAACTGTTGGTAGGTGTTGAATATTTGTTTGTTTCTGGAGTGCACGTTTCTCTTGTTAAATGGTTTCCGTCGTCATTAGTAGACTGTTACTCCCTCTGCATGTTTAATACTTGTCCTGCGCGCCTTCTTCCTTCGTCAGGTCAGATGGCGCCAACGCCCGACGCCTTGAGTTTTTCAGTTACGAACGCATTCGGAGTGCGTTTTTAATGTGATCGGAGCCAACCAGCCACCTGACACTCATGCCAAGATTTCTCTCTCGAAGCCACTCGGCCTTCATGCCTGAATTTCTGGTAACGCCTCCCGCCGTGTCAATAGCATTATTGTAACGTAGACTTCTTTTTACCTTCAAGTAACTTTCTTTTTAAAGTAAATTTCTTTTTCTAAGTAACCTTTTCTTTTCACGTAATCAAAAATGATTTTTTGTTATTTTATTCAACAATTATTGTCCATTATAATTTAATTTAAGACTCTAATGGTTAAAAAGATTGTATATTATTAGATCAAATAGTCACCGGTAAAGAACAATAATTGGCTACTCAAGAATGAGTAGGAATTCATACTCAAAATTCTTCGTGTCCGATTCACAGAACTTCATACTTATAATCGGAACCATTCATATTATAAATCACTATGTAAAGATCATCTCTGCAAAAAATGAATTAAACTAAGGTTGTTTAGTCAATCAACTATAATAAATAGATACACGGTTTGTAATACTTTTACCATGTCCATTCATCTGTTTTTATGCAGTTCGATGACTAAACAACCTTAGTTTTAATTTATTTTTTGCAGAGATGATCTTTATAGAGTGATTTATAATATGAACAGTTCTTATCATAACAACAAAATTTTATGAATCAGAAACGAAAAGTTTTTAGTAGGAACTCCTACTAATTCTTTGAGTACCCAAGTATTATTCATCGGTAAAACATTACTTCTCTATGTACATGAATGAGATTTCATCTCAATATTTTGTTAATTTCATTAAATTTGTGTGATTAGGTAACAACCGAATATTAGCACTAGGCCTCGTTTGGCAACTCGGACTGGACTGACTATTTCAGTCGGATAGGATTATCTGTCATCGATGATGTTTTCACATCCATGTGATGTATCTAAATCATAATGAGCTACTAATGCCATAATGAGTTCCTAAGTAATCTTTCTTTAGAGCGAGGGTGAGAAGAGATCTCTTTGTAATCAACGCCTTATTGCTACAGAGTAAAACCTTTGTACCAATCGCTTTATATGGATTCTACATTGTCATTAGAGTCGCGTTTGGTCTTAAAAACCCACTACACCAAATCTTACAACCTTTAGGTAATTCGAGATCCCGGACTTCATTTTTGGTTCATTGATTTTAACTCATCATTCATGGCATCGATCCATTTACTACAGAATCAATACGAGTCAGCGACAGCGAAAGCGAAATTGGATCTTTATTTATTCCTACATCAATGTCAAACTCTTGTAATAGATATACCCACATAATCATCCGAAATGCACGTTTAGCTCTCTTTGAGATCTCCTTAATGCTATTTCTTGTGGTTCTTCCACTACATTTTCCATTTGTGATAATCTCGTGGAGCGGATGGTCATTAATTTGTTGTTCAACATTGTCTAACGGTTCAACATGTGTAGGAACAACGACTTGCTTAGAAATTATAGGTGTAGGAATCTGCACCTAATTTCGATAATGACCAATTCTTTAGGTTTTTTCCTCCCACTAATTTCACCACTTTCAATGAATGCGGCATTTATAGTTTCAACAATTCTCGTGCTATGATTAGGACAATAAAACCTATATCGCTTTGGATTTTAAGGTAACCAATAAAGTAACACTAATGGATAAATCCAACTTCTTTTCATGCGGATTATAAATTCTTATTTCTGCGGGCAACCTCGAACATGGAGTGCCTTAAACTAGGTTTCCTTCCTATCCCACGAGTTCAAATGGTGTTTTGGAAAGCGCGCCTTACTAAAGGGAAATCGGTTTTTAATCAATACGCCCGATCCTAGGCATACATCCGCGTGATAGGCAAGAATGCATTGCCAGCATACTCACCAACCATGTCCGTAGTCGCGGTCCTTCCAGTGACACCATTCTGGCGTGGCGTACAGCGCACAGTGTGTTGGGTACATATGCCATGCTTTTTCAGAGTTTGCAAATGGACCGGACATTGTCACGATTCATCATATTTTCTAAAATTCACCACCTACTATCAGGCGACAATCTTAAGCACATCTAATTGCCTTTCAACCCGTTAATAGACACCCAGGGCATTCTTTGGCAGGACTTCTTTCAATAGATAAATATAAACGATAACGTGAATAATGCGTCTATAAAAGGTGACAAAATATTTTTCTCCACCAAATGATGGAGCATAAAGAGTTCACATATACATATGAGATTATTTCAAGAAGCTTTGAACTATTGTGGCTCCTTTCTTGGTGTGTTTGGTTTGTTTCCCTTCGTACTTACACACCTGAGGATCGATAAAATCTAAGTTGAGGAAGAATCTCATTCTTTGTCAATCTATCATTCCTGCGGATATGTGACCCATTTTCATTTATGCCACGAGAATGAAGAATTTTCATTATTTAGGCTGCACTTAGTTCCAAACATTATGATACCAGAATAAAGTGTTTGACAAAAAGCGATTATTGAGCTTTAAGAACTGCTAGCCTGCTAGAATACTAGAACCAACAAAAAGTATTCTTGAAAAGCGAAACATTCATTTACCAAACTTTATAAAAAATCCATTACGGTCAGAAAGCTTAAGCTGGAAACCAATTGCAGACAACAGGAACATAAACTATCGAATAAACCCAAACAATATCAGTATCCAAGTATGAAAGGTTCCAACAACTATTAATTTGTGACTCGATTCTCCATGAAAATGAAATTTTCATTTGGATTTAAAGTTTGGAGTGGTAAGGAATCCTATCAGAATTAGAAATATGGTAGTAGCACCAGTCGACCCACCAAAGTATTATAAGGAACTTGGAGTTAAATAGTGATTTAAAACTTACATAAACCAAATGCTCACCTTTCTTTTCGAACCATTATTTAGTTACAGCAATTCCTTTGATAATACCCCAGGCTTCCTCTCTGACGACACATAAATCACTTTTATGTTCCTTATCATGAGCTGAGTAGCATTAAGCGGTCCATTCTGTGGGTGGTCCTCTTTTCTTGCCACTTGCAGAACACCAACTAGAATTTTCTTTTAGCTCATTGACGCTAAATGAGCGGAATGTTCTCCCTTCTATTTAGCAAGCCCTTCCCTCCTCTTGAGCAGAGTTTAGTGTGAATTCATCAACATTCCACTTGTCCGCTTATGTTATAGTTTATTTGAAATGGCTCATGCGGGGAGGCAAGAGTTCAAAATAAATTGAACAAGAAAGAGGAGTTATCACATTCATTCAGAGTCTTTAACTTTGTTGCTATATTAGTCATTTCAAGGACATGCTCATGCATGCTTCGCATACCATCAAATTTCTTGGTGGTAGTTCGATATTAATGTCCCGACAGAGACTTTGTCGGCCAGTCTTGAAAGCAGTCTCAATATTTTGATGTTCGCCAGTAGTTTCGGCTTGAGGAAGGCGATCTTATATTTTCGCTATAGTCATTCGCATAAACATCATGCTCGATCTATTCGATCTCTCCGGGCATTATAGAGAGATTTTCCTTAGTCTTGCTTGTATTCGTGAGCGGCGGGTTTATCGATTGATCTTTAAATCAAGGTCCCGAACACCAAGGTGGCCAGTTGCTCACTCCAATGCGAGAATTTATTCCATTAAGTGAGGAATAGATGAAGCAGCGAGTGAAGAAAGAAAGCAGAACAGCGACTCTTTGCAATTCAAAAGTGTTCACAACATTAATGCTTTAGTAGTAAAAACACGTGTAATAACAATAAGTGTATTATCATATTCTCTTTTGGTGAATCTTACCAACAATACAAACAATCATCTGATGCATAATACTTTATTGATAATTGTACATCTCCTATGAGAACTGATTTACGTTATCTTTGGATATCGAACAAATAAAAATGAAATGTACAATTCTCACCACATTCATATCATCAATCATATGAGCAATTAGTCTACCTTTGGGTGACCATAAAGAACATGACGATAGAAAATCATATTACTCATGTACAAACCTTTAAAACATAATAGATTATTAGTTTCATATGCATCATCCTATCATGGTAATTGATT
The DNA here is from genome assembly GCA_018257905.1 of Gillenia trifoliata. Taxonomy (NCBI): domain Eukaryota; kingdom Viridiplantae; phylum Streptophyta; class Magnoliopsida; order Rosales; family Rosaceae; genus Gillenia; species Gillenia trifoliata. The sequence continues at coordinate 26,064,441 of CM031084.1, read as the reverse complement.
AATCATCCATTAATTCGAATCCATGTGATCTTTCTAGTTTGGCCACTTTGGTGACTAACAAACAATTTCATAATATAGTTACAAATTAAATGAAGCGGCAGCGTTTACCCTTCGCAATGATCAACTACATGAGATTGTCAAAATATAATTAATTTCACGTTCAGCGATAATTTTGTGGTGATGCCGTGATGGTTATTTCATAATTGCCAAAACAAAGGTAATAATAAGTGAGGTTGATTCCACTTGATCAATAAAATCATGAAATATAAGAAAATAAAATATATGATTTTATTTTTATTGATTTAATAAAAGCCAAATAACATGTGAATCAACCTAAGCCAAATAACATGCTTCTTGTGCGAGTTCAATCGATTTCATTAGTATGCAGGACCATCATAATTTTAAAAACATTCTTTCCATGGATCTTGTGGAAAACATAAGAAATCAAAAAATTTAATTTTGATTACAAAAGCGGCCATCATCCTAATATAGCCCACATGCATTGATATTCGTTTCAATCAAAATTTTCATAATCATATTAAATCATGAAATTCTCAACGTGGCTACGATACCACATGTAAATTATAAATCAATTAAGTCAAGATCATTTAACCATTGATTTTCCGCATATGCACATAAGATCTCCGCGGAAATACCAATTAAACAATTAAAAGTATTACCTTGATCCATGGCGATGCTGGGAAATCCCGATCGGTTTACGCCGGCGGTTGAGGGAAAAATGTGTTATGCCTCTGTTGCATGGCCAAACCCTGTCGTGTTTTCTATCAAGTGCACTATTAGATGGTTATCTGTCTCTCGTGAAGCGAAGAGAGGACCGATTGCCATTTAAAGCCCATAATCAAATTGCCACCCACCGCAGTGTCACGGTGGAAACGTTTTCTCGTAATTTGACCAATGGGATTGTTACAAATAATAATGTCAGTTAAAACTTCAATATCTAATGGGGTGTCACAGTATGATTCCACTGAGATAACAACTCATTCACACTCACAGCCAATATTTGGTATTTTAAAGATTCCCTAAGTTACTATTTCAATCGTTATACCACTCAATCCCAATTGGCAGTGTTGCTATTACTATATATTTGCACAAATCCAAACCTGTGTGTTTGCCATGATTCATAACATCCTATGGCAGGATGGAGATCCTGTTGGGTGGTGGATTGAGAGAACATTGGAGCATGGTTATAAGATTAAAGGTGTTTGGCTACCCGGAATAATGAGTGTTTTAGAGTACGTGTTTCGTTTTATTAGGCCACATAGTTTGGTTAGTAAAATGAGTATTGATTGGTGAGTACTAAGGAGCAATGCTTGGCAGCTGCAAACCGGCAGGAAATCCTGCACAAAGTGGCCAGTGGCTGTCTAAGGGACAACACGTGTGGTTTTCTTTTTACCATTTTGTTCAGGCCACGTCAAGCTAGTCTCTTGTCAACCGTCATCACTTATGCCATAGCCTATGATCCTCACAACCCACACCTCAAATCAAATAAAATTTGAGGAGATGGAGAGAGAGATGAAGCAGGATGGTGGCTGATGGAAGAAGAAAAAGGTTTGATGAAAGTGAAAAATTGCATCTCAAAAGGTTCAATTTGTCAAAACCAAGTTTCAATTTAAGTGGCAGAGATTGGAGGTCGTTGGGCATGATTAGAAAACTTTGCCGCATTATCACGTCGTCGTCGCGGGCCTTTGTTTGCTAGTTGGAATAACTACAAACGGTGCTTTGTTTTGGTTATTTACTTTGAGTTAAAAAACTAAATTAGAGTTAAAAGAGCTTTTTGGAACAAAAATATAACCTGCGTATTGTCACCGAGCGTGCCCGCGTCACTTTGTGCGGGATTTGCTGCACGTATTTTTAAAAATATTTATATAATAATTATGTATTAAATGTTAAGATTAATATTTTATTTTTTGGTTTGATCATTGTTTAGTTAATTTTACCATATTATGAAAAGGAACTATATATATATATATTTTTATTGTAATTATTATATATATTTTCGGAAATTAAATTTTATTTTATTGGAGTTGGACTTTTGAATTAGTCAATAGAAGTTTCTCTACTTATTTGTGCAAGTACTTTGGCTTTTACACATAACACGTGGCTTAAAAATATGTTTACATTATTAGATAAGATGGGGTGCTTCTTCAGATATTTGCCGACATTCACCTGTATAAATGAGATCAAGGGCCGTAGTGATGCGGTTTGCATACCAAAGTCAGAAGCTGAAAGCAGAGACAGAGAGAGGGAGGGAGAAAGAGGGGAGCAAGGAGAAGAATAAGAAAGGAAAGATTTCTTGCTACTCTCTATCATGCCGATGAAGGAAGAGTACTTTGGACTGTTCTTTTGCTTCATGAACATGAACAGACATGGTTAAAATATGTAGAAAGGGAGAGGGGAAGACAGCTGGGTTCATGTTTTAGCTCTTTTAGTATATCCAGCTTACATATTTAGTTAATTATCTGCTCTAAGTTTGTTGTTCTAATTAGATTGCTGCTAAACCTAAATCCCAACTCACGCATCTCATGTAGAATTGGTTCATATTGTTGGGTGCGGCTGGCAGTGACTGTGTGCTTACCGCATGCGGTAGGGTCATGAGTTTATTTATATTAAGTTTTTGCAAAAATGATTAATCCCAGGCCGTTGATTGCACGTGGCATGTAGTGCTATGGCACCCACATTTCCCTGTTGTTATCAAACTATATTTATTACTATTTTATATTTATACATATCAAGTCAAAGTATATACCGTTGGTTTATGTTTACACTTTGTCTGCTGTTGATTTTCATCTATATTAGATTATACATATTTCCCCTTCACCTAGGTTATATATATATAATTCGACCAATTCGTTTGAAAGGGGAAGGGTTATCTATGAGACTATAGTCAGCTATTTCTCTGTTATCCAAACTATAAATATTATGGTTTATATATATATATATTGATCACACATGCTTGAACTAAGCCAAACTATTTTCCTAGTTATCAAACTATGGATAATGCTGAACATTGTTTTGGCTTTATATCATACTAACCTCTTGTCTTCACAATAGTTCAGGAAAATAATATTATTTGTCCAGGAGGTGCAAAGTGATTGCCTTGGTTGACTCTTCGGATGACACAACGTCAGTAACTCATTGACGCTTCCACTAATATTTCCTTAGCGTGTAAGTCACGAACTTCGTGACGCGAGCGGGGCGTCGTTGGACTCGAGCGAATATTTTACGGGCGTTGATTTCGGCGTTTTCTAGTATTTTCAAATTAGAGGATTTGGTGGTTGGGGTGGGAGCCCCAGTCCTGTTGGCCCATGTGGCCTTGTCCCTGTCGTGACTCTTGTCACCCTCTCTCCCACAGTGGCACTCTGCAACACAAAACAACAAGGAGCAAAAGCCAAATTACTCAAGAGCACCCATTACTACTCTCATATCCCTCTGTGACAATCTTTGCTTGGTGAGTTCCATAGACCTCACCATGTCACCGTTGCCTTGAGTTGCAGGCTGGATAACACAGCACCAGAGCCAGAAGGCATAGAATTTAACAAGCAGAGGAAATTTTCTCGGCCTTTTCTCAGTGAAACAGAGCTCGAATCTCGATCACATGCCATTGGACTCCTGGATGTCCCGAAGTACACAGTTGACTTTGGATGATGGCGTGGGCGAAATCGAAGAACTAAATTAAAATGGGGTGTGCCGTGGCTTCCTTCAATTTTCAGGCCACTTCTGGCCAGTTTTTGGCCCAAAATGGTAAATTCTGAATCTCCTGCTTTCTAACACTTCATTTTTGATGCCAAAATCGTCAATTTGGACTTAAAACGAAAGTTATGAAGCTTTGAAAAATACCAACCAAGCCAAAATTTCGGCCGCGGCGTGGCGTGGCTTGGCGGCTAGGAAAAGACCCAGTGAGCCGGCCTTGTCGGCGATAACGTCAATAGCAAGAATTGAAACAACCTTCGCCCGGCATCAATGGCTTAGAAGTTGAGCCGTGGCCAGCCGCTTCAGCTGGCTTGTAGTGGCCATAGTAAAGCCGCGCATAAGCGTAACGTGGCCAGCGCGTGACAGCATGGCGCGCGTGAGACAGCACGTTGGGCCGCGCGTGGGCGCGGCAGCGCGTTGGCCGTAGCTGGCGCGTGGGAGGTCAAATTCGATTATGTTTTCAGGCTACCTACGTGGCGGCGTATACCCCTACCCCTGAGGTAAATACGCGCAATCATTGGTGTTTTTGAACTAAATTGAAAAGCAAGGGATAGGTTGGGTAATTCGTTAATTATGTTGCCTTTATAGGTTTAATCATTATCTTAGGTGATATCTCGCATAGGTGGGGCCTATCCAGAGATACAAAGGGCTACCAGGGCGGAGGTACTTGACATTACCTCTGATCAGGTGAGTGGGCGCCTACATATTATTTAAGCTGTGACATTTATAATGAAATTATATTTGGTTTTATCTACATTATATTGTGGTTTTAAATGGATATTTATATCGTGCTATTGGTAGACCTTGTTATATTATTTTTATTACTCGGTTTGCTGACTTGGCACTAAGTATTTTAGTAGACATAGCGAGTGGTATTTTCGGTTTACTAGTTTTGACTGGGTATTTAGTTAGGCCATGAAGTGAAACAGGCTTGGGCCTACATTTCCATTTGGGGTGCTCTGCAAATTGGTGATTTATTATTGTTCACATCTTGTATCATTGGTGTCGAACCGGCCCTATTTTAGGGGATTTTAGAATTAGTATCTTAATTCACCTAACGTATTAACTTAGGTTTTTATTCTAGTTTAGGCGATTTTGCAGCAGTGTTGGAGTGAACCTTGGATACATGGTAAATTTCTAGTATATTGGGTTCACCTAGTTTCCTGATAAGTTGGTATTTCTATACCTTGGTACCTTGATATTCTTGGTATTTCCGTATTTTGGTTATATGTGACAGCTTGAATTGGCCAGAATACCATATATTGTTATTTTAGGGTTATCCCTTATAGGGAAATTACCCACCTTGTTTATGAGAAAGGTATTCCATGTGTGTTTTCATGTCGCTCAGCTAGGTTGCCACGGTGTTTGGTATCGTCCCAGAGCCGGAGACCCGAGCTTGCGTGATTGTTCACACGCTTTATCGTGTGGACCCTGCGCGGTTTGCTGACACAAGAATGCTTTAGAAGCGGCTGGGCTTTGTCGTGTCGCCATATCGCCAGCTTCACGTGATTGTGTACCGCAGTGCGTTATTTATACACCCGGCTGTTCATGTGAAAATATATGTATGAACGTGTGTTTGCTATACCTAAGCAGGCCCGGTTTATCTTATGGTTGTAGTATTGTGATTGCTCTGCTTGGTCTTCATGTTTGATGTACGGAGAGCATTTATTTGATTTCTGGTTCATTAATGTCTTATTTCTGTTTCAGGTAAAGCTTTTTTATGCCAGTGGTGGTGGCTTTACCATGCCCGTTTGGTTGGTAAGTATATTTAAATCATATATCGTTTTCTACCTACTATATTAAATGTGTTTTACCGGCAGGTTTCAAGCTTCAACTACTTGATTTTGTTCGTGAGAGGTTACTACTTCGAGAAAGCAAGGTTTTAAAAATGACATTCGGCCTCTGCCCTTTGTTTTGTGCCCCTCTGGTTTAGTGGGTTTGGTATCTCGTTCAGGCGGTGGTATATGTGAAGGTTTAAATTTCTTGGTATTGTAAATACTTTATCACATTTGAACTTTGTACGACGTGTAATACTAATTCTTCCCACGCTATCGTGCGCCGGGACCGCGTTACGGCGTCTCCAGCCGATGAAGAGTCGATCCGTGTGGGCCCGGCGCCGCTCGAACAAAACGACGTCGCCTGCGTCGAGGCGCTTCTCCTTGACGTAGCGGCTCCAGCCCTTGGTGAGGACGTAGCTCTGGCTGCTGTTCCAATAGGAGTAGCGGAACCGCCACGACTTCCCGGACTCGTCCTCGAAACTCAGCAGGAGGCCCGAGTCTCCGCCGCCCAGTGGGAAGTACTTCTCTGCGTGCTGCTTGGGAATCACGAGCCGGTTAAGCTTGCCGACGTCGCTGGGGGTCAAGGGCTTCTCGAACATGGGCTCTTTCTCGTCGTCGGAGTCGTCAGAGTCGATGCGGTGATGCGGCGGCGGGGACTGCAGTTGGTCTGATTCGTTGGGGTCGACGACGTCGTGGTGGTTGAGGTTGAAATTGAGAGTGTGGAAATGGGTGGGGGACATGGGTGTGGTGGGGTCTTGGGAGTTGAGCTGCCAGGGTTGGAAACTGTGGTGGGGGTGGCTGGGGTGGTGGGTGTCTTGATAAAATTGGGGGATGAAATGGGTTCTGCTCTGGGGGTGTCTTGAAGGGTCTTCTTGTTGGTGGGGGTTAGAATTAGCACTAGTAGTGTTCCACCACTGGGTTTCTGAGAGGTCTGAGGCGAAGTGGTTTATGGACATTTTCTTAGAGAGAGAGAGAGAGAGAGAGATGGAGATGGAGATGGAGAAATTGAGAAAATGGGGTTCTGGTTTTGGGGATGAATGGGATGGGGAAGGCAAGCTAGCTAGCTAGAGGTGTAGGGGTATAGGGGTATGTGTGTGTGTGGGGCTGAGAGGTAAGGGGAGGGAATAGGCGTGCAGATTATGGGTTTGATGAGAACTATTTGATGGAAGCAGCTAGCTACCCGAAAGATATTGACAACAATGTTAGAGAGAGAAACAAGAGAGAGAGAGAGAGAGAGAGAGAGAGAGAGAGAGAGAGTGGGAAAATGTAAGTACGAGAGTACTACTTTAAGGTTTTGCGTGAGGGAAAAATTCAATCATTATTTTCAGTGTAAAATTCCCATATTCTACTACTACTTTCTTTGTGTTTTTTGTTGGGATTTTGAGGGAGGAGGAATTTTTAATTGAATATTGCTTTTGTTGTGAAAAATGATGAAGGGAATATACATAAATTTGTTATTTAGACACACAAAATTATTGTATTGTTGGTACTATTTAATACGGATAATTTCACAAGCAATAATAGAGATGTACGTATGTTTTAAGTCGTTATTCAGACACACCAAATTGTCTGCGTTGCTAATATTTTCTTTAATACATGTGGACTTCACGTATAATAATGAAGTATGCGACTATATTACATAATATGACAGCAATGTGGTCGGTTTTGTGTGTGATTTAAATAGCTTCGTTGTATAAAAATAAATTAATAAAAGGAGACTGGTGTTTTCTGAATTGGGCAGAGCATGTATCTGGATGAATCTCTTGAGAAAGAGGGAGAGAGAGGCTCTCTTGTGGCAATGTGGATTAAACTATTTGTTTGGAAACACCCCATATTATTGCTACATTGCCAAACAAATCAAATTGAAGGACACCTCTGACGTAATAATTAGCCACCTTGTTCTTCATCAATTCCATCCAACGGCCAAGCCGACCTAGCACTTGGTTTTCTAGACCATATCTATGGGGCACTTGAGATAATTTTTTTCCTTTTTTTTTGGTAAACTTAAGATATTTTTTCCCCTACCATATGTATCAAGCTCTAACTACACTAACTAGATAGTTCACTCGTAAACCCACGAACCCAATTGAACAAAACAAGTTTGTCTTTTCTCTCTCCAAATTACTTATACAAGAAATTTGATTCACAATAATTATGGCAATTCTCAGTCGTTCATGTATGCATAACGCACAAGTATTAATTACGGTCGACAATCATTTATACACACGAGCCAATCGTCATTATAATTGGTTGGATATATTGGGCAACATCAATGCAATATAATGGTAGTATTGTAAAGGTTTGCTTTCAAGTTCACATTTATTTCATTTTTGAATATCTGTTCAATATAGTAGTCATGAATAATTCACAATTGTCAGTCATTGAGACGAGCATCAGTAAATTAAAAATCTGACAGCCAAGGTTAAAATTAGTAGGCATTGGGCATGTGTACTATATGGTTGTAACATTGTGAAATTTTCTAGTGCTACATTGGTGTTTGGGGACATGTTTACATATATATACAAATTGCCAAGTTGAATTTTGGGTCTCCAATCTAATCTATATCCATCTTCAAAGAAGAATAGTAATTTGATCACGTGCAGGACAGCATTATTGGTGTTTGGCCATTCCGGCCTGGATTTAAAAGGGGATTGGAGAAGGTGGGATAAATCCACAGATCCCTTCCCTTTCCAATAAGCACGCAGGGGAGAGAGATGGATGGGATGGGATAAGATTTGTCCAATTGGGAGAATAATACAATACAAATACAAATACAAATACCCTTTGTTTTTGGGACATGTATAGTCGTGTTTGAATCCTTTCCTCACACTTCTACTCCCATCTCTTTCTCTCTCTAACAAAACACTAACTGGGGTCTCAGTCTTCTGTCTCTCTGGGTGTCTTATTAATATTATTTCCTTTTAGTATTCTATCTTCTTATTATCTTTAATTTCTAGTTGGGATTTCATGTCTTTTTCCTCCCCATGAGTTTCAGACAAATCCCACCTCAATTTCCAGGTAGATTCACGACACCCAATTTCATTTCATCCCCCAACAAAAAGGTTGATTGGATTGGATTATATATTGTTACTAGTTGGTTTTAATTTTATAGTTTTAAGTAGTAGTAGAAGTAGAACATGTGGGAAACACATTAATAATAAATTGATGTTGGCTTTGTTATCTTCAATGTGTGTATACGCTCTAATACCAACAACATTTTTTGTGTGTGTTTGTATCCTTTACCTCACTACCATGCAATTCATCTCTCAATCATATGTTGATGGGACAAGTCATGCATTTTAATAATTCATGGTTAAAGCTAATAAAAAATTATCGTACAGTACTGAAACACATCGCATATAATTAAATAGTGTTCGTGTGATCAACTCTGATACAAATCAAGACTTTATTGCTATAGCGCATAGTTATTTAAGTTAACAAATTAGTCATGGATTCTAATAATTCATGATTGATGCTAATGAAAAATTATTATATGATATTAAAACACTCCACCTATAATTCACTAGTGTTCGTGTGATCAAACTCTAAAAAAAATCATCTTATTAGAGGATTATGCATCTAAATGATGAGACAAATCGAAAATTTAATTATTGATATTGCGCATAGTTAATTAAGTTGGAAAACTAGTTATTTTATAACACTGATTGAGAGTTCATATTTGTGCAAAGAGTAAAAAACATATAGACTTCAAATGGAGTCCACACAAAAATGATCAAGATAGAATTACGGATTTCAAGACAAGCTCAAGACATCGCATGATTTGAGGACTGATTCAAGTAATGTGTGGTCTAGATTGAAGTTAGAAGGCTGATAAGTTTTCATATCCAAATTTAGAAAGAGAGTCTCGGAAGATCAATCAATTGTCTTGCTCTTTATATAGTGTAAATGAGTTAATAAGGAAATATAAGATTATCAAAATGCCTTTATATGACTCAATTAGTAATATACTTTTAACGTGTCTTATCTGTCACGACGACGCTCTATACAACTGATTGCTTACGCAGTATCAGTTAAATGAAAGAAGGCCAAGAACCACATAATATGGGAAAACTCAAAACTTTGAACATAAGAAAAAATGAATACTCAAAATAAACCTAACTAAAGACCCCTCACAATGGTAGTGATCCAAGACTCCAAATGATCCAAATTATTAGGTAAGTGTTTCAGTTCTACAAAACAAGAAAAGAAAGCCCCATAAAATTTGGGTGCATATCTTATTGAAAGAAGAACAAAATTTTAAAATCTAAAAAACAAAAATAAAAATAAAAGAAAAACAAAGAAGGAAAAATCGTAAAGTGAGAGAGCCACTTACGTAATGGTCGAAACTAACATGAAATCTTTTTCATAAGTATCCCTCAAAGATGTCGTTTGGCCAGGTGCGGGAATCCTTGACCATAAAGAAACCTATACAGTGGGTGAAGACTCTGCCATGTAATGCATAATTCGTCTGAAAATATATTTAATATTCTATCTATTAATATTTATTTAAATCATATTAATATTTACTTATTTAAATAAAAAATAGTTTATCTTGTTGAAAGAGGCCAGGGAACAAGGAGTGAGGGGCCTTTGAGACGTATGAGGAAGTTAAAGAGGGGGAGTGGGTAGAGTATGATAACAAAGACATAGAATTTAATATTTTTCCATTTCTGGGAATTTTTCAATTCCCGAGTAAAAAACTTACACCACCTGGTTTTGTAAGACCAATCCGTGAGACTTTGAGCCTCCTTCTTAGCTCCCCAGCCCCACTAAAGTCCAGGCCACTCTTTTTGCATTGATTTCTGTCACGATTTCACAGATAAAAGGCCGTTGTTGCATCGCTACTGATATACTTCTTAATGTATATAATATATACATGTATACACGACAAGTGCGAGATTATAGAGCATCTTCAATCGAAGATGTATAAGGCCATGTATATCTCTTGGCTGGAAATTTTTCAATAGGCATCTTTTTTACAAAAAGTTAAATTGTATCTCCTCCTATTGGAGCAATAACCACATGTACATCTCTCGTAAATGTTAATCCAATGTAAATTTGATTTCGACATCTCAAATTTACATTTTTTTACTAGAGATGTTCTTATCTTATCACATAAAACTTGGGTGCAATTATTCAATCATTCACTATATATTGTATTCTTTAGTCACTTTCAGCTATGGAATTTTTTAGCCTATATCAACGTATTTCATACTCTGCGTTTTTAACTGTTAAATATTTTGTCAAAGGTACAATAATCAAAATATAACTGTTAGAACTCTTAAAATATAGAATACTCCAGAACAACATAGAATTTTCGTTCAGTTTTCTTTTGTTTTTCATGTGAAAAAATTTTAAAGAAACGAAAATGATGATCAGATATTTGTCAGGTAAAAACCTGGGTTTTCTGGAAAATGTTAAACTTGTACATATACTGGACTGGAGTTATGTTACAGTTGAACACACACACACACACACATATATATAGTTTAATGAGGAATGCTTAATCATATTTGATTATTTTATTGGAATATACATATGTGGCTGATGCTGCTGCTTCTTCAGATGCACGAACAGTAGTATATAGGAGGGACTGGCCAAACTGGCAAACATGTACCCACACAAAGGCCACAAACAATGTATCAAAATCTCAAGGTTGATACGCATCGATCTCTTCTATTCAACTTATATTTCTAATTCAATGGACATGCATGCATGGCCCCTATTTTATACTCTTTCATAAATATCTGATTCTTATTTTGTTCTCACATAAATATATCACATTCTTAACTAATTTGATGATGACAATGTAATGACTCAGAATTAATCGAGAGAATCTGCCCTACAACCTTGGATGTATAATATATTACTTTGAATAAATAAACAGAAAATTATAGCAATAGTCTATGAATTTTAGTTTAATTGGAGCTTTGGTCCCTGAACTAAGAATTCATGAGTATTGGTCTCTGAACTTGTTATAATATGAAACAATGATCATTTTGGCTAACTCTGTTAGAATTTTCATCCATTTTTTGCCCGTTTAAAATCTTTATTTTGGATGGAAATTCTAACGGAGTTAGTCAAAATGACCATTACTCCACATTATAACAATTTTATAGACCAATACTCACAAATTTTTAGTTTAAAGACCAAAACTCCAATTGGGCCAAAGTTCAAAGATAATTGCTTCAATTTTCTCATAAATAAATGGAACATTAGAATTTTCGTCTTTTATTGAAAATTTAGGATCTATATTATAGGGACTTTTTTGTGTGTTCCGAAGTATCTAATACTTCGGATGTTTTAACCGTTAGATCTTTGTTTAAAAATATAAAATTTAAAATCTAACAATTAAAACACCCAGAGTAGCTGGTACTCCGGGACACTCAAAATTTTTTGCTATATTCTATTATGGGGAGGACTATTCTACTGAATTTTGACTCGAAACCAGAATACGTCTTTTCCAAATTTTCTGTCAGTCAAATTGCACTAATGTTCCCCATAATTTTCCAAAATTTTCAGGTTTGTCCATTAGACGAGGCAGAATTCCTTTGAAGTTGCAAAATTCTGAGGTTCTCATGTCAAAGCCATGATGTTAAAGTTTTTTTTAACCTAGAATCAAACACGTGGAAAATTTTCAACACCAGTCTCTAAGAAAGTTTAAGGTCTGGTTACTCCATCATATATATAGCATGAAAATCAAATTGAAAATAGATTGAAATTCTGAAACTCCAAGCACGTTTACAAAAAAATCATTAGAAAATTAACTTAATTGATGGATTGAACAAAAACGAAAAACTAAGGGGCCGTTTGGTAACAATTTGTTTTTCAGTTTTCACTTTTTTGCAACATAAAATATTGTTGGATAACTATTTTCAGTTTTCAAAAAAATAAAAAACTTACATGGAAAATAAAAAGTTGGTCTTAAGTTCACTTTTTGGTTTTTCAGTTTTTATTTTTTTGAAAAATAAAAATAGTTAACAAACAAAAATTTTATTTTTCAATTTTAAAAAAAGTAGAAATTGGAAATCAAAAATTAAAAGTTGAAAACAAAATAGTTATCAAACGGTCTCTAAACGAAACTATAATGACTCAAGAAAAGAAAGCCTAAAAGATAAGTGAAAATACCAATATTACTGCAGTTACATTTTCATGATATCCAATTTTAAGAGCATTTGCATTTAAAAGAAGACTTACATGGAACGCGTTCACCATCACATAACATTCCTTGTCTAATGATGCATTGTCATGTGTAAGTTTTTCTCCACGTAGCAATGTATTATTGGATCAGGAAGTCACGTGCGGTGAACCCATTCTATGTAAGTTGCTCTTGCAAACATGATGTTTACATTCACATTTTCGCGAGATTAAATGTTACTTTTGCTTCATTGAAATATGTAAATTTACATTTTCCAATCACGATTAGAGAGTTTTCCGACCAACTAACGATATATGCATCCTATAACCCTTGGGGCCTCGGATAGCAATAGCATACTGCATAAACTGCAGAGCATTTCAGTTTTCTAGCAAATTAGCAATGATTTTTCTTTATAAATTATTACCCCCTTTTTTTTTCTTCATTTTTCTGGGAATTAAAACACCCGGCATATGATGATGACACTTTACCCAATATAAAGCAACATGCATGGGAACGGAAAACCATCTGGGATCTACCAAGTTGGTGGCAAACTTCCAGATATTTCCCCAGTCCTTTTGAAAGATACAATATTCACTTTTCAATTATTTTACTGAAAAATTAACAACCTTATCAATATTAGCATGCTGCATGCTAGAATAATTTGAATCCCAATACACACCTTGATAAAATGATCGAAACTATAAAACGAATGTTTGTTTTTTCCCCTAACTTCGTCACAAATTATTTTATACACTTCAAGATACAATTTTGACCAAGAAAGTTAACCCCCCATTTACTTAACAATCATTTTTATTCGCCAAGTTGATTAAAACAGTGTATTTTTCTTCTGCACAAGTTTGAACTATGTTTTTGCAATTCAAATACATTTATTTGTAAAATATTAGCTATATCAAAAACTAAAAATTACTTAACTTCAAGGAAATTTAGAGAAATATTTACAAAATTTGTGTATTATATTTTGTATACACCCACATTTTATATTAATAAAATAACTTTTTTTTTCAGCAATCTGTGAAAAGTGGGGACCTTGGTCCTCACATGAAGAATACATGTCTTGTAAATGGACCACACAGTTTGGTAACTGTTCACACCTGCAATTTATGGAGCCGATCTCTTAGACTTATTAATTTCTTAGTGATGCCACCTTAATTAATGTGGAGTATTATCAAAATATATATATTATTGAACTTTGATGATTAGCTCCAGGAGATTTGGGCTTAATTTGACAGTGGATACAACATATGCGACAAATCTCTGAAAATTTTAGGTCCACGTAAATTTTTTAATCTAATAAATAGTTAATGAGAGCACACAGTTTTAACTAATTTGACTAAATCTAAATCTGCTTCATCACTATCTTTTTAAAAGAGACAATTAATCTTCTATTTGTAGGACACTTCAAATATTTTAATATAATCTTTCATTTATCAAAAAAAAAACATTTCTACACACCACCCTCAAAACTCTATTTATCATCGTTGGATGAGTTTAAATTTTGAAATATATGTAGTGGATAGACACAAATCTCAAAATTGTAATCATCTAAAAATACTAAGTAAGGTGATGAGAATTATCACTAGTTGAGAATGGTTTGCAAAAATGCATCAAAAAAAATATATATGTCGCTTAAACTACCATATGACATATAAAAAGAAAAAATAAAGAACTACAATTAAAACACACAAGAGGTAATTAAAAAGTGATTTAATATGCAGAAAGGTAATGCTACGAAAAGTCAGCGAAAGATCTGACATATCAGACAAAAAATGAATTTGCCCAAGAAATTATTAGTTGGCCAGCAATTTGAAGCATTTTAAATCCCAGAAACCAAACACCAAAGTTTCTCTCTCTCTCATCTTCTTCTTTTAGTTAGCTTAGGTTTTTTTCGTGATTTAGGTGAATTTGATATATATATATATATATAAAAGAATTACGCACTGTGAGTTTAAATTATATTACATTATTGACACAATAGCATGAGTTTGATAAGGATAAATTTTATATATCAAATCTTAGACTCATTTATATGTTTTTTCTTTGTTTTATGATAAATTACCTTTTTTCTCTCTTGTTATTTATTGTATTTGTATCACATTCATAAGTTCAATATTTTAAACTCAAAAATAAAAATCACTCTCAGTGCACTTAAATTTTTCGATCTGCTGTATGAGTTTGATTCTTATAATTTTGGTATGACACTCAATTTTCTGACCCAATGTGGAAGGCGAAAAAAATTCTGCAGTCAAACAAAGCATGCATGATCAAGTATCTGGCACTTTAGAGAGAGTAACAAAAAATATTCAAAGAAATGCAACCATAAATATTTATATTTAGCCAACTTCCAAGCAGCCAACTAGCTCAAAGCCAACAAAACTAAATTAACGAGTTGTTTTTTTAATAATATATATTAGCAGGAATTCGGTACACTGCAACGAAAACGGGATGATAAACTTTGTAAGGACTGTGTTTACCGAATAGGATCTCGTATTAGAGAGTAAAAACTCAGGAAAACAGTGAAATATTCAAGAGGTATATATGGGAAAATTCTTCAGTGGTACGTACCATTCAATGGTACGGCCATTGAATGGCCGTGATTAATTTGCAGCGGGTCCCAAATGAATTTTAAACCATTCAACAGTACGTACCATTGAATGGTACGTACCACTGAAGTTAAACCCGTATATATGATGAATTCTTAATTTCTAGGATCGTATGCTTATTTTATTTTTACTATAATCAGCAAAAACCCTGCTAAGAAACTGTTCCTATATATTATACAAAATTGGCAATTTCCCAAGGCATATGTCATTAGCAGGAGCAAAATTAATGTGTCGCCAATTCAATCACAGCCACGAACTTTGGGGAAGCAACAAATTAAAAAATTGCATGATCCAAAACTATATGGAATAGGCCACGTCTCCAAACCCTCTGCTGTTCTGGCCTGCCCTTAAACAGGAGGTTCGTGAAATCAATTCCCCCTTCCTCTCCCCTTATCAGAAACGGCATGCGAGGGCCAGGGCCCACGAGATCAAATGTTTTCTTTTCTGAAGTGGGCCCATACTCCATCTGCATATCTGCATATGTTTTTACCTTCCCCCCTTTTATCTTGGTGAATTCGAGCAAATAGAAGAAAAACAGGAGTGAAAATTGGAATATCAGAAGCATAGGGGGACGCAATTGGGTTTCTGACACGTGGCATGTGATACTGTAGCACTGTAAAATTAACTGTAGTGTGGGAGTACATGTTGGTGGTGGACCTGGTGCCCCGTGGTGGCGTGGTGGGTTTTCAGTTATAGGGGTGGGACCATAAACCATACTGTAGGTTTTTGCAGAGGGAAGTTGTAAGGGAAGAACCCTACAGCTAGAGGCCATGACCCTAAAATTGCCAAGGAATTTGAGGGAGATGGGACATGGGTTGTGAAAGGCATCCTGTCAACTTGCCTTTCGGAGGATATGCATTTGCAAAATCTTTGCAATGTTGCAGCAGCAGCAGCATGCGTTACACAACCACAAGTAGCCAATGCATGAATTATTATGCTATAAAGTTGGAACTTATTTACATATCAATTACATGTGTGTGGCATACACTTTTTTTACTGCCAATAAGATAACGTCATCTGTAAGTTGAGAATACAAGAAGACAATAATGTCTTTTTCATGTTGAGTGGTAAATTAACACGCTACTTAATTAAGCAATAACTAGACACGATCTTTTCATAGAAATAATTCTTTAATGAGTTAACATGATCATAGCCCTCACGTTCAGCCTAGGGCCCTACAACTAGGTTGACTTAAGCCGTAAACAAGATTGTAGGCCTCTCGTTTCCATGTCAAAAACTTGACAAAACAAAATACAACATATAACGAGTGGTTTCACTGCTAATAACATCGAGACAATTTGTATTAAACCTTTCACCTGTGGAGGAGGTTAGATTGGTCGGTGTTAGACTAAAAGTTTATAACAAGTTATTCAATCATGAATTCTAGATAGCACGGTTAGGCAGGGTTAATTCGTAACCACAGTAAAAAGGATGAGATCGACATTGAAAATATGAACAAAACCATTAAGGGAACGAGCACTACTACTAAGCTCACATTGATTTGATGGAATATGTCTTCGCGCATGCCAAATGGATTGTGATCACTTATTGGTATGAAACAGCTCTTAATTTTGTGTTCTTCAAAGTCTCAAATATAATAGCAATGTCGCACTCGTTATTGTCAGCCACGGATCCACATTAGGGCTATATAATCTCAGACGAGATTTTTTTTTTTTTTAAAAAAAAAAAATTACCAAGTAGGCTTTTAAGTTATAAGAGTCCCAATCTTGATAATAGCCCAGCCAACAATTTTCAATTGTTGGGTCCCACCACTATAAGGAGGAAAAGAAAAACTCAAACTTGCTTTCTTTCGTATGTGCCATATGCATTTTGAGGGGTAAGGTTGATTATGTCCCCCTTAACTAAGTGTATTTAATTTTGGGTAAACTGCCTTTTGACTCCCTGAACTATCACTCTAGTTGAAATTGACCATCTGAACTATTTTTTTGGTAAATTAACCCCTTAAACTTTTCTAAATTAGTAGATTTACCATATACTGCTAGATTCCATCCAATTTGCTGTTAATTCGTTAGAATGTCAACTAGAGCTACCAATTAAAATATGACACGTGCTAGTATTTGACAGCAAAGTGGATGAAATTTCGTTGAATCTGACGGTGAGGGGTTAATTGGCTGATTTCAAATAGTTCAGGGGGTTAATTTACCAAAAAAATAGATCAGGGGGTCAATTTCAACTGGAGTAATAGTTCAGGAGGTCAAACGGCAGTTTACCCTTTAATTTTTTATTAATTACATTCACTTGTACAGTCGAGGGGTTTTTTATTTATTTATTTGTACGTAAGGTAAATTTAGCCCAGACAACTTTGAAATTCTGGATCCGTCCCTGGTCATTGTGACAAAAATATCATTAATCAATACAAAATGACATGATGTAGGTTATAGTGAGTTCCTCTATAAATATCGGGATAAAAAAAAAAAGTTGATAGATACAATCAAGAAAAAACAATACCGATCAAGTTACAGCGCGTAGACTGATTATGATTGTTGGTGCATTGTGACGACAAAGAACAATTCATATATCGAATACAAGCAATCATTGTTTGAGTTAATAATACTTAGCAGTATATCAATGACTTCCACTGTTTCACATCATAGAACAAAGATTTCACTTTCAAGATAGATGGTCTTGAATGGAAGACCCACTATACCAAAGTTTGAAGTTTGAACAATGAACCGATCATTTTCCTTTGATCCCTTCCCTGCCTAACTTTTGAAGAAAGTAAGCTGAACGGGGACCCTTCAATCTGTACCAACACATTATCCACAATTATTTAGTGTATACACATTTTTAATCGGACATGCATGCCATTGCCTCCTTTTTTTTTTCTTTTTTTTAAAATAAATGATGATGACGAAGGATTAAGCGAGTCGAACTATATTTAAAGTTTGGTTATCACACTACAAAAGTAGCCTTAGTTTCTAATACGCACAAAGCGGTTAGAAAGAACCAAGACCCGAGATTTTGCCATCAACTTCTTATGTTCCAACTGTTTTCTATAATCAAGGATGTTTGAGATTGTTTTTAGAAAGTTTTTTGTTTTTACAATTAAAAACATTTCTGATTATGTTTGACAAACAAATTTAAATGTGTTTATGAGCTGTAACATTTTTAGAAAGGGTTTTTATCACCCATGGGCTTTGAACTTTCACTCACCAGACTGATTGATGCCCGAACTTTAAAACCGATCACAGAGATGCCTAGACTTAAGATTTTTATCACCCATGGGCCCTAAACTTTTACTCACCACACTAATTGATGCCCGAACTTTAAAATCGATCACAGAGATGCCCAGACTTATAAAAAAAGGACTTTGTGATACTTCCATCCTAATTCCGTTATCTCTCCGTCAATTAAGAGGGTAAATATGTCATTTCGCACCATATGTTTGATGAAATGACCTTTAAGGCCTTGATTACTTGGTCTGATCCTTTCCCTCCTTCTCTTTCCGATTTTCCCTCCCAAATTTGTTGAAACTTCCCTCCTTTTCTTATCATTTCCGTCCAAATTGGTTGACCCAACCTCTTAATAGTCTTCCGTATAGAACATTCAATTGATAAAAGGCTACGCCCAAGTAAATTAATTCGATGAATCAATAATTGAAATATTGAATGAAACAAAATTGCCAATGTGATTTGCATGCTGGTATAAAATTGAATAAAAAGACAAAAAAATAAAAATGAGAACATAAGAAACATAACAAAATTAAGGTGAAAAGTCCATTTTGCCCCTCATTGTGGGGGCACGTGTGTAACACGAGCTATAATTGACGGAGAGATAACAAAATTGAGACGGGAAATAGGTTAGTTTTCTGTGATCGGAATTGAGACGGAAAATAGAGTGGCCCTGAAATAGCTTATCCAAAATAGGTTAGTTTTCTAAATTTTGAAAAAAAATAAAGGTGAGTTTTCTATTGGGTCTATTGAATGGGCTACTTAAAAAACCCCCAAATTTTCCCAAATGAATGAACATGACAACTTTATGTTGGGTACATCTAGCTAGTTAGTTTAGAGCGGAAAACCTCTTACTTGCACGATATTGTGTTATAGGGATCTTGACATTAAATTATAGCGTGTAACACGCGCTATAATTGACGGAGAGATAATGGAATTGAGACGGAAGTATCACAAAGTCCTGTTTTTATAAGTCTGGGCATCTCTGTGATCGATTTTAAAGTTCAGGCATCAATCAGTCTGGTGAGTAAAAGTTCCGGGTCCATGGGTGATAAAAACCCTAAGTCTGAGCATCTCTGTGATCAGTTTTAAAGTTCGGGCATCAATCAGTCTGGTGAATGAAAGTTCAGGGCCTGTGGGTGATAAAAATCCTTTTAGAAAATACTTTCAAGTTCTTTTTTAAGTTGTTGGATATGAGTTTGTGTAAACTGGGCCCAAGGTTTTAGAATTTGGACCTTCCATTATTGGAACGGGTTTGTGGGCTGTGGCACTGGCTCTATTGACTATAGGCCCATACAAGATAAGCTATTATCTTCGAATAAAGTAGGTCCAAGTCTCCAACATGTTATTGTGTCTCTTTTGGGTTTCCACAATTCTTCTTCTTCTATTTTTTATCTTTTTTTTTTTTCCACAAATACAAACAATATAACTACTCTAATATAGACTAAGACGAGGGGGAAGATTTGAACCCATAACAGTGGGTTGAAAAAAGACCATATCTTTGACCAAAAAAAAAAGGAAGACCATATCTATTAGGACAATCCACCACTAGCAGGTTTCCACGATTCTTGAATTTGAATGTTGTTTTGGGCTTGCTTTTAGGCTTTAGTTCGTTTTTGTAATGTGAATTTTGTTTGCAAGGTTTGGTTCATTTGGTCGGAGTAGTGGAAATTCACTTTTGATGGGTTCAGATTGATCTAACCCGAGTTACACTCTTATTTAGTATCTACAAACCCAAAATTGAATATTCAATATTAATAATGAGCTTTAGTTCAAGTAGTTAAGAGTGTTTTACCCTTGCACCTAAGATTTTATGTTCGAATTTCTCCTCTCCAATATTCATTATTTGCAATGAGCTAAAGATCAAGTAGTTAATAGTGTTTACCCTTACACTGAAGATTTCGTATTCAAATTCTCCCTTTTCAATATTGCTGGTATAAAAAAGAAAATGTCATTGTTCAAAGAAAATTGAGAAGGCCGTTTAGATTTGTGGTGCCTAATTTAAGGCAAATCATGAACTTTCATTGAGTGTGAATGTGTATGATATGATTAAGATAGTTGAGCAAGGTCATGGTAATATTGGGAGATCCATTTTCCAATGATCTTGATCTCTTGTTTCCTCACTTCTTTAAGCCATTTTGGATCTTCACTGTTTTTGAACCTCAAATCTACATGGTGCGCACCTGCCAACAACCAAATAACACAAATATATATGTTAATAAAGATTCTCCTTTATTTTTTATTTTTTTATAAATCCATTTTTAATTTCATATTTTTATTTGTAAATATAAACCTTCTTTTGCAACAATGGCTACTATGCTGTTGGATATATTTTTCAGCACCCTGAAAAAAAAAAACATAAAATTATTAAAAAAATAAGTATCAATATAACACCAACCATTAAAAGTTTAGCAGAGACACTATAATAATGTCGTTCGTATGACACTTCTCAAACATGCATGAGACCTCATATATTCTAGTCTCATCAAATCTCATGTTGGTCTCATTCCATCTGAGAACTCCCTCAATAGAGTAACTCTACCAAATTTCTCTTTACCACAGTGAAAATTGAGAAAGAAAGGGATATTTTAATTACCCTCCACCACTCCAAGGGTCTCTTAAGCCATTAAAGAAGATAATATTGCTTCCATATCTTTTTAAAACCCTCTCAATATCCTGCAAAATTAAAACACAAAAATCAAATTAAATAAAAAGAAGAAAATATAGAAAATTGTGTGAGTTGATAGAAAAAACGAGGATATTCACATGGCCGCCAAACTCAGTGGTGATCCAAAGGGGCCTGGGTTCAATGCCATAATTCCTTTTGCATGAAGAAACTCTGTATTTGTACTCCCATTCAGAAGCTTGGAATATGCTTTCCTCATCGTTTCCACTTGTTGGCATTATCATTTCTGTGCATGCCTGCACCAAATTTTTTAGCCAAGCTGAGTAACACGAGAAAGACTTGGGTGTCACTGGAAATTCATAAGGCATGTTCATATGGCACGCATCACATCAGTAATATGTGACATGAACACAGCTAACCCATCAATTTTTTTCTCACACTATAACAATGACGATGTTGATGAATGAGAATAATATTTGAGTTTAACCAAACATGCATTTTCTTTTTTGTTGGAAATCCTTGAAAGTAACCAAAAAAGTTAATGATCCGTTTGACAACCATTTCGTTTTTAGTTTTTGCTTTTTTCAAAACTGAAAATTGAAATCTTGTTTGTAACTACTATGAAAACTAAAAACCAAAAAGTGAAAGTAGTTAATCTTATTTGGTAACTACTTGAAATCTTGTTTCATAAAACTGAAAATAGTTATCAAACAAGATTTCAGTTTAAAAACAAAAATTTAAAAACAAAAATTGAAAACCTAAGTAAAACAAAGTTTTTACTCCAAAGTGATAATGATTATTTATATTATATATCAATAATAATGATATTAGAGGCTCAACTTTTGATTATGAGACCATGTTTTTCTTGGATACTCCCATGTGCTCCAATTATTTGTGAAGATCTTTTGATTCTAATTCACGAAAGTGTTTTTCCTTTTTTTATTGGGTTCATAAATGATTCTTTTGGACTATCAATCACTCACATTTTATATGGTCATGTGGTAAATATAGATTTTACTTTTGACGAATAGTTTTACTTTTCTAAATAGTATTTATACTAGCTAGTATGGTTAATCTACAATGTTATATATGATTTCATTTTTTTTTTACAAAATGATATTTTTAAACCACTCTAAATTATATGAAGGAGATTAGAAAAACGAGGCACTGTTATATCCAACTAGCTTAAATTTCATCTACATTGCATTTGAGTCCATTCATGTGTATTTTCACTTTGTAATTGACTAAAAATAATTTTTTTTGGAATTTAGAGAAAAAGGAGGAATGTTCCCCTACCTGCCAAGACCACCCTCCAAGGTCGTGAGGATCAGAGTCATCATCAAGATCGAAACACGTGGCCGTCCCACTATAATTATAGTATACATTAGCTGCACCGTACAATTTCTTAAATGTGTCGTTTCCACTTGTTGAATCATCTATCGCCTTACACATCTGCACCACAGATAATATAGTCGAGTCAAAACTACTACTGTACCCTTCATGAATCCAAATAAAAAAGAAGTGATTTTCGAAGTTTCATTTTTTTTATGCAAATGTTTATTAAAATATTTAGATTATAAATCAACACAAAAAAGGGGACAAAGATGAATTAGAATGTGGAGACAGAGAAAAATATCTGCGTGAAAATCATTTCACAATACAAAAAAAAAAAAAATTTTGTAATTATTATTAAGACATATTGTAATAGATAAGCAAGATGTTAGTTAGACAAAAACTGTATGATTTTAGCTGTGGTTATTGTGTAATTAGTTGTAGGAGCTAAGGGTATTAATACATCATATCTGTAGCTATATATACTCTCTTGTACTGATGAAATTAATTCAATGAAGTAAAATCATTTTTCCAGAGAGAGACTTTCTATTTCTATATGGTATCAAGTCGCCTACCGCCTCACGGCTCTTCTTCCCTCACCGCCTCGATCCTCTTTTGCTCATCGCCTCGATCGATTTCTTGATCGATTTCTTTTGCTTTCCTCTGATTTCTTGATTGATCTTCGTCTTCGATCTGTAATTCCTTGTCTCTCTTCATCATGGCAAATCTGTCTGCATCTTCTTCTCCGATGGATTCACCGCCATTACCAAACCCTAATCTCTCTGGAAGTTCTCCCTCTCCTAATTCGTATTTGTCTCTTACGATTCAAAACATTGGTAGCATGGTACCTATCAAGCTCAAGCGCACCAACTATCTCTCATGGCGTGCCTTGTTTACTCCCATTCTTCGTCGCTACAGGCTTCTCGGTCTCATTGATGGTACAGATCCATGTCCGTCTCCTCTTCTCTCGGATCGATCTGTGAATCCAGCATTTGAGCAGTGGTTTGAGAAAGATCAAAATCTGTTAATCTGGTTGAATTCGACACTCTCTGAAGATCTCATTCCTTTCACGGTTGGAGTATCTACATCTCGAGAGCTATGGCAGAAGCTTGAACTCGGGTTTGGTGGCGTCTCTGATGCTCATGTTCATCAACTTCGCTCTCGTCTTCAATCTATTCAGAAAGGTCATCAATTGATCTCCGATTATCTTCAGCAAATGAAAGAAATTTCTGATTCTCTCACTGCTGCTGGTGCTCCTATCTCCTATCGCGACCTAATTGCTGCAACGCTTCATGGCCTTCCTGATGAATTTGAGTCGTTCATTGACTCAATCCTGCTTCGGTTGTCTTCTACCTCTCTTGATGAATTACATGGCCTGCTGCTTACTAAAGAATTATCCATGGCTCGTCGCAAGCAACCTGGATCTTCTTCTATCACTGAGCCATTTCAAGCGTTTTCTGCTTAGTCTCAGGCACCATTATTGCCTACGCCTGCATATCAACCTCTCCAATCTTCTTTTCGTTACAACTCTAATCGTGGACGACAGAATCGCACCTTCAACAGAGGCGATCACAATCGCAATTTCCATCGTGGCTCCTTTAATGGTAATCCTCGTGGCTCTCAAACTCATTCTCAAGGCTTCAGGTCAAATTCTCAAGGATTTTCATCATCTTCTGGCACAAAAAATCCTTGTCAAATTTGTGGTTCTCCTAGCCACGAAGCTATTGACTGTTTTGATCGGATGAATCCTGACATCTTTGGCCGCGTACCACCAGCCAAACTTGCTGCTTTATGTGCTCATTATTCTTCCAAACCCTCTCCCTCTTGGCTGCTGGACTCTGGAGCTACATCACATATTACTAATGACATTGCCAATCTTTCTGTCTCTTCTCCCTACACCGGTGAAGACAAAGTCTACATTGGAGATGGTAAAGGTTTGTGCATTAAAAATATTGGTTCCTCATATTTACATACTCCTCATACTGCCTTCAAGTTGAGTAATGTACTACATGTTCCACATATGAAGCACAATTTACTGTCTGCTTATCAATTTCTCAAAGATAATGACTGTTCTGTGACTCTTGACCCTGATGGATCTACTGTAAAGGATCGGGTTTCGGGGAAGACGCTTTTGCGGGGCAAAGTTGAAGCTGGGTTTTATCTTCTGCAAGGTTTACACGATCTTCATGGTGTCAAAGCTCCCGTCCTTCCATCACCATCAACTTGTTTCAGTGTTAAAGCTCCTGTGAAAATTTGGCATCGCATATTGGGTCATCCATCTTCTTCACTGTTTCGAAAGGTTCTGTCTAGAAATCAACTTGCTGTCCAAGGCAAGACCACTGTGGATTTCTTTTGTTCCGATTGTGCTCTTGCTAAAAACCATAAACTTCCATTTGGCTCTGCAAGCTCTACTACCAGTCACAGTCTTCAATTGCTTCATTGTGATCTTTGGGGCCCTACATCTGTTCTCTCACCTAGTGGTTTTAAATACTACATGTTACTAAGAGATGACTACAGTCGCTATAGTTGGTTGTTTCCTTTAAAGGCCAAATCTGATGCCTTTCTACTTTTGTTGTATTCAAACAGTATGTAGAATCTTTACTTGGTAATAAAATCAAAATTGTCCACTCCGATTCAGGGGGTGAATTCACTAACTTTCTATTTCAGTCATTTCTTTGTTCTCATGGTATTGTCCACCAATTAAGCTGTCCCCATACCCCTGAACAGAATGGTTGTGTAGAAAGGAATCATCACCATATTGTGGAGACTGCTCGCACTTTACTTGTTGCCTCTAATGTACCTCATCTCTATTGGGTGGAGGCCTTCTCCACAGTAGTGTATCTTATCAATCGGTTGCCAATATCTAGACTCTCTCAATCTCCTTGGGAACTTCTCTTCCAAACACCCCCAGATTACTCCCGATTGAAGGTCTTTGGATGTCTGTGTTTCCCATGGCTTAAACCTTATGCTCATTCCAAGTTGGATCCTAAAAGCAAAATCTGCATCTTTTTGGGGTACAGTTTACAACACAAAGGCTGCCGGTGTCTTGAACCTCACACTGGGAGGGTATATATCTCTCGTCATGTACAGTTTGATGAAACTGCATATCCTTTTCATACTCTTTCACAACCAGTTGCTGCAGTTCAACAATCTCCTTTATCTGTTATTGATTTACATTTCTCTATTCCCCTGTCGGGCACCTCCGAATCTCCATCATCCCGATCTACTCTTGGAGCCTCACTCCCTTCTGACTCTGTCTCACTTTCTGACATTATTGGAGAAGCATCCCCTTCTGTGTCTTCAAGTCCTTCCTCTTCTCCAGTACCTCCCCGTAACACTCATCCCATGGTGACTCGTTCCAAAGCTGGCATCTATAAGCCTAAGGTCTATACAGCTACCAAGCATCCACTTCCATTTGATATTGATGTTGTTCCCACCACATATATGCAAGCTTCTAAACATGTTCAGTGGCGCTTTGCTATGCAAGATGAATTTAATGCCTTGCAATCTACAGACACTTGGACATTAAAACCTCCCTCATCTACTCAAAATGTTGTCGGGTGCAAGTGGGTGTTCAGAGTTAAAAAGAAGTCTGATGGCACTGTTGACAGATTTAAAGCCCACTTGGTTGCAAAGGGCTTTCACCAACAGGAAGGCATTGATTTTCAAGAGACCTTTAGTCATGTGGCTAAACCAGTCACCATTCGTGTTCTCCTCTCACTTGCAGTGCAATATAATTGGTTTTTGAATCAATTAGACATCAATAACGCTTTTCTTCATGGGGATTTACAAGAATCTGTGTATATACAACAACCTCCTGGCTTCATTGATTCCAGCAAGCCCCATCATGTCTGTCTCTTACACAAATCACTGTATGGCCTCAAACAGGCCCCCCGCGCCTGGTTTGACAAACTATTTCACGCTCTGCTCAACTTTGGATTTGTGCAATCTTCTTCAGATGCCTCTTTATTTATTCTTAAAGGTTCATCTCCAGTCATTGTTCTTGTCTATGTAGATGACATCTTAGTCACTGGCCCGAGTTCTTCTCTGTGCAATCAGTTCATTCAACAGCTAAGTACCTTTTTTCCAGTTAAAGATCTCGGTCCATTGCACTATTTTCTGGGCTTAGAAGTTCATCGTTCTGCTGAAGGTCTTTTTCTTCATCAAACCAAATATCTCCTGGATCTTTTGCGCAAAACTAATATGGATGGTGCCAAGGCTTGCTGTACTCCTCTTGGTTCCACCAAACTTGATCACACGGGTCCTCTTCTCTCTAATCCAACTGAGTATCGGTCTATTGTTGGTGGTCTGCAATACTTAACTTGGACCCGTCCTGACCTTTCCTTTGCGATCAATCAAATCTGCCAGTTCATGCATGCTCCTCGAGAACAACACTTGCAGGCTGCCAAACGAGTTCTTCGTTATCTCAAAGGAACCATATCTGAAGGCATTTGGTTCAAACATGGTTCTCCTCATCTTACTGCTTTTTCTGATGCCGACTGGGCAGGGTGTCCATTTGATCGACGTTCTACTAGTGGTTATTGTGTTTTTCTGGGTTCCAATCTTATCAGTTGGAGCGCAAAGAAACAAGCCACTGTTGCCCGCTCCTCAACTGAAGCAAAATACAGATCTCTCGCTCACACTGCTGCAGAACTTACATGGATCTGCAAACTTTTTCGTGATATTGATTACTCTCTCTCCCAAGTTCCTACACTCTGGTGCGACAATATTTCTGCAATCTCCCTCGCTTCTAATCTGGTGTTTCATGCTCGAACAAAACTTTTCGAAATTGACTATCATTACATTCGAGAATTAGTTTTGGCCAAGCTTATCAAAGTTCAGTTTGTCTGCAGCCAAGATCAATTGGCTGATGTTTACACTAAGTCTTTGTCCAAAAGCTGGTTTAGTTATCTCAAATCCAAGCTTCCACTTGGTTCCATGGTTGATCCAAGCTCAGCTTGCGAGGGTGTATTAAGACATATATTGTAATAGATAAGCAAGATGTTAGTTAGACAAAAACTGTATGATTTTAGCTGTGGTTATTGTGTAATTAGTTGTAGGAGCTAAGGGTATTAATACATCATATCTGTAGCTATATATACTCTCTTGTACTGATGAAATTAATTCAATGAAGTAAAATCATTTTTCCAGAGATAGACTTTCTGTTTCTATAATTATTTGTTTTACCTGTTTGACTGGAAATGCTGGCAAGGGACTTAGGAAATTAGAGGGAGTAGGATAATCCGTCATTGCTGTGTAAACAAAGGCAGTAGTAAGCCAATCTTCAAGATAATCTGCACTAATATAATTCCTGAAATATAAAGTAAAAGAAATTTTATGAATATGTAGGGTTTTTTCATAAATATTTATTAATATATTTGTTAATTTTGTTAATATTATGGGTCATACTTGCATATTTTAAATGAATTTCGAAGCAGGTCGAGCCCTCCAGGTTGGTCTGCTGTGCTTTCGATCTGTTCCCACGAGCCTTTGATCACTTTGTAGCAATTTTCACTTTCACTCTAATACACATTTAAACAATAAATATAAAGCAATTAATCAACTAATTATTCAGGAAAGTTTCTTAAAAAAAATTATGATGCATGTGCTTTGCAGACTGTAATTACAAATTTGGAATATGCTAATTAACATTGCTTTCTCTAAACAGTACTATAGATAGATAAAAGTGTGACACATACATTAATTATATCTTTTTGTTTTCCATTTTTGTTAGAACACACATATTGTAGCTTGATAAGTATGAAATCACATAAATTAGAAAATATTATCTCATCAAACCACACAACCATATAAAGAGTCGTCTCTATTAATAATTCAGATTTATAATCTAAATATAAACTACACTTTTAGCCTATTGTTTTAAGATTAAAAGCAACATAGTCCTTCACTCCTCAAGCAATGCTTAAACTCTCCTCGAGACTCCTTGAACAATGCTCGAACCCCTCGAGACTCCTTAAACAATGCTCGAACCCCTCAAAGTAACATTCTAGAAGCAGAAAAAATGGACTAATAGTTTTTAACATGTATCCATGCAACTTGACTACTTTTCAGAATTTCCCAATATATATATATATATAATTTCTATATATATATATATATGTTATATAATGTG
The DNA here is from genome assembly GCA_018257905.1 of Gillenia trifoliata. Lineage (NCBI taxonomy): Eukaryota > Viridiplantae > Streptophyta > Magnoliopsida > Rosales > Rosaceae > Gillenia > Gillenia trifoliata. Next base: position 26,035,911 of record CM031084.1, on the reverse strand, counting down.
AGAGAGTGAGAGAGAACCCTAAAGTCTTGAGTGACAATGTTGTTGAAGCTGTATGGAGATGTAATGTTCTCAAAATTGAGGATGGGAGCAGATGATGCCAAGGCTCCAATTGTAACGTGGGGATACTTCAACCTAAACCATGCTGCCAGCACTGCATTTTTAACACTTTATTAAACTTCACACTCACTAATTAATTAAATATATAATCACAAGTCACAAGCAACAAATCCCAAGCCAGCTGTTTAATCAAATGCAAATCATACATATTAAATAAAAAAAAGGATTAATTATTAACATACTTCCTCCATAGGAACCTCCAAAGACCACCACGGGAGAGTCAGTTGCTGATAAATTTCTCTTCAAATCAATAATTAAGGAAGCATAATCTGCCAATGCCTGCGTTGAACTCAAATATCCAAGTGTGGCGGCATTGCTATAAGCTACCTTCTTGTTTCCCCCATAAGGTATAGACTTCCCATAATACCTATGCTGCAATGCAATGTGATCATCTCAAATTATAGCAAAAAATAAAACACGTTTCTTCTCAGAAAATATGACATGTTATATGATCAACTATCGATTGGAAACACTGATTAGAAGAATTGTAACTCTGAATGCTAAATTCATAGTATAACAACAGAATATGTCAAATATTTAGAAAAAAATAAACATTATGTCTTTTTTTTTTGTGAAAGAGGAAACCAAACTTAGGACGTCAAACAAGATTGAAGACTCTTATCGAACTGAGCTATATGTCCCTTGCAAAAGAACAATATATCTTAAAATTTAAATTTGGAAACAAAAATGTTACCTCGATGAAAACGATGAGGGCTTTGAAGTGGGGAGCTGTCTCATAGAGAAAGCCAGTGTTTTCTGCAAACCATTCTATATTTCCTTCATTTCCCGTGTAGACAAAGATTGGAGCATTGCTCTTGGCTCCTCCCCAATGCGTGCCATTGATCAAATACCTTTGTTGGAAAGTTTGGTAGCTTTTGGGGTAGAAATTGAAATGGTCAAGTATTTGGGTGAAGTATTTGGTTTTGTAAAGTTGGTTTTTTTCAGAAGAAAGTGATGAGAGCTTTTCAGGGGAAACGAGAGAAGATGGAAATCTAGAAACAAGTGTGGTTTTGGCAAAGGAGGAGGAAGGAGACAGAAGCAAACAGAAGAAAGAAAACCAGAGAAATATTGGGGAATCTTTTAGCTTTGTTATCTTCATGTTTGTGGGTTCTGTGTTTTGCAGAAAGAATCGAAATTTTTTTAAGGTGGAGAAGCTTTGGCAACTCCGACACAGAGAGAGAGAGAGATATGTCCAAAGTCTGCAACTTTTCTATAGAATAGTGCCAAAGGAGGTGGGCTGTAGTGGATAAAAGTCACGAAAACTTGATAAGATTTTTGTTGGTTGGAATATTGACTACTTTTTGGGTTTTGCTAGAAAAAAAATTGAGAAATGAGACCCAAAAATAAAAGAAAAATAGAGAGAGGGTGGGCAGAGAAGTTACGAACATGTAATTCAGGGAGATGGGTTTTACCTGCTGTGATTAAATGTTTGATTTGTGGAGGGTTTCGGTTGGTGTAGAGGTGTTGGTAGTTTTCAGTGTCTTTCTCAAATTTTCTATCTATTAGGTAATATCAGTGTTGTTTTATTAACTCTTCATGTGCGTAAGAGTAATATGGTAACTAAATAAAGGTCTCTAAGTTTTATTGCTAATATGATAAAAATGACGTAGAAATTAAAAGGTTAAAACCTTAAAAATTTGATGTTGAATATATGACTTGAAAAGATCGAATATCAGTTGTTAAACCGGCAAAATTTGGTTGTTTAGTTTGTAATTTACGAAAAATCGGATACTCATACTGATCATAAATATAAAGTTTACACGTACAAAATCTGATCATTCAAATTTATCATTATAAATTTGAACTTCGGCGTTCGATTTGGGTCCATGACCCACCATTTCGAAGAGAATGGCGATGCAAACTAGATGCAATGGTTTGCACTGATGTATGGGCATCTTGGCGGAATTTCATTATTTACTAGACCAAAACGAAATTATAAAATTTTAGGGTATTGTATATATGGGGGTTTTTAGACTTTGAGTTGGTGTAGAGATGTTTGATGGGGATGTTGTGTAGTTTTTAATTTCCTCATCAGAAAAACACAAAAACAGAAACCTAAGTAGTAGTTGTCCTTCACTCCAAATATTTTTTCCTCCTCTATCTAGCTTCTCTTTTGAATCTTCATAACCTATATATCATGATTATTGTGAAAATCTTACTATGTTTTGACGTATTTTATAATATGATGAAACTTTTAGTTTTATTATGTTACGGCGTATTTTATATGACGAAACTTTTAGTCGTTAGATTTTAATCATACAACTCTTAACCGCGAATAACATACAACAAGAGGATTCTCATACCTTGAAATACATAACCACATAGAATATTTGGGATGTGGCTGGTTTGCACCTCCTTGCCCCTCATGAATATAAACCAAGAGTCCAATTGGCGAAAGAGTACAAAGTAGGAGGGGGAACATCAGCAACTGTCAAAGTGTTGGACAACCATTTTGAAGCAATAAAAATGTTGGACAATACACCACAGCAAATCTCTGTTTATGGCATTCGCATGCAAAACCCAATTGAAGCTCTACATATAAAATGATATTATATTATATAATATATAGTATGAGTAGCCTTTGGCATTAGACTATAGCTGCACAAAAATGGAATGAAGACTATGATTTTTGAGAGCAACTTACAAGGAACGGGTTCACCGTCGCGTGACGTTCCGATCCAATAATACATTGTTATGTTAAGAAAAACTTGCACATGACAATGCATTATTAAACAAGAGACGCCACGTGGCGATAAAATCGTTTCATATAAATCATTCTCCTAATTTTCACCACCACCATGGCAGTTTTGAGAATTGTATGCCACATAAAAGATTAGTAGTTTTTTTTTTTTAATCAGAAAAGATTAATAGTTTGAATGATCTTAGTCATCTTAGTTCATGGTGAATTGATTTTGCGTTCAATTCTAACACGCTATGAGAGCAAGCTATTTATGTGTTGGACTTAGCATTTCCAACCGTTTTTAAATTTTGTTAGTTTAGTTGGTGAGTATTTCATTCACTTTGAGCTGTAATAATAGTAGATTAGAGCATTTCTTGAAAAAGATAGAGAGGGAGGAGAGGAGGGTGAGATCGGTGTGAGCATTCAATGCTTGCGAGCACTGTAGCCTACTCCCACTATAGTGGTTGTAAACTAGAATGATGCACTATGAGTGGCTACTTTATTCAGACAAAACTGCGATAACTTTTAATTGAAAAAAAAAACTAAAGTTTTATCGTAAAATTAATTATCAATATATGAAATACTATAATATGTTTTTAAATTTTTTTTAATGTGTGACAATCTTTACATTCTCACAAACTTAGCCTTATAAAATTACATAGTAATTTTTTGAAAATAATTGTTGTCCAGTAAGTAGTAACCCGAAGCTTAAAAATCCAAAAATCCACCAAATTTTCGCTAATACACTTCAAATTTTGAAAACAATTGTTGTTTAATCCCTCACATAAAGCACCCAAATCCCCAACTAGAAACCACAACCACACGATTGGTCAAGACAACAAAACCCAATCACTGCCGCCCAATAACTGCTCGCCGCGCTTTTAGTCTCACCTGATCCCTACCTCACGCAATCATTCCCGCCTTCCTCTCCTTCTCCCCCTTTCCTCTTTAGACAAAGTCCCCTGCACAAGCTTAACAGTCTACTCATCAAATCTACAACTCTCCACTTAGTGGCCGCCATCAAAACCTCTCTTTCTCTCTCTCTCTCTAAAAGCTCTAGGGTTTCCGCCATGAACAAAACTGTGCGTTTCAGCATCCCCTGAGCCCAAATCTCCCAAATCTCCCAAATTTCCAATTTTTTTTTTTTTGGAAAATGCCGAGGCAGAACAGCAATTTGGGGATGGACCTGATGATCCCCGGTAAAATTCGGAAGCGGGGGTGTTCGTCGTCGGCGTCGTCGTCGTCGTCGATCATCCAAAACTACAGATTCAAGCGGGCGATTCTGGTTGGGAAGAGGGGCGGATCCAGTACGCCCGTGCCCACGTGGAAGCTCATGAGCTCCAGGTCCCCGACCGCCTCCGCATTGCGCGCCATGGACTCCCCCAACTACTCCCAGAACGGCGGCGCCAGGTCCAAGCAGCAGCAGCAGCAGCCCGTGTCCGCGAGGAAGCTCGCCGCCACGCTCTGGGAAATGAACGACATGCCGTCTCCGAGAGTGAAGGAGGGGTCGGACGAGAGGCGGCTGAGGAAGATGGAGGCGAGTAATCGTAAGGCCAGAGAGAGGGAGAGGATCCCGAGATCGGCGCACTCCGGTTCTCTGCCTCCCCATCTCTCCGATCCGTCTCATAGTCCCGTTTCCGAGGTGGGTTTTCTCTTTGCTTCTAGTTCTGTTTGGTTGCTGAGAAAATTTGCGGGAATTTGATGGAAAATGTAGCTTGGGTTTAATTTAAAGTTCTAGTTTTTAAGTAGCTTTTTGAGATTTTTCGTCTCAGCATACATTTCTTTTTCTCACCATGCTTGCGGCAATTTGATCTTGTTGTTTGATAGCGAGTTGATTGTAACGTTTTGGTAAATTTGGAGTTTTATATCTATCTCATTCGAAAACCTTGTGCTAAATTTATAGTACATTCGATCCTTCTGATTTGTTTTGATATTGGTCAGCATCAGTTAGGCATATAGGTGGAGAGACTGACTCTGGTTTTTCGTGCTGTGTGTTTTTATTTTGTAGAGGATGGATCGGTCTGGAACGGGTAGTTTCCATAGAAGGGCGTCGTCCATTTCGCAGAGGCGGCTCAGGATCACAGACCACCATGCTGGAATGTTGGATTCTCATGGCAATGGCAGTTTGATGGAGGTGAGTCAGTGATCTCCTCGACTGTATCCGCAGATTTTTACTTTTGTTAATTCGAATCAGATGATTGTTTATTGGAATTTTCAACTGTATGATTTGTTATAAGTGGACAATGCTATTTTTCTCATCTTTTTGTTATACAGGTTGAGACTAGGTCTCGAGCCCAGACGCCTACTGCTTCTACTGCTGGAGCCAAGACACGTTTGAAAGATGTTAGTAATGCTTTGACCACGTCTAAAGAGCTACTGAAAATTATCAACCGCGTTTGGGGTAATGAAGATCGACCTTTGTCAAGCATGGCCCTTATCTCAGCCTTACATGCTGAGCTGGAGAGGGCTCGTTTACAGGTCAATCAGCTTATCCAAGAACAACGCTCAGACCAGAATGAGATCAACTACCTTATGAAGTGTTTTGCTGAAGAAAAGGCAGCTTGGAAAAGCAAGGAGCATAAAGTTGTCGAGGCTGCCATTGAGGCTGTTGCAGGAGAACTTGAGGTAGAGAGGAAACTGAGAAGGAGGTTCGAAAGCTTGAACAAGAAACTCGGGAAAGAACTGGCGGAGACAAAAGCCTCTCTTGTTAGTACGGCAAAAGAACTCGAAAGTGAGAAGAGAACAAGAGAGATCATGGAACAAGTATGTGATGAATTAGCCAGGGATATGACTGAAGATAAAGATGAAGCAGAGGAAATGAAGAGGGAATCTGCAAAAGTTCGTGATGAGGTTGAGAAGGAAAGGGAGATGATGCAGTTTGCTGATGTGTTGCGTGAGGAGAGAGCTCAAGTGAAACTCTCAGAGGCAAAACATCATCTTGAAGAGAAGAATGCAGCTGTTGATATGTTGAGGAGTCAACTTGAAGCCTTCATGGGAAGTAAGAAAGAAAAAGGACGCAGTTCTACTCATCTGAATGACGAAGAAATTTCCGCGTATCTAAGTAGAGCTCATCTTGGTTCCCGTCAGGATGAAGAAAAAGATGAGGATGAAGGAGAAGTTGAAGACGGAGTAGAATGTGAAGAGGATTCTGCTGAAAGTGATCTTCATTCCATAGAGTTAAGTATGGGAAACAACAACAAAAGCTACAACTTGAATCACACTTCTGCAACCACTCGTGATCCAAGGTGGGCAGCACCTGATGTCGAAGAAATCAAAGGGAGGAAGTCTACTTCTGGGAAGCCACCTAGAAGAAGCACTTCTTTGCAAAGAAGCATATCAGATGGAGTGGAATGGGGCATGCAAACTGAAAGGCTCCAAAATTCAGGAGACGGGATAGATTGGGAGAGGTTTCCTGAACTGGAGAGGCAAAGGCAACGGCAAGGAAAAGGTTGTGCAGATGAAATGCAAGGATATAAATCATCGAAGGGTCTTAGGGACCAAATGTTGTCTGGTTCTAGGCTTGGACCTGCTAGAGTTCAAGCCAGTCCCACACGGCAATGGGGGCAGCCATGGCCTTCACGGGATCCTACCAGTGCATTTCAAGATAGGCCTCCCAGCGCGCAAGGCAGTGGTTCAAAGTCAAGATTGGGGGAAGTGAGAGGTGAAGGCCAGAATGGCAGAAGGAATAAACGGTGAAAAATTCTCCTTTTCACCAATGCCTGGCAATAATCAGAGCCTTTTGTTTGCCACGGTCGATGCTCAAATGCAGGGTAGCAGTGTAAAAGGCCATGCCTGTGGAAAGCGATTTGAACGATGAGAAGAAGCGTTTTGGCCCGTCGCTTGTGATCACCAGGAGCTGCTAAGTGCAGTAATCGCTGCTCATTTTGCGCTACACCAACGCCATTCTCGCTTAAGAAGCTTGTTTTGTAGATTTTTCAAAGAGAGCTGTGACAATCTAGTGAGCTTGCCCTGTACAAAAGCTTCTAGTATTTATGTCTCAGTTACATAGAAATATTATATATTTGCTTCTGTGTTTATTTTTTCCCCCCTTTTCTAATTCTCTTTCCTTTATGCTAATTGTAATCTGTATTCACCTTATTTCCCGTGTTTTTTTTTATACAGTAATTTTTCAAGGTTTTGTGTTTTGAAATGAGATTTTGCTTCCGGATCAATCTTGATTCACATGCGCCGACAAACAATTTTGCGCTATCACCGGTTATATACAATTACGTGTCTTTCTCACCACGTAACGCATAATTATATATAATCGGTTTGAATTCGGAAAACCAGTAATACCTAATAATCTCTCCAAATTCACTGAACTTTGACTGTAATTAGAAACCCTTTGAATTTTTAAAAACAATTTATAGTTAGTCAAAGAATACTGGCACAGATTATTTGACGTGCTTATTTAAATCTAAGGGATATGGTTAGGGGTGAGCTTTTCAATAAAATATATAGATTAGGGAATAATGGAGACAGGAGGTGCCTAATAATTTGAGGGAAATTGTATGGAGATGTGTGAAGGGTTTTCTGCATGTGCAGTTGGGAAGGGGGAAGACCATTGCACATGTAAACAATTAGGAGCAAACAAAGATTTAGAACCAAATTATAGGATAAGTAGATGCACAGGAAAACTTTGAGAAAAAGCACTTTCTACCAAAAGATTATGAGATTTTACAACTTTTTGCTTTCCCCTGGTTGACTGGGGGATATTCCAGACTAATCTATCGTTGATTTGATCAACTGTACAATATAGACTGATTCCACAGTGACGTCTTAGACAAATAATACAATGTCATATGAAAAAATTAAAACACATAATACTGTATCATTGGTCTACAATGCTAGAGTGTCATCTTGGGGGTGTAGGTAAGTGTCACACCCCAATCTGCGGTGTTGGAGATTGCGGTATTGGTTCTGGAATCATATTGAGATTCACTTCGGGTGTTGGTGGTTGCGGTAATGCCAATACCCGAAGTGAATCCCAATATGATTCTGGAACCTATACCGCAACGACCAAAATCGCGGGTTGGGGCATGACACTAAGTCCCTCCCCTAGTTGGCGGGCTTGATCTACACAAAAAAGATTACATATCTACAACATTCACTATGTTCAAAAGCCTACTGCCAGATACTTCTAGGAAGTGGTCATTTCTAAAGCTTTCCAAAAGCAGGACTACATTAGCAGTTAGGAGTCGGTGCACTACAAGGTGGAGTCAGAGCAATTCATGCAGCTGATTTGGTTCATCAAAAACTCCTGTTTTCACCATAGTCGTAAACGAATCTGGATTTGGCATGCTTGTGGTCCAACCAGCAGCATTTGGCCCTGCATTATACCCAACTCCACCAAATTCTAATTTTGCTTGAGCAATCTCTCCAAGATCTAGGAACATCAAACAGTAGTTTAGAAATCATCCCAACTCTTGGAGTGTGTATGTGTGTGCGGGCAAGCACCCGTGTTTTTATTTGAGATATCATCCTAACTCTGATTTCATATGTTTTTGAATTATTCATACCTAGATCAGCCGAGATAAGGGATTCTCCTAGGTAATTAGGTCCGGCCAAAATGGTTCCTGATGGAGAAACAATAACACTTCCGCCAGAACATATGACATCCAAAGATGAAGCATCATTTGAGTCTTCAGAAACACACAATGGATAGTCTTTTCTTCTGCAAAACTGGTTTGCAGAGAGAACAAAGCAGCCGCCTTCGAGAGCAATATGAGTCATGGATGAACACCAAATTTCCCTTGCTTCAGCTGTGGGTGCGCAATATATTTCAATGCCTAATTATATAGAGGCAGGAAACTAAGAACTCTTGGAAGCAGAGTAAGTAACCACGTCAAATAAAACATTCCCAGTATGGTAATGGTGATAAAATAATTTGTAAAATGCTTGAAATTATGACAATGGCGGAGGCAGAAAATGAAACTTCTTCTCATTTTAGTACGATAGGATATTTACCTTTGGCATATAATTGACTTCTTAGATCCGGTGCTCTGTTGTCCCAGCACACTAGGCCGCCTATTTTCCCAATTCCGGTCTCATACACACACGGTGGCAATCTCTCTCAGGAACACCATACTGGATATTCGTAAGCAAGTGGTTGTTGCTTGGGACATTTTCCAAGATACCGACCAGATGAATCGAAAAATAAAACGGTGCTACAAAGATAAAACCCAACTCTCACCACTACTCCCATTACCAAGTGAACTTTATATCTACTTGCAATATTTGCTAGCCTGTCCACTTCAGGGCCTGTATACGAAACACCAAAATAATTTCATAAAACTGAATGTATAAAGATTGACAAGATAAATCAATGATTCACCATAAATCTCTCTAGTCATCTTATTTTTCAGCTTTCAATCGTCTACTGCAACCACTTCTTAGGCTATATTCAGAATTACTCGAGGAAAAATTAAATTCTACAATCGATGCATGTGTTTCTCAGAGTTTCCTCACCGCCATTCTCTTTGAATGCTGGTAACAGATAGGAAAAAAAGATACGACTCAGAAAGTTCAATTTTTCCTTCCTCAAGTGATTTTGCGGCGGTGCTATCATGAGTCAGTCAGTTTTAAATTCCCACAAAAAATGTGTTGGAAGAGAATTATAACTTACCAAAATCTCCAGGTTACAGATAAAGGTAGAAACAAAAAAGGAAAATTTAGTTTACGTTACGCCAATAGATAATTTCATATTTCGTTCTATGTGAGTGGACGATTTATTTTCTAAACATAAGTCGATATAAAAACTTTCATTTTTGACTAAGATATATACCACTTTCCAAAACTTTCTTTCCATTGACATCTTCCTAAAGCATAAAATGTTGATTGACTTTAGTACCAAACATATTTTTTGACCTCATACGAAATTTTCTAGTTGTTATAAAGGATATAACCTAATAGACTGGAAACTTAAATACCAATACTTGAGCATGTGACTGACCAGGCACATCAATGGCTGAGGCATAGTATTTCTGAAACACCTGCTTCTCCTCCTCCGGAAGGGTGGCAGCTGCGGCTGCGGGGTCTAACACCAAGCCGCGGGGATAGCCACCAACAAATGCTTCAGGAAACACAACCAAATGCGACCCATACGCAGCTGCACCAGCAAATAGTCTCTCCGCTTTATCTGCCAACAACAAAACAAAAAGAAACCCAAGTTGTAAAATGGTCTGAGAACAATAAACAAAGCCATAGGACCACAGTGGGACTACTAATCTCCTCAAATCTTCTTCTCTTCACGTAGAAGGAACGGAATTTTGACCCCAAAATTCCTGGTCCCACTGAACAAAGATCTTAACTTTAAGTATCCCATAAACCCCAGAAACCTCCAAAGCCTCAAACTTACGAACAAAAGAGAACCAAGTTGGGATTTTATCATTTTAGAGGGTTTAACAAATTGGGTATTTACCTAAGTCGCCGGAGTGTCGAAGAACACCGTGGAGGCCTGAACCACGGTGGCTCTCACGGTGGGTCTCGGAAGGCGAGCGACGGCCCTGTGATCGAAAGTGCCTGCTGCTGCAAATGGGTTTCCGCAGATGGGTCGGGGGACCGGATCGGGTGGGGGACGACGGGTCCTAGAGTTGGATTGTGGAGGAAGGATGAGGTAGGGTCGGACCTTGGAGAGGAGCCACTGGATGGTCTCGCCGTCGGATTTGTGACCCAGTTCGTTGGTGAGGCGGAATATGGCGGGGCAACAGGTGGCGGGTATTCGGACCCGCCTGGGACGGCCGTTCAAGGTGGAATGTCGGTCAGCGAGGCGGTGCAGTTTCTGCTGTTGCGGCTGTTGAGTTTGTGAAGGAGGGGTCTCTGGGTTAGTGACGGTGAGGGTGGTGGTGGGTAAGGGTGGTTGATTGACCTCCATTTTCAAACTGCTCTCTCTGGTTTGGATTGGTTCGTGGCTGGTTTAGTGTCAATGCATGTAGATGAAGGAGCCGCTGAGCAGAGCAGCAGTAAAAGTAGTAAGCTGTCTTTCCCACTGCACAAATTTCGAAAGGAAATGATAATCCCCAATTTTTTTTCTCTCTCTTACCCACCTTTTTGTTTGTGATAGTCAAAATACGATTACACAGCGGTGTGTTCGGAAAAGAGTGTGTGTTTATCAATTTTTTTTTTTGTTTCAAAATTTGACACTTGAAAGCATTTTTGGACACGGTTGAGTATTACGATCCCGTTAGTTAGTGTTGGATACATTTCAATTTTGAGATTTATGTAGAATTAGATTAAATCACACTGTCCAACTAACGGTAATTAATGTGATAGTTTGCAAAAATGCATTTCTGAAATTTAAAGTTGTAGATACGGGTTTACAGAGATTTTTCAACACGAGTCGGTACACTACTGGTTATAATATGTTTTTTATTTGTATTATAACATGTGGTGTACTAACTTGTATTTTGACCCTCGGTACATAAAAAAAGCTCTCGTAATTTGGGTAAGTTTAGTGTAATATTCTATCGTTTATAAAAAAAAATTGAAATCTTCTAACAATAATTAATGAGATGGTGGTGACGCTTAAGGAGTGAGAGAAAAAAACAGCTAAGAGAAACTGGTAGAGGGCGGCTCTCATACAGAGTGTGGAACCAACATAGAGTTTGAGACCCTCAAAATACAAGGGATTTACTGATTTGTGAGAAATGTCTTACGAATGACGTGATCTAAGAGAAGAAAATCTTTGGTTACACCATGTTGAATGTCTGATCATTTAATATTTAGACATTATCGACTATCAATTTAGTTGCATGTTTAATCACCCAACATTCACACATTATCGACTATCGATACTTCAAATTAAGTAGACATGAAAAGAGGCCGGCACGGTACGAAATAGATTGCTTTTACCCCAAAACCTTAAATGAACGAATCGCAATAGAAAATTTTGAACTGGTTTGTTTTTAATAAAAACCATTTGAGAAAACTGAACCATTCCCAATCAATTTTGTATAGTTTTGTTTGGGCCGTTTGAGCCTAAAGCTCAATTCATTTTCTTTGAAAAATTGGCAGCTTTTCCACCAGCTTTCCCCTCATTCGACTAGTCGAACTAATCTAGTTGCAGAATTCTGCAATTTCCTCCGTAAAATACTTATATGTATTTAATACAATCATCGTCTAATGGTCAAAAATTCAAAAATTAAACTCAACAACTTGTATGCCAATCCCATAATATATACAAATGGGAAAATAAAATCCATTAACTGAAAAATAAAAGACACTGAAGGAAAACCCTATCAATCTTTACCAACAGAAAGACAGAAGCTGCCGCCGTTTGATCTCAATCATCAATCATCATCGAGAAGCTTTCTGAGTCGGTCTTTGACGAAATCCCTTCGAGCCTTCACCCGGTCTTGTTGTGGGCCCACGTTTGCCAGCGATAGGTGAGCTCCGAAGGCGAAGAGCGCCACCCCCGTTACGAAACAGAACGCCGTCACGGCCAGCTGCTTCCGCGTCGGTGGGTACGACCACACCACCATTCTCTCTCTCTCTCTCTCTGTTTTGCGTTTGCAGTTTTCGGCGCCGTTATACTTATATCTGTTGGGCTAAATTTCACTCTTGATCCCTGTGGTTTATTCCAAATTTCACTTTAATCCATCTAATTTTAATTGTATGAATTTCGACCTTTTTTTTGTGTCAGTGTGTTAATTTTGACTTTGTGGTTTACTCTCGCTCCAATTCAAGGATGTCTTTGCAATTTTAATATTATCAATTTTGACCTTGTAGTTTACCAACGTTGTAAATCAAGGACAATTTTAATATTATCTGTGTGCTTGATTGGACAAGGATGAAGTTCATATTTCTCTCTTAAATAACTCATATTCCGGCAGGCTCGACCTGAGAACTTCCCTCGTAGAGTTGAGTCTTTTATAAGACTTGAGTTTCTATGTATTCTTTTGGGGTCAAATGCACCCGTTGCCTCCACCTTGACAGCGCTAGTGCTTATAAGGTGACTTAACCTCCTCTGTTTCTTCTAATACGCCATTTCTACTAGGTCATGTCATTGAGTCGTCAAGAAAATGAACAGAAAGTTAGACATGCCCTTGCATTGCAACATTTGGTAAACTACAGGGCCAACATTAGCATAATTAAAACTAAAGGGACTAAAGTGAATTTGGTGCAAACTACAGGGATTAAAGATTTCAAAAGTCAAATTTGGCCAGTAACAAGAGTTGTCGTTAGAGGATAAACGACTGTCGTTTTTCTCGACATTGCCTCTCTGTTTGTTCGGACGAGGACGGAGGAGGCAATGTCTGAGTTGTGGGGCTGATGGGGATGTGTTTGTGGGAACGAGTTTGATTGATTTGTACGGAAATGTAGGGGGATTGTGTGTGCACGCAAGATGTTTGATGAAATGTCTGAGTTGTTTCCCAACAATGTGTGAAGGCATTTTGTTTGCTGAAAGTCTAACTCATCGCCTCAAGTAAGAGAATGGCGACATAAATGTGGGCTCTTTTAAAATCTTATAACGCCATGGAGTTGGGATTTTGGGATGAAATGTGCTTGCAGTAAACTGTTATGACCGCGATCTTTTTCGGGTCCTCCTATCGGTCTTTAAGGCGTTAGGAAGTGAACCATATCGTGTATATGATTCCTCTTCGCCAAATGCGGGTGCCAGTTATTCCAGCATAGATTCAAATTTGACTTCTGAGTGCTTGGAGAAATTTAAAGAGCTAAAGGCTGCATATTTTTAGAAGTGAAGATAGTACAAAGTCTCTACTCAGTCATTAGCACCATGGCTTTCCATGTATGCTCTACTTAGTCGATTAGGGTAATCGCCGAGCGACATGAGTGCTGGAAGATGCAGCGTTCATTTTCTCAAATATTTCTATCTTCATGTTCCTTATTTCGGGAATTGCAGAGTGAACCATGTTCCTACTGAGTGTTGATACAATGGCCGTCGAAGTATGAGATTGCAGACGCTGCATGAAGTGCTGCTCCTATTGGAAGAGCCTCCTCGTCGATAAAAAAGTAGGGTGAGTGCAAGTGTTGGCCCGATTTCAGAGTCTCGTTCTTTATCCCAACAACAAAAATTGCAGCAGCAGTCTTCTCCGCGAAGAAGCTGAAATCCTCCGAACCCATGGTCAGTGGCATGAGATGAACATTAGGTTTCCCAAGAAGGACCTCACCGACATTCTTCACATGCTCATACAGTGCGTCGTCATTCTTCATCGCTGGATGAGGCAGTGGTCTGTCCTCCATGAAGTCCACCACGGCAGTGCAACGATACACGGCTGCTTGCTGCTCTATGATCTGTAAGTGCAACATATTTAGTCAAGTCTACTTACATTGAATAGACTTTTACAATATTTGAAAAGGCGAGGATATGTAAACCTCTTTGATCCTTTCTTGGAGATACGAGAGACCCTCAGAAGTCAAGCTCCGATAAGTTCCCCCGACTTTCACACTGTCGGGGATCACATTTCCTGCTTGACCTCCCTGTATGTACCCAACTGTTACCACCTACGTAATACAAAAGATGAATGGATCAGAATTGTTGGTTCTAAATTGCTGGTATAATTCTGAAATGTAAAACTTCATTGAACTTCACAGAAAGAGGAAGGGATTAAGATTACTCTGGATTCGAGCGGATCTGTCTCTCGAGACACAATCTGTTGGAGTGCGAGGGTTATAGAGGCTGCTGCAGGAATTGGGTCCCTAGTCTCATGAGGGGCTGCTCCATGCCCTCCTTTTCCTTGAATTACAGCCTCGAAGAGCCCTACGCCAGCAAGTATTGCACCGGGCCTCGAAGCTATGGCACCAGTAGGTACTGATGGAAAAACATGTATACTCAAGATGGCGTCAATATCATTCAAAACGCCGTCTTTTAACATATGGTAAGCACCAGCATAACCCTCCTCGCCCGGCTGGAAAACTAGTTTCACAGTTCCCTTCGATAACATGTCGAAATATTAGGACCTGCAAAGTAGTAGATTGGTAGTTCTTGCAGTTAAACATGATATATATATAGCTTTTCGTCTACCTTCAACAAATCTCTTTTGTTTTGAAGCAACTTTGCGGCTCCGAGTAGCATTGCGACATGAGAATCATGACCGCAAGCATGCATCTTCCCATCAACTTTGCTTTTGTATTCCCACTCTACCAATTCCTTCCAAACAATAAAATTGAACATATTACTTCATATCGCATGCTCGTACATAATTTATAGGCCAAAACACGTTTTAAGTCCATGTAGTTTGCTCAAAGTTCCACTTCCGTCTTTGTATTTTCAATTGAACATATTGAAGACTACAGGGACCGAATCCGAGGAAATTGAAAAACATAAGGACGGAAGTGGAACCTTGAGCAAACTACATGAACTAAAAACTTGTTTTGGCCTATTTTATAAATGGGAGCTCTTTCAGATTGCAAGGGCAAAGGCTTTGTTTGGGACTGCCTTTGATAGAAGTGCTTTTATTGTAAACATGTCAAAAAATTTATTAACAATCCAAGTGCTTCTTGAAAAAACAAGAAGCTCTTGGAAGTGCTTTTCTGAAAAAGCACTTCGATGACTTAATGGTGCTATTAGGTTTGGCAAACATAATCATTGGTAATCAGAAAAGACTTTTAGCCCCTCCAGAAATTGTCACAAACATGCCACTACTTTGCTTGCATAAATAATTTTATGGCTTGAAGCAGATGCATGGTGGTTTAATTTGCAGCAGGAGAGAGTGAGAGAACCTGGAGAGGGAGGGCGTCCATGTCAGCTCTGAGAGCAAAGACTGGTTTAGAGCCAGAGCCAATAGAAGCCACCACCCCAGTCTTGGCAACAGGCCACTTGTACCCGATTCTTAGCGAGTCGAGCTCGGTTCTGACGAGTTCACTCGTCCTGTGCTCCTCAAATCCCAGCTCCGGGTGCTGGTGGATCCTCCTCCTCAACCCTCTCATCCATTCGAAAAACTCGGGCTCCCTCGCCGATGCCAGCAGCTCCCTAGTCAGCGACTCGAGCTCCGGTCCATCTCCGGCAGCACAAGAATGCTGATCAAACAGTGCAGCCGCAGCTGATGACAGTAACAAGAAGGAGGTGAAGAAAGTGAAAAAACCCATTGGAAAAATCTCTCGTGAGAAAGTTAGAGAAGGCGTTCCTACGACTCAGAAATTCAACTGGTAGCTCAGATACGTTGACACGTGACTGAAAGGAAGTTGTTGTGTTGTTTTTTTTGGCTTATTTACGGATGTACTCCTGAAACTCATACTTACTCTCATTTTGCCCCATAAAACTCATTTTTTCTCGCTTTATCCTATGAAACTCACATTTGCTATCACTTTGTCCAATTTCCGTCCAAAATCTGTCAAATACACGTTAGAATGACTTATATGCCGCTTATGTGGGCTCGTATGTCATCAATATTAAAGGTAATGTCATCATTTCATGAACAAACCTATTGAAGAGGGGTTGCTGAGTTGCTCGAATAAACGCTGAATAGGAATTTCATTTTCAAATTAGGGTTCTGAAAGTAAAGCGATTTATCTGGTCTAGAAGAGGGGTTGCTTGAAATTTGAAAGCTCAATCATGAGTTTCAATGAAAAGATGTTGGTATTTAGATATTAGATGCATTGAAATTGTTCATTATATAAAAGTTCAATTGATAGCTGAATTCTGTGACAAATTTCACATAAATAAACAAGTGGGTCCCTTTTGAAAAATAAAATTATAGGCAAGTGGGCCCCAATCTTATGTTTAACAGACTTTGGATGGAAATTGGGCAAAATGATAGCAAGTGTGAGTTTTATGGGGCAAAGTAAGAACAAATGTGAGTTTCAGGAGGACAACCGTAAATAAGCCTTTTTTAAAAAAAAATTATTTATTAATTTGATGGGTGGATTTAGCTAAAAATGGATGAGCATCTTATTTGGCTGTGAGTGATCGAATTAGAAAGGCAAGGAATATTTGAATTTGGGTAAAATAATGGACCAAAAATGTTAGATTTTTTCTAGTACCGGATATTCAAGGGATACTTCACATGTCATAATACAAGTGGAGGAAATAATATATTTATTCGTGTCCCTGCACTTATTTTATGATACGTGGAGTACCCGCTTGAATACCGGACACTTTGAAAAATTTCTCAAGCAGAAGAGGGGTGACATTGACATCGACAAGTTTGTTGTATATTGGGTTGCTCTCCCCCTTAATTGGGGAAATGATTTTCACATTCAGGTCTTTTTCTTTTCTTTGTTTATGTTTCTTGATTTTCTTTAAATTTTATACAATTCAACAAGTAGAGAAAAAGAGATGAGTGTTGGGAAGAAAAAAGGGGTGCAAAAGTCATTTTCAATTTAGATATTAGATAGGAGATGAGTGCTATCCAATTGATGCAACGATCTTGATGGTTCCTACTTTGTGAGTTCACAAGCATAAATGGTTCATGATCAATATGCATACCTGTTAGCGACTAATCCTAATATTTCTCCACATAGGATTAGTGTCACAGACCTGCGGAGTTGATCCTCACCACTATGCTTTTGAGTACTACAAGCATGAATGATCTAAATTAACTTACACGTGTGTGCATGCACGACTAATTCTAACATTTTCTTAGATAAGATTTCCTTTCTACAAATCATGCCATAAATTCAATTAGGTCGAATCTCCCGTTCTCTTCCGCCATAACAAAATAAATAAATTATTGATGTGCAACATTTGAGGGTGAGGTGCAATTCCATAGCAATCAATCTACACGGAGCAGAGTCGAGCTCTTATTGTTTCTGCAAATCCAAAAATTTACATTGCATAACTTTGAAGGGAAAGCATTTCAAATTTTTAATGAGTTTCCAACATCATGTGTATCCAAGTAAGATATTGCAACAGCAGCATTGAGAGCTGCTCCTACAGAAAAAGCCTGTTCGTCGACGACAAATCGAGACGAATGCAATGGCTGATCTGATTTTAGACTCTCATTCTTTATCCCGAGCACGAAAATTGCAGCCGCAAACTTATGTGAGTAGAAGCTGAAATCCTCTGCTCCCATGATCAATGGGTGAAGCTCTACATTAGGTTCCCCGAGTAAGGCCTCGCCAACCTTCTTTGCGTGCTCGTACAATGCTTCGTTGTTAATCATCACTGGATAAGGCAGCGGTGTTTCCTCCATGAAGTCCACCGTACCCTCACATCGATGCACGGCTGCTTGCAGTTCTATGATCTGCAAGTGGAACGTAACTGTAAGAGAGGCTATACACGCAATCAACTTACTTTGGTAAAATGACCTAGTTTACCAAGTCCTTCTACAGTACAACGGAAGTATGTGATGCACCTATTTTATGAACGGCTAGATTGGAAAGTTTTTAATCGAGTAAACCAAATCCAACCATCCGCTGAAGCAGAGCGTCTCATACACCGGTGCATTGTAGAGTTTTTGCAATTTTACCTCTTTGATTCTTTCTTGGACACGGGTGAGTCCTTCCATTGTCAAGCTCCTAAACGTTCCCCCAAAGTTCACAGACTCGGGGATCACATTTCCTGCATCACCTCCCTTTAAGTACCCAACTGTCACCACCTACATAACGGAACTGATACAACATGAAAATTGAAACACTAATCATATCTAACAACCCGCAATTATTGAAATTTGAATGTGAAATTATATGTCTATCAAACTTATTCCAATTTTTTTTTTCCAGGAACACAAAAGGGGGAGGAGAAAATTTACCCCGGCCTCAAGAGGATTTGTCTCTCTTGAAACAATCTGCTGCAGAGCCACAACAGCTGATGCTGCTGCAAGAATCGAGTCCTTATTCTTATGCGGAGCAGCTGCATGCCCACTTTTTCCTTTGATTGTAGCTGAAAAAAGGCCAGCACCGGCCAGCATTGGACCCGGCCGTGAAGCAATGACACCAGTTGGTAGTGATGGAACAACATGTATAAAGAAGATGGCATCGATGTCCTTAAGAACGCCATGCTGTAACATATGGTAAGCTCCGGCATAACCCTCTTCTCCAGGCTGAAAAACCAGCTTCACAGTTCCCTTCAAAGTTCAAAGCACCAAAACGACATCAATTACAATTTGGGTTTGCCGAATTAATATCTGGTATGTTACGTTGTCTGACTGCATATCAATGATATATGACAAATGTACGACAAGTGAATATATATACACACGCACACACGTACCTTTAGGATGTCTCTTTTACTTTGGAGTAACTTGGATGCGCCAAGCAACATTGCCACATGAGAATCATGACCACATGCATGCATTTTGCCATCTATCTTGCTCTTGAATTCCCACTCTACTTGTTCCTTCAAAATTCAATGGGTACATTTTGATCCTCAATGACCAAAAATAAAACATTTACCCAGTTACCGTTTTCTGGTCAACAAAAAAGTTCCGTAGCCGATGACCATTTGGTATGGTAAAACTTACAATCAAAATATCACCTTCCCAAACAGTCTAAGGCATGTTTACATGCCAGAAACGGATATGCACGTTAAGGGTGTCACTCTCCGTTTCTGGCATTTGTCTTACGTTTACTAACACACAAATAATTAAAGAAGGGCCACATGTTATGATTAAGTGCATAGTACCTAAAAAACGTTTATGAGGTATGCAATGGGGAAAATTATGATTTAAGTACATAGTTCTGGACTACCCATCCCTACGAATCACACACAAAAATCCCATAGAGAAAATTACATGGAACGGGTTCACCGTCACGTGGTGGCCCAATCCAATAATACATTGTCATGTGGAGGAAAACTTGCACATGACAATACATTATTGGACAAGGAACGCCACGTGGCGATGAACCCGTTCCATGTAAGTCATTCTCCACCCCCACCCACCCCCACTTGATCCCACCAAGTGTGTCTGGCTGAAATGCTGCACCACTTGGCGTCCGCACAAAAGACTTTCCCCACCAAACGGGAGGAGAAGGACTTAGATGAATCGCGTACACCGCGTGATAACGTCTAAATCTAATAAAACAAAGCCATGCAGTGTAAGATAAACACGGGGCATTGTGTTATTAGATGGCGGGGCCGCCCTGGCTGGGTACCCGATCCATGTGCATTTATCTCATATCAATCAACCACTTGTCATTCTCATTCAAGACTTTCTCGTTAATTAAACGTGCCCCAAATTCGTGGGAGTTGAATTCCTCATATTATATGGACGCACCTCACTTGTACTTTCATTTTGATTTCGAGTACGGATTAGTAAACATGCTGTTGATTAATTTGTTTTGTACTTTTATCCGAAGAGATGATAAGTTCAAATCTTTCGACTAAAAACAAGGAAAAAGAAGAGAGGAGGACCTGAAGAGGGAGGGCGTCCATGTCAGCCCTGAGAGCAAACACTGGTTTCGAGCCAGACCCAATCGAAGCCA
Source organism: Gillenia trifoliata (assembly GCA_018257905.1). Lineage (NCBI taxonomy): Eukaryota > Viridiplantae > Streptophyta > Magnoliopsida > Rosales > Rosaceae > Gillenia > Gillenia trifoliata. The sequence continues at coordinate 26,015,792 of CM031084.1, read as the reverse complement.
CCACACCAGTCTTGGCAACAGGCCACGTGTACTCAATTCCGAGCGAGTCGAGCTCGGTCCTGATGAGTTGACTCGTCCTGTGCTCCTCGAACCCAATCTCTGGGTACTGGTGGATTCTCCTCCTCACTCCCCTCATCCACTCGAAGAACTCTGCCTCCTTCGCCGATTCCAAGAGCTCCCGAGTCAGCAACTCGAGCTCTGACTCAATGGATTCCGAAGCCGAAGACTGGCACAAAATAGTTGGCAGCAATAAGCATAAAAGCATCAACGCCGCCATAGTCGGAAGAAAATATTTTTCTGGGTTTTTGAGGAAATTTGAAGTGAATCACTTCAGAGAGCAGCAAAAAGGGCAAAGCTTTTTCTCCTGATTTTCTGTATTTGGTCTTCAAATTTAAGTTCCATTTTTGCTTTATTTTTTTGGGTCTGGTAATTCTTAATTTCTTGTTCGATTTGTTTAATGGGTTATTTGTATTTGTTTGTTAATCACACTCATATCACATGGTCTCACTTATATAGATATACAATATTATTAACGCTAATCTATTAATAAGATAATTTAAAACTGTGCTCAAATCATTGTAATTGACGAAATTAATCAACATGCCTATGGCCCGAGAATGTGTTTGCTCACTCTAATTCAATTATTTATTCTTATGCCATTTTTTCAATTTAACAACTATTCAAAATGATTTGAACTCGAGACTACCTCTAATAAGATGGGGAAAGCTTATTTAATTACAAGCGATATTCTTACTTGAAATTGAGAGAATGAGAGTTTGAATCGGGAACGTAGTGGTTGGAAAAGAAAAATCCTAACCACCAGAGCAATCCACCACTTGACTCTATCAACCCTTATAAGATAGGGAGAGTTAATACCACTAGATGCACATATGCTAGTTCACCTTGCCAAATACAGATTGCATCTTTCATACAATTAGATACGAATGATGCGAAACGAATTTGTGCACTTTCGTTTTCTTCTTTTGCACTATTTTCTTTGTTTTTGCCCTCTGACTATTTGGTTTATTCTATCTGACATATAGAAAAGAAAAGGAAAGTACGAAAATCATTTCCCGATATGCATATGGCCTCTAACTTTCTGTATGATCTTCATTTCCAGAAATGGATAACACATTTGAAGTTCCAACATGAGTTATTCACTGTGAATAACACATTTGAAGTTTCAGTTCTGGTCAAACTTACCATTGGGAAGCCACGTGGCTTCCCATGGACCTTGCGATCTCAACGGCTCTTTAATTTGAGTTGTTGGATTTGCAACGGTAATAAAAAAATAATAATAGGATTTAATATCAACCGTTGGATCTCAAATCAACGGTTGATATTAAATCCTTTATAAATTAAAAAAATATTTTAAAATTCAGAAATGTTACCGTTGTGACACATGGCACAATCTGGAGTGTTGAAATTCAATTTTTTTAAATCCAACAGCAGAGATTAATTAGGTGAATAAAAAATATATATAAAAATCGGGAAAATTTTTTAAAAAAATTTGTAATTTTTTTTTTTTACTTTTCTATAAATACCTTGGCATTATCATCTACCTTACACTACAATTCCATATTTTCTCAACAACTTTCAACCACATTCTATCTTTCTCTCAAAGTTTCAATCCATTTTGATCGATTTCCTCTCAAAGTTTCAACTTCTGATTGGTTAAACAATTCTTCCTCTTCTTGATTGATTTCCCACATCATCTTTGAAGAAGAAGAAGAAGAAGAAGACATTGTAAAAGAAGGAAACAGAAACTATGAATAATGATAGGGATTTTCGAGAAGAAGGAAGCATAAACTATGAATGGTGGTGTGAGATTTCTGAGGATGGATAGTGGATTATATGGAGGATTCAGAAAGGATTAAGTTGTAGATAATGCCACGTGGCATGCCGTCATTCGTTAAAAATCTGGTGAAAATCTGTCCTCAATGATTGTAATCGGGTTGTGACATGTGGCACGACATGATTGGTTAAAAATCTTATTGGAAATCCATCACCAATAATTGTTTTTTCAGATTATGACACGTGGTGCAACGAGAACGATTAAAAATTTTATCCGAAATAACAAATAAAATTATTTTATAAAAAAAAATACAAATATTTTATTGTTATTGGTTTTTCGGATAATGACACGTGGCGCAACGAGAGCGATTAAAAATCTTATCTGAAATTACAAATAAAATTATTATGTATTATTTTATGAATATAAAAAATACTAATATTTTATTGCCAATTGTCAGGGTAACTCCAGCGTAGGGGTGGAGATGCAAAAAGTAACTGCCATGGAAATGCATTGTTCATTAGGGCAATTACTGTTCACTGGGGTGGATTGAATAGTAAATTGCCTGAGAGGAGGGCTCCTACACTGGAGTTGCTCTTAGGCCATTTCCAATGGTGGCCAAAGGCCAACAAATTTAGGCCATAGGCCTTTGGCTTTGGTGCTCCAACAATGGGCAACATTTAGGCCCAAGGTAATCCAAAAAAAAAAAGAAGCTACAAAGTACAAATAGGCCAAAAGAAAATGGGGACCACCTTGAGCGTGGCAAGGGCGAGTGCAAAGCACTCAGTGGTTATGGACGCGCCGCATGCGCGGACAGAAAACGTGGGAGGGGCCCAGCTGACGTCATCATGTCGACTGGGAGAAAAAATGCAACGATCAGATTTGAAACGAACGGTCCAGATTGATGGACCGTTGGCTGATCCAACGGTCATATTTCAAACCTTTTTTTTACTTTTACTTGTAATCCAACTGCTGTGATCAAATGATATCAAATCTAATGGTAAAAAAAATCATCCAACGGCCCAAATTAAAATTCAATGGCTAAAATAATTTTAAAAAAAAAATTTAACTGAAATTTGACCCCAAAACTCTATAAATACCCATTCATTTGGTCATACACCCACACAAAATCAATTGTTGTGTTCTTTTGTATGATCAACCTATGTTATAAATTTAAGTGTTCTTTTGTATGTGTCTACTGTGTCATTTTTCAGACTTTATCGGAATTTAAATATTTTTAGGTCAAAATGTTCACAAAATTAAGATAAGTTAATCTAAACAAATATATTTTTTTTTAAAGTTAACAAAAAAAAAATTAGGCTAAAACAATATTTAACAACTTTTTGGCCTAAAATTTAGGCCACACCATTGGAGAGAAAAGACAGTTTCTGGCCAAAGGCCAAAATCTGTTATTGGCCATAGGCCACCATTGGAGTTGGTCTAATGAGTCACAACAACGACAATATTATCCAAGTAAGAGAGTGCAACCGCAGCATGAAAGGCTGCTCCGATTGGAAGAACCTCCTCGTCAATCACCAAGAAGGGTGAATGCAAATCTGTTTTCGATTCGAACGCCTCGTTCTTCGTCCCAATCATGAAGAATGCAGCGGCCATTTTTTCTGCATAGAAGCTAAAATCCTCTGCTCCCATGGCCATTGGAAGTAGCTTCACATTTGGTTCCCCAAGCAACGTTTCTCCAACACTCTTTGCATGTTCGTACATTTCTTCATCATTAACTGTGGCCGGATAGGGCCTCATTTTTTCCAGCATGAAGTCTACTGTCGCTGAGCGCCAATGCACCAAATCTTGCATCTCTATGATCTGCCAATCATCATACACATTTAAATCAATGGTCTAAGCTAAGAGACTCGAGTCTCGAGTCTTGACTCCTAATACCATAACATTTCAAACTGTTTAGTCTCGTAAGATAGTAAAATCTCCATCATATGTACTTCCCAACTAATAACTGCTTAAACTGCATGTTGATCTGAAAATTTACTTCCCTGATTTGTTAAAGTACATAGTGGATTAAATTAGAGTAGACCTAAAATAATACCTCTTTAATCCTTTGCTGAAGATAGTATAGACCTTCTGAAGTCATGCTTCGAAATGTTCCTCTTATTGTCACCGTCTCTGGGATTACATTTGCTGCCTGACCACCATCTACCAACCCCCATAGTTACCACCTATAATAAGTCAGAAATGAAAAAGAAATGAGTACCCTTTAAGATGATCCGAACCGTATATTTCTTAAGTCTCCAGTTAAAGATTATCAATGCAAAACATCGGTCAAATCGGAGTTGTTATTCAATAAATAGACGCGCACATCATTTAGTCCAACGGCCAAACAATTTATGGCTGATTGTTTGCAAGGACGACGATTTAGAAAAATTAAGGAGAAGATGATGCATATAATTATACGTACCCTGGACTCTAGAGGGTTTGTTTGTCGAGATACAATCTGTTGGAGGGAAATGATGGCCGAGCAGGCAGCAAGAATCGGATCTGTGGCCAAATGTGGAGATGCAGCATGTCCACCTTTCCCATGGGTGTGACCAAAAAACCTACCAGCACCAGAAAGCATTGGACCAGATCTCGAACCAATAGTTCCGGCAGAGCATTTCCAGTGAAATATGTAACCCAAGAATGCACCTTGAATGTTATCAAGAGCACCCTCTTTTATCATATGGTATGCCCCTCGGCCCTCTTCTGCAGGTTGAAAAACAAGCGATTGTGCCTATAAAATTGTAAAAATAAATGCAAAATTGTAAACAATGTGTACAACTGATAAAAAATAATGGAAAATATTTGAGCATACATTAACTGATTAACTTTAGCTGGTTTGTATGTTTACCTTTATTTCTTTGCTTTTTGCGTTGAAGTAACTGCAGCTCAAGCAGCATTGTTACATGAGCATCATGCCCACAGCATGCATTTTTCCAGGGTTCTTGCTCTTATGCTCCCACTCAACCATTTCCTAACAAACAAGAAACCCTATTTAATCTTTTTCTTTTTACAATAATACTTTTCCATAACGTCTATGAACGACATTACTAACCACCTCTCTAATAGAATTGTACCTCACCTCTCTAATAGAATTGTACCTCACGCATGTATGCAAGACCCACATGTATTAAGCAAAAAAGTGCTCTTCTTGCTTGATAATTTCTTTCAAATGAATAATAGTGACAATAGTAGGGTGACTTGTAGTGTCAATAAATGTGATCCAAATTAAAATATGAAGTGATTTTCAAACACCCTTTTTCTTCTATGCACAATTTACTTTTAGCCCTTAGATTGAACAAAATCAAAGAATATTCAAGGGACACAAATAGACATGGGTGTGCACAAGGAGAAAATGATGAGTGGAATCCCTCATGATCCAATGTATCTAATTGTTTAGCCCCTTACTTTTAACAATTGGCACTTTATTACCATAAAGTTACAAATTATTACAGTAATGACCCTTCCATATGTCGAGCTATCAACTAGCTAGTACTATCGACCAAAAAAATAACTAACTGCTAATTTTTTACATGACACTTAGGCCTCGTTTGGCAGCTCGGACTGGACTGACTATTTTAGTCGGATAGGATAATCTGTCATCGGACAGTACTGACTAAATTAGTCAGGCGTTTGGTGCAGTATCGGACTAATATCGACTATTTATATTGTGTTGGCTGGCCCTAGGTGTGTGTGAAGAACACAATTTGTTCTTCATACAAACTCACTCAAATCCTCATCAAATGCAAGAACTACGAAAAGTTTGATCTTCGTAGGAGACGAAGTACGTAGGTAACCTTCAATTTGATTCAAGGTGCAACCACAACTCCTCCAAGCAAAGGTCTTTATCCAAGATGAGATTGAAGGCCCTCTTGAGTATTTAGCCTTTGCTCATGCAAAGAAGATTCTACAAAGGTATAGGATGCTACAACTTACTAATGTGATTTTGAGTTGTGTCTTGGTTCACAACATTTAGGCTTCAAAAATCATGAGCAAAGTTTTGTTTTTGAGTACTAATATGCTAGCTAAGAGCCTTTAATTTGTTAATAGCATGCTTAAATGTTGCTCAAATGAACTTGTAATTCAAATATTTTCCTTCAAGCTAGACCAAGAGAGTGAGAGGGATGGACCCGACTAATTATACGAAGGTTTTTGGGCGTATAATTAGTCGGGTGTGAGGGGTACTAAATGGTGGGCCCGGTTTAAATAGTCGAGCGACTGTTTTAGTACGAAGCGCACCAAACACCCGAGATCGGATTATTAGTACTATCTGATGCGTTATACGGCGTACCAAACGAGGCCTTAGTTTGTCTACTTTTTACTTACATGAACACTAGATTGATATTGCATATGTCACTATTCGTAATTATATATATCAGGAAAAATTCTTATTTGTTGTTCATATAGAATTTGTTACTCCATTTATTATGAATCTTATGATATGACTCCATGCAAGAAAAGATAGGTCAATCGAGTGCTACGCTGAAGAAATAAAGTTAACATTTAGACTAACAAGATGGGCCACGAGTGTAAAAGTCGTGACTTCATAGTAACAAAGTGTAAAATTTTAAAAATCAGGGACCAAAATGTTAGTGACCCTTAACTAGAATGTTGCAAAGTGCAATTAACACTTATCAAAAAGTTGTGACAAAGAAGAGTAAACCATGGCGCCCCGAACCAATAGAAGCCACCACCCCGGTCTTCGCCACCGGCCACGTGTACTCGATTCCGAGCGAGTCGAGTTCCGATCGGATGAGTCGACTCGTCTCCTCCGCCTCAAAGGCCAGCTCCGGGTTCTCGTGGATTCTCCTCCTAACCCCTTTCAGCCAACCAAAGAACTCGGGCTCCCGAGCCGAGTCCACCAGCTCCCTAGTGAGTTGGCTCAGCTCCGGCCTCGAGCCAGCCGCCTCTGAACCCCATGACGATACGTGGTTTGCTAACGTGGATAACAATATCAACAAGTGCAGCCACTCCGTGAAAGTAGAGTTAATCAGTAATCAGCCAACGTAATTGTATTTTCGTTGAGTCCGGTCCGGTCGAACCCGACAACTACCAGGGCTCGAATTATTGTTTCGGGCCGGAAAACAAATATTAAATAACGAATGAAAGCTTTTACGTAATTCTTTTCCATTAGTGACTACATAAAGGAATCGAATTTGATCGGCTGGGACAACAGGATGAGTTCGGGTTAATGATTGATGTATGGATTTAAAATCACGTTGCATTATGCATAATTATTATTGTTTAGTTTTGAAGATTTCCTTAAGTAAAAAAATGGATATATTATATGAACATTTTAAAGGGAATTGCAAATATAATTACTAAATAAACAAAAGTTAAAAGAAAATTAAAAATCTATATTCTTTTGGCCCAATAAAAAAAACAACGACCACCCTCGCTCTATATTCTTTTGGTTCAAAGAGTAGGGACTGGCTACAGTGCTCGCAAGCATTGGATGTTTACACCGATCTCACCCTCATTCCCCCCCTCTCTCCTCCCTCCTCCCTCTTTTTAACGGTGAGATCGGTGTGAGCATTCAATGCTTGCGAGCACCGTAGCCTACTTCCAAAGAGTAATGCTAGAATCCTATTTCGAACTAAACCCCTCTACCATTTTTTCGAGAGATTCAACACAAATGCATAGCCTCGAGATTCTTCGTCACTTTCATCATTCTAAACTTCTTGATTTGGTATGAAGGGGGCACTCCACGAACAATGCAGTCTTCCACAAGCCTTCTGATTACCTTTAATCCTACAAACGGACCAATTCCGACAACAACTTCATCCTATTCATTTACAGGCAAATTAAAAATCATTAAAACAATAATTCTCTCTCCACATAGAGGTTGATCAGAAACCAAAAAAGTACAATAAAACCATAAAAATTAGAAAATAACACTAAAACTTACCTGAACATAAATCCCACAGCCTGTCAAATGCGAAATATCCTACATTCCAATTATAACGTGAACCATTAGAAAATGAAAAGGAGAATAATTAAATCTAAGGTGGGTGTATTGTATATGGAGTTTGATGGACTTTACTTGACTTTGAAATTTAGGTATATTCAATATAGATATTTGAGGAGTCAGTAAAAGTCACTCTGTATTGAATAAAGATTTTTTATAACTTCTAAAAAGTCTATGAAATTTTTGTGGTATTCAATTATGATTTTTTGTGAGTCTACGAAATTCTATGTGTATTCAAAATTTCATTGATTTTAAAATTTTTAATAAGTCATGGATTTTATGGACTTTTAGTGCTTTTATCATAAGTTTTTTGTCATCTCAAATCCAACCTCTCCTTCTAAGATTTTGATGGATTTCATTGTTTCTCAATTCTCTAATGATAAACTCCACCACCATATGTCGCCACCACCGTCTTACCAAGACCACTCCTCCACCCCTACAACCACTATTGTCACCATCGTCACCACCACAGTCACTGCCATGAGTATCATCGCCAACCCTACTTTGACCACCACCATGACCATGATTGTCACCTCTACCACCGTCATCGCCACCCCATCACCATCACCACCGCCCCCATCCCTACTCCTCCACCACCCCCAACAACACCCCGCCACCACAATCACCACCCCTACTATTATTGCCGCGACTAAAGACACCAACTTTACTACCACCATCTTGCTAACAATCATCACGTGACACTTCCACCACCATCGTTGCCATCACCATCTCATAAGACCACTTTGTCATGGTCATGATCACTATTTCAATAGTAAATACTTAAAAATAATAATGTTTATTAATAAATTGATCATTAAAAAGTCTATGACAATCCATAGAATTATAAAAGATTCAAGTATTGAACTCTCTAAAATTATTCAAAAATCTATCATTTAACTCAATTATTTTCCACAAAAGTATATCATTAAAAATGTATAAAATTTATGGAGTTTATAATAGCTAGTAAAAGTCTACTTAAATTTGTGAAAGTCTATCACTTAAAAAACTCAACAAAAGTCTATATAAATCTTAATACACTACACCCCTAATAAAATATAAATGTCTACAGATAGTTGATAAAAATGATTCATCTTTTAATGTTTAACTTTTAAATGGCCGGGACGAATAGTAGAACATGAACATAAGAACCTTTATTCTATGTAGATGGAATATAATTTTGTTCTGGGTAAAACATTTATAACACTTGACAAACCTGTAAGGTTGAGGGGCCAATGAGATGTTTCCGGCGTTCCACAAATTTATCCTGCGCACAATTAATAATGGAGGTTAGAAAAAACTCTAATTAATTAATCACCATGTCACAAGTACTGCTGAAATTAAGAGGCCCTGCATAGCAACTACATAGAATGCTTCCAAGAGCATAAATGATAACAGTTTAATAACTTAAAAGTTAAAATTGTTTTAAGGAAACTGACAGAAAGCTAACAAGAACAACCAAATTACCAATGGAAGGAAACTTAAGCAATACCCACCTTCCTGATCCCATGCTTTGAGCAAAGTCCAAAGCTTTGAGCCCCAATAAGGATGACCGTGCACCTCGTTCCATTCAGAACTTGTATTGCCTGAAATAAAGAACATTAATTTTTAGTTTTGTGTGCTAGCAAAATACACGTGGGATGAGTAGAAGTTAGAAAGTTGAAATAAGAACGTAAGTGTGAGAAGGTTGCTAGCACTCCCCTAAATCCCCTAGATAAGAAACAAGATACCAAAGGATCTGTATTTGTACCCGAGATGCAGGAACTTTCCATGCCAAAAGGTTAATAAGATATCTAGCCCCAAGAACATGATCTGGCTTCGTATTCCCAGGCAATGAGAATGTGATGATACCCAAGTCCAGATCATAATTAAAAATTGAAACGATTTAATATATACATGTGTTTCGAAATCATACATAGCAAGTTTGGATTCTGGAACAAAAACCACTGATAAATGCAAATATATAATTCGTATCCACAAAGTCGAACACATTTCATGAAAAACAACTGATATATGACATACCAGATCCAATGAGCATGAAATATGACGCTTTTCTAAAGCAGATTTCACCATGGGCCAAGCTTCTTCCAAATCTTTTTCTGCATAAAAAAAATGTCAATTATTTCAACATTTCAACGATTAAATATCTCATTTTCACCAAATGAACGCTTGAAATCCAAACAACAGAAGCACAACAGTAGAAGAGACAGAGAATTCATTCACATTTTGGCCTCGTTTGTTAGAGAAAATTTGCTTGAGTATGACTATTCACTATATTAAAAATATTTTGAAGGAAGAAATGTTCCTTTTAATCCTATCATTTTTGTGGGGATTAGTAGAAATAATATTTTTAATCATAAGTAACGTTCAATTTGGACAAAATATGAAAGTTGAATAATCTTGTCCAAACCAATCATTTCTAACAAACGAGGCCTTTGATTACTCATAATATTAAATTATATATACATGGTCATAGACTCGTTACATTAGAAGAGATTGTTGAGAAAGTAACACTTAATGAGCAGTAACAGATAAAACCAAAACATAGAAGAGTCTGTTGTGTTGACAGAAACAATTCAAAAGCAGCATATAAGAGAGAGGCTGAGGTCATGCAGACGATAATGAAGAGCAGAGGTCGAGCAGAAAAGTATTGGTGTACTAGGGCAATCTAATTGGAATTGGGTTAAGTTCCCCGCACACCGGGATGTTGAAAATGGTTTCAGACATATATTGTTTGGTTGATAAAGCTTTAAACTTTCAAAATGTATTTTTTCAAAGGATGAAATTGTATTTTAGAGAGAGTGGGAGAGGAGCAAGAGTCTGTATATTTCTTGATTGATTTTTAACAGTGAGACATACAATACATATATCCTATTACATCTGCTAGCATTGGTGGTTTTGCACAAGGACACAGACACAGTTCTGTCCATGAAAGTGACAGGACACACTGACAGCTGTGTACAGGACAAAACAAACAGCTGTAGCTGTTTAAAGCAGAAAAGAAACAAACGACTAAACAAACTAGCCGTTGCACGCTATACTAAAACTAGCAAACGTCAAATCTTAACTTCTTGCTTCATTTGTAAAGTATCGGGATGCTCTGACTCCATCGGATTGCTTACTGGATTCCATCGGGTTGCTCCCTAGCTTCCATCGGGTTGCTCCCTGACTTTCATCGGGTTGCTTCCTTCAACTCCATCTGCAGGATTATCATCTGCAGGTTTGGAACTAAGCTAGTAAGCAGCTGAATTCTCAACAGCCTCTCCTAAGCTGCTTACTGGCTTCACTCCTAACTTCATTCTTAAATAATTAAAACGATCTTTAGGCAATGCCTTTGTAAATATGTCTGTCAATTGTTCTTCGCTTCTGCAATACTTCACATCAATAGATCCTTGCTGCAATGCTTCTCTGATGAAATGATACTTCCTGTTTATATGTCTGGTCTTCTGATGGAAAACTGGATTTCTGACCATTGAGATTGACGACATGTTATCGCAAAATAATGGTGTTGCCTCTGGTTGCATTTCGCCAAAATCATCCAACACAAATCTTAGCCAAATAGCTTGAGCTGTTGCCTCGGCTGTTGATACATACTCAGCTTCTGCAGTTGACAATGCAACTGTGTTTTGCTTGACTGAGGCCCATGAAAGTGTGCCACTTCCAAAGCTGAATGCATATCCAGATGTGCTTCTGCTGTCATCTTCACTGTCGCCCCAATCCGAGTCACAAAATCCAATCAACACAGCATCCTTATCTCTTGTGAACTCAATGCCATAGCTGAGAGTACCCTGAATGTATCTGAGAACCCTTTTAACTACACCTATGTGTTTCTTCGTCGGGCCATGCATGAACCTTGATAACAGACTAGCTGCATACATTATATCAGGCCTGGTTGCAGTTAGATACAGCAGGCTGCCAACAATTTTCCTGTACAAAACTTCATCAGCTAGTTCACTTCCTTCAACTTTCTTCAGTTTCTCACCAGTAGGTAGAGGAATTGCTACTGACTTACAATCCTCCAAACCAAACTTCACAAGTAGAGACTTTGCATATTTGCTTTGATGTATAAACACACCTTTATCCGATTGTAGAACTCCCATTCCCAAGAAATGATGTAAGAGTCCTAAATCAGTCATCTCATACTTCAGCATCATATCTCTTTTGAATTCACTAAGCAATGTATTGCTGCTTCCAATGTACACAATATCATCAACATATATAGAGACAATGATCAGCTTTCCTTCTTCATCAGTTCTGGTATACAGAGTGGCTTTACTGGTGCTTCTTTTGAAATTGTAGTTAATGAGATAATTGTCAATCTCGTTGTACCATGCTCTAGGTGCTTGCTTCAGACCATAGAGGGCTTTCTTCAGCTTATAAACCTTGTGGCTTGCATTTTCAACTTCAAAACCTTCTGGCTGCTCAATGTAAACCTCCTCCTCAAGTACTCCATTCAAGAAGGCTGACTTTACATCTAATTGAAACAGCTTCCAACCCTTCTGAGCTGCAAGTGCAATCAGAGTTCTGATTGTATCTAGCCTTGCCACTGGGGCAAAGGTTTCATTGTAGTCAATACCTAGTTTCTGAGCATATCCTTTTGCCACGAGTCTTGCCTTGTCTTTCTGAACAGTTCCATCTAGATTCAGCTTGGTCTTGAACACCCATTTGACTCCTATGACAGGTTTGTCTGTAGGTCTATCCACTAGCTCCCAAGTTCCATTCTTCTCAATGGTCTCGATCTCAGCATTCATTGCTTCCTTCCATGCTTTGTCCTCAATAGCTTCATGGTAGGTTTCAGGTTCAATGATGGTCATGTGACATCTTGCATAAATATCCTCCAAGCTTTTTAGCTTTACTGGAGTGTTGCTTGGTAATGAACCTTGTCTGGTGCTAGTACTTCCAGAAACATGTTGACTTTCTGCAACTGATTGAGTGACGTTCGGAGAGTTAATCCCATAAGCTTCATGAGAGGATTCTTCAATTCCAGTTGTTGCAGAGGCTTCATTTTCAAGGGTGAGAGGCATGAAGACAGTTTCTACTTGCTTGCTTTCCAAATTCCAAGACTTGTTCTCATCGAATGTAACACTTCTTGAAAGTATGATCTTCTCAGTTTGAAGATTAAAGATTCTGTAGCCCTTCTCACAGCTATCGTATCCCATAAAGATTCTCTTGCTTGCTTTGTCATCAAGCTTCTGCCTTAGATTCGATGGAATGTGGCTGTAGCATATGCTTCCAAACACTCTCATGTGTTTTACACTGGGTTTTCTCCCTGTGAAGGCTTCGAATGGTGTTTTACCATTGACTGCAGTGGTATGACATCTATTCTGCAGATATATTGCAGTTCCAACTGCTTCTGCCCAAAATTTGATAGGGATCTTCTTTTCAGAAAGCATCGATCTTGCCATTTCTCCAATCGTTCTGTTTTTTCTCTCAGCAACTCCATTTTGTTGAGGTGAGTAGGGAGTAGTTAGTTGCCTCTCCATTCCGAGATTACTGCAATACTCAAGAAATTCATTTGAGGTATATTCTCCACCTCTGTCACTTCTTAGTTTCTTTAATTTGAAACCACCTTGCAGCTCAAAAAAAGCTTTGAATTTCTTGAACACATTGAAGGTGTCAGACTTATTTCTGAGAAAGTATACCCAGCACATTCTTGAGAAATCATCAATGAATGTGATGAAGTACCTATTCCCTCCAATTGACTCATTTTATATCGGACCACATAGGTCAGTGTGTACCAATTCAAGTGGACAACTTGCTCTCCAAGCTTTCTCATTTGCAAATGGTTCTCTGTGGCTTTTCCCATAAACACAACTTTCACATACTCCTTCCTTTTTTGAGAAAGCAGGTAGACCCAACACCATCTGAGTTTGCTGTATCTTCTTCATACTTGCAAGGTTCAAATGACCCAATCTCATGTGCCATATCCATGGATCTTGGTGTACTGTTGCCTTCATTGCTACTGAGTTGACAGATTCTATAGACAATGGAAAACATCTATTTCCAGTCATTGAAACTTTAGCAACAACATTCTTAAGACTACTATCATCAAATATTAATGCATAGTTGCCTCCAAACAGAATGTAATATCCATGCTCCATCATTTGCCCTACCCTTAGCAAGTTTTCATCCAATCCAAGAACCAGCAACACTTCTTTTATGCATCTTCTGCCTTTCTGTGTCTCAACAACCAGTGTCCCTTTTCCTGTAGCTTGAACAAGGTCTCCAGTACCCATCTTCACTTTGCAGGTCACAGACCTGTCAAGATTGATCAACAAAGATTCTTGAGAGGTCATGTGGTTGCTGCAAGCACTGTCCACAAACCATACGGATTTACTTGATGCAATAGAACTTGCATGACAGGCATAGAACATCGTCCCTGTGACTGCATCTTCTTCCTTTGCACAGTTTGCAACTTGTTTACCATTATTGCAGTATTTTGTTAAATGACCAAAGCGACTGCACTTACCACACTTGGGTTTTCCCTTATATCTGCATATACCAAAGTGGTATTTATCACACACTTGACACTGCGGTTTGCCATTTTCTTGGCTGCTGCTTGGCTATTTGTTGAAACCAGAAAATTTGTTGTTCCAGCTTGAGCCATTGTTGCTGTTCACGTTTCCATTTTGAGACCAATTTGATCCCTTTTTATATTGTCCCTGCCACTTGTGGTTTGGCCTACTCTGTGGACCTTTGGACGTACCAGTGCCTTGACTACTACCAACTCTGAGACTACTAAAAGCTCTCTCAGTTCCTGTCAGTCTATCCCTTTCATCATGCAGGTGTTCCCTTTTATCGTAGACTTTTACAGATGCAATGACCTCTTCAACTCTAATGTCATCTAGATCTCGAGTTTCCTCAATGATAGACACGATAGACTTATACCTTCTACTTAAGCTCATCAACAGTTTCTGCACTATCATTTTCTCAGGCATATCTTCACCAAGTGATTTCAGGTTGTTTATAATTCCAAAAAATCTAGCCAAATAATCATCTAGACTTTCACCATCTGTCATTCTCATATATTCAAAATCTGCTCTTACTGCTTGAAGTTTAACAGCTCTTACCTTTTTTGTCTCCTCTGAACTCTCTTCTCAAAATGTCCCAAGCTCCTTTTGCAGTCTTCTCGTTTCTGATGCGAGGAAAGAGCTCATCAGTTAATGCTCCTTGTATGAGACTCAACGCCTTGGCGTTTTTGATTCTGTCTTCTCTGGAAATGATGGGTGCTTCCCCTGGAATTTGCTCAGCCATGCTTTCTTCATCTCCGGATCATTCTTCCTCTTGGAGTATCGGCTGTGATGGATGTGGTTGTGGCCCTATCTCTACCACATCCCATAGATCATAAGCTATGAGGATGGTTTCCATTTTCACAACCCAAAAATCGTAGTTTGAGCCATTAAACTGTGGTGTTCGTAAATCACCACCGGATGAACTTGAACCAGCCATCGTCTCAGGTAACACAGCAACAAAATAGTTTTAAAGATATCACCTTTGAGGTTTCTCTGGATTTTCTTCAGAGATGTATCTCTCTCTCTTTCTCACAGTATTACGCCCCTTTGGAATCAAACCAAGAGCTCTGATACCATGTTGAAAATGGTACCAGGCATATATTGTTTGGTTGATAAAGCTTTAAGCTTTCAAAATGTATTTTTTCAGAGGATGAAATTGTATTTTAGAGAGAGTGGGAGAGGAGCAAGAGTCTGTATATTTCTTGATTGATTTTTAACAATGAGACATACAATACATATATCCTATTACATCTGCTAGCATTGGTGGTTTTGCACAAGGACACAGACACAGTTCTGTCCATGAAAGTGACAGGACACACTGACAGCTGTAGCTGTCTAAAGCAAAAAAGAAACAAACGACTAAACAAACTAGCCGTTGCACGCTATACTAAAACTAGCAAACGTCAAATCTTAACTTCTTGCTTCATTTGTAAAGTATCGGGATGCTCTGACTCCATCGGATTGCTTACTGGATTCCATCGGGTTGCTCCCTGGCTTCCATCGGGTTGCTCCCTGACTTTCATCGGGTTGGTTCCTTCAATTCCATCTGCAGGATTATCATTTGCAGGTTTGGAACTAAGCTAGTAGGCAACTTAATTCTCAACACGGGATGTATCGGGATGGATTCCTTCTTTCACTGATTCGGGAATCGGCGCGATTCGAATGCGAATCGGAAACATTCCAGTTTCGGAAACGCGATTCGTCACCAGCCCTCGGCGTTTCTGTGCTTCATAACTGCTTAATTTCACCCTAACCCTAATTAAAATCTCAAAATCATAAAAATATTCAATACAAAAAGGGTGCATTTTTTCTCACCACCCTCAAGCGGTGGTAATGCTCACCACCCTACTTATTACCATTGGATGTACTTAAATTTTGAAATTTGTGTTTATCCACTACACAAATCTTGAAATTTAAACTCACACAGCGGTAATAAATAAGGTAGTGAGCATCACCATTACAGTGATGAACAAAAATATTTCCATACAAAAAGGAAAGGTCAGTACCTATGCATCTGGGGAAACGCCTAGACAAAGATTCGAGTTCACGCTACTCAGGCTCACAGACGCCGTTCACGTTGTTATTCATCGTCGCTCGATCGCTCTTGTTAATTTTCTTTTTTGTTTCGTTTCGTTTCGTCTTTTCTTTGAAAGCCTCGTCACACAGATATATAAACGTAGAGGGAGCAAACCCCACGTCGTCGTTTGCTTCAAATTTTACTTTAAAATTTCTATACAAAAAAAATAAAAAAAACGTTTTGTATAACGTGGGGTTAGAGGGAAAAATCTTGAGTGGTACGTACCATTCAGTGGTACGTACCATTCAATGGTACGACTATTGAATGGTTCAGATTAATTTGCAGTGAACTCCAAATGAATCTTAACCATTTAACAGTACGTATCATTCAATGGTACGTACCACTGAAGTTGGACCCGGGTTAGAGGATGCTAACATTAGTTGCTGATTTGTATTAGTTGTACAAGTGGCCGAATTTTATTGGAGGGTATCACCAGTCAGCAAAAGCCAGCAGGTAATACCGTATCATGGTATAATTTCTCTTCACGGTGAATATATAAGATCAAACGCTCCTAATGAGTCACAAAAGCATCAATATTATTCAAGTAAGAGAGTGCAACCGCAGCATGAAAGGCTGCTCCAATCGGAAGAACATCCTCGTCAATCACCAAGAAAGGTGAATGCAAATCTGTTTTCGATTCGAACGTCTCGTTCTTCGTCCCAATCATGAAGAATGCAGCGGCCATTTTTTCTGCATAGAAGCTAAAATCCTCTGCTCCCATAGCCATTGGAAGTAGCTTCACATTTGGTTCCCCAAGCAAAGTTTCTCCAACACTCTTTACATGTTTGTACATTGCTTCATCATTAACCGTGGTGGGATAGGGCCTCATTTTTTCCAGCATGAAGTCTACCGTTGCTGTGCACCGATGCACCAAAGCTTGCATCTCTATGACCTGCCAATCATCATACACATTTAAGTCAATGGTCTAAACTAAGAGACTCGAGTTTCTTGACTCCTAATTGTTGGAATTTTAAGTGGTATTTCAAAATACAAAATCCCATCTTAAATAATCTTTGTCATATATATTTGTTTTATTTCACAATTGAATTTGATTCTTTTTGGCATTAATTCATTTATAACCTTTGTTGACCATACCTTTAAAAATAACTTATCAGATTGTACACTTTCAATGCATTTGATATCAAATCTTTTTATAAGTATTTTGTTTGATTCCAATTTTATTTCATTGGACTGTTTGGACATTGCATTAGAATTGGTTTCTTCTATTTATTGTTTTCAAGTTGGATGAAAACAAAATTCCTTCAGTTACATGAGTTATTGTTTTTAATGTATTGATTAACAATTATATTTGAATGCATAGACGTTACAATCTTTTGATTTAATCTATTTCAATTGCCATGATTATACAACGGATTTTTGGGCTCATCCTCTACTACATATACTAAGATCATCCTCTTTGTTCAAAAATAGAGTGCTTATTCTATTATTTGAGTGTTTTTTCGATTTCATTTTCTTTTCAAGGAAAAGATTCAAGTTGTTCATCCGACCTGAGTATTGCGAGTGTACGCTTACAAAGGTCAATAGGTTGTTGTATCCTGGAGGGTAGGGCGCCATAACTTGCTACACCGAGATACTATCTCCGAGGGGCGAAATCTACTCTTAAGGACAGTGACTTACACGCCTCAACCTAATTTTTGTTTTTGATCAAAAAAGCATCAGCCGGTTCGTGACCGAAGGAGCGTCTACCAACTACAACTTTTCTAACACTAATACCATAACATTTCAAACTGTCTAGTCTCATAAGATGTTAAAATCTCCATCATATATACTTCCCAACCAGTAACTGCTTTTAAACTGCGCATGCTAATCTGATAACTTACTACGCTGATTTGTTAAAGTAAAACAATTATAGAGTGGTTTAAATTACATTAGGCCTACGAAAATACCTCTTTAATCCTTTGCTGAAGGTAGTACAGACCTTCTGTAGTCATGCTTCGAAATGTGCCTCTTAGTGTCACCGTCTCTGGGATTACATTTGCTGCTTGGCCACCATCAACCAACCCCACAGTTACAACCTGTATTAGGTCAGAAATGAAAAAGAAATGAGTACCCTTTTAGATGATCCGAACCGTGTATTTCTAGTCTCCAGTTAAAGATTATTGCTGTAAAACATCAGTCAAATCGGAAACACTATTTAGACATATATATAGTTGTTATTCAATAAATAGACAAACACGTTAATGTTTCTAAATGTGGCAGAAATAACCATCATTTTAGTCCAACAGTTAAACTAATTTCCGACTTGGCCGATTGTTTGCAAGGACAATGATTTAGAAAATTAAGGAGAAGATGATGCATATAATTATACATACCCTGGACTCTAGAGGGTTTGTTTCTCGGGATACAATATGTTGAAGGGAGATGATGGCCGAGCAGGCTGCAAGAATTGGATCTGTGGCCAAATGTGGAGATGCAGCATGTCCACCTTTCCCATGAATTGTGACCAAAAACCTACCAGCACCAGCAAGCATCGGACCAGGTCTCGAACCAATAGTTCCGACAGGCATTTCCGGTGAAATATGTAACCCAAGAATTCCTTGAATGTTATCAAGAGCACCTTCTTTTATCATATGGTATGCCCCTCCACGGCCCTCTTCTGCAGGTTGAAAAACAAGCTTGATTGTGCCCTATAAAATTGTAAAAATAAATGCAAATTGTAAACAATGTGTACAACTGATAAAAAAATAATGGAAAATATTTGAGCATACATTAACTGATTAACTTTAGCTGGTTTGTATGTTTACCTTTATTTCTTTGCTTTTGCGTTGAAGTAACTTGGCAGCTCCAAGCAGCATTGTTACATGAGCATCATGCCCACAAGCATGCATTTTTCCAGGGTTCTTGCTCTTATGCTCCCACTCAACCATTTCCTAACAAACAAGAAACCCTATTTAATCTTTTTTTTTTACAATAATATTTTTCCATGATGTCTATGAACGACATTACTAACCACCTCTCTAATAAAAGTGTACCTCACACATGTATGCAAGACCCACATGTATTAAGCAATGTGGTCAATAAATGTGATCCAAATAGCATCATTCCTTTTGTTAATGTTGTATTCAATAAATGTGATGTCCAATTAAAATATGAAGTGATTTTCAAACACCATTTTTTTTTCCTGCACACCTTATAGTTTAGCCTTTGGACGGAACAAAATCAAAGAATATTTAAGGGACACAAATAGACATGGGTGTGCAGAAGGAGAAAATTGGGTGTGTGGAATCCCTTATGATTCAATGTATCTAACTGATCAATCCCTGACTTTTAACAATTGGCACTTCACTACCATAAAGTTACAAATTGTTATACTAATGGCCCTTCCATCCATCGAGCCATCAACTAACTAGTGCTATCAACCAAAAAAATTAACTAACTGCTAATTGTTTACACGACACTTACTTGGTCTACTTTTTGCATACATGAACACTAGATTGATACTGCATATGTCACTATTCGTATTTATCTATATCTAAAAAGTTAAAGTTTTCGCTAAGAAAAATTCTTATTAATTTGTTGTTCATATAGAATTTGTTACTCCATTTATTATGCATCTTATGATAGGACTCCGTGCAAGCAAAGATAGGTCAACCGACTGATACGTTGAACGAATAAAGTTAACTTAACATTTAGACTAACAAGAGGGGCCAAGAGTGTAAGAATTCGTGACTTAATACTAACAAACTGTGAAATTTTAAAAATCAGGGACCAAAATTTTAGTGACCCTTAACTACAATGGTGCAAAGTGCAATTAACACTTATCAAAAAGTTGTGACAAAGAAGAGGGAGGGAACATTGACCAACCTGAATCGGGAGAGCATCCATATCGGCCCTGAGAGCAAACCATGGCTGCGACCCCGAACCAATCGTACCCACCACCCCGGTCTTCGCCACCGGCCACGTGTACTCGATTCCGAGCGAGTCGAGTTCCGATCGGATGAGTCGACTAGTCTCCTCCTCCTCAAAGGCCAGCTCCGGGTTCTCGTGGATTCTCCTCCTAACCCCTCTCAGCCAACCAAAGAACTCGGGCTCCCGAGCCGAGTCCACGAGCTCCCGAGTGAGTTGACTCAGCTCCCACCTCGAACCCGCCGCCTCTGAACCCCATGATGATTCGTGGTTTGCTAACGTAATCAACAAGATCAACAGCCGCAGCCACTCCATGAAAGTCTAACTAATCAGTAACTGTATTTTTGTTGACTCCGGTGCGGTCGAGTCCAACAACTACTAGGGCTCGAATTATTGTTTTCGGCAATATTAAATAACGTAATTTGAAAATGACTTTCTTGTTTGTAATCGAATTTGAACGGCTGGGACAACAAGATGAGTTCGGGTTAATGATTGATGTGTTAATGGATTTAAAATCACGTTGCAATATGCATAATTATTAGGGTTGTTTTATTCACACCCTATATATTGTTTAATACACCACACGTACTGGATATACCTCACATTTATTTTTTAATTAAAAATTATTTTAATACACCCC
This sequence comes from Gillenia trifoliata, assembly GCA_018257905.1. Classification (NCBI taxonomy): domain Eukaryota; kingdom Viridiplantae; phylum Streptophyta; class Magnoliopsida; order Rosales; family Rosaceae; genus Gillenia; species Gillenia trifoliata. The sequence continues at coordinate 25,994,936 of CM031084.1, read as the reverse complement.
ACGTATTTTTCTTTACTACCCTCACATTTCACACTCTCCACATACACCCCACATGACTTCCCCTCATCGTTCATTCTCCCCACACCTCCGAATTTCAAGACTCTCACTAACCAAGTAAATGCTAACTATGAGGTCGATTACATGGCATTCCATTGTTGGTTTCTGTTGCCGGGAAAGCACAAGTCCAAAATTTCATCTCTCTGTTTTAATACTCTGAATACTTTGACCCAAAAAATAAATCACATAACATGGGTGAAATTTTTTTCCAAATTATAATGGGTTCAACTCTTTTTAGTGGCCAAAACTTAAAGAAAGCAGCGCCAAGCTCACCATTTAGAAGAAATTTTTTGTATATTTCAATAGATTTATTCATATTTTTTGGGGAACACGAAAAACTGTTATGGAGTAGTTTATAGACTTTGAAAGCAAAAAATGTTGTAGTTCTTACAAAATCCATAATAATTGTTAGACAGACTCCATCATCGCCACATATCATTCCATCATCTCCACATATCTCTCCCCAATCCTCTTGATTGAGATAAATTTAGAATGTTGTACAGGGTTGACTTGGTGATTTCAGTTGTAATTAATTACTGTATCAATTGTCTTCTATATATCATGTAACTATGTGAATGAATCAAACATAGAAAATAACTTTCTATATATATATATATATATATTTGTATCAATTGTTTTATGACTTGCTTACCGGTGCACTATTATTTCAGGGCCCTTGTGAAGATGGCCTCTATCCTCTCAAGTTTTCCTCCATCCGTCAACCCCTTGCACCTCATGCTTTTGCCACTATCCACTCCTCTACCTAGCATCGTCGTCTCGGTCACTCATCGTCCTCCGTTCTTTCTCACCTAGGGCCTTTGTTAGGCAAAGAAATAAACTTTAAAAGACCTTCTGTAAGGATTGTGCTATAAGCAAATCCACAAAACTCCCATTTTTGAATCGTATTAATTTAGTCTCATTTCCCTTTCAACTCATTCACTCCGATGTTTGGATGTCCCCTGTGCCTCCTATTAGTGGTTTTCGGTACTATGTTCTTTTTACGGATGATTTTTCACGTCATTCTTGGATTTATCCAATGCGTCGTAAATCGGAAGTGTTTTCCCACTTTCAAACATTTGTTGCTATGGCACGAAATCTCTTCCACTCTAGTATTAAAATCTTACAAAGTGACAATGGTACTGAATATGTGAACAATGCTTTCACCCATTTTTGTAACACTTTCGGTATTCAACAACGGTTCTCATGTCCACACACCCCTCAACAAAATGGTGTCGCTGAACGTAAACATCGTCATATTGCCGACATGATTCGCACTTTTCTTCATACTACCCATTTACCATCATCATATTGGACTGAAGCCGCTCTCACCACAGTTCATCTAATTAATCTTCTTCCCACACCTCTCCTAAATTGGGAATCCCCATATGCCAAACTTTTCCGTCACTCTCCATCTTACTCTCATCTTCGTGTCTTCGATTGTTCATGCTTTCCAAACCTCAGTCCGTATACATCCCACAAACTCTCTCCTTGTTCTTTAGAATGTGTGTTCCTTGGTTATAGTCTAAGTCACAAAGGTTATAGGTGTCTCCACCCTTCCACCAGTCGTGTCTATATCTCTCGTCATGTCATATTTCAAGAAGATTATTTTCCTTTTACTAACTTGCAGGTCTCTCGTGACTCTCCAACAATTTTGTTGGATATTCAACCCATTACACCTTCACAGCCCCTGCTGCCGAGCCCATCTTCACTGCTGCCTTCTTTTCCTCCGCAGGTACCTCTCACACCCACTGACCTGCCGAGCCCACCACCCACCTCGCGGGCCCCAGCTGCTACTCCTCTTGCAGCTCCACCGACTGCATCTTCAACTCCACCGACAACATTCACTCCACCGCCTGTGCCACATGATGGTGCACTGCTTGCCATCAATACTGTCTCGCCGCATGCATCCCATACAGATACAATAATGCTATCTACTGCAGCCCCCATGGCCCACGACACATATGTCATTCCTGCTTCATCCAATCTTGAAGTCCCCTCAGGTTCTATGCACCCAATGGTCACCCGTCTACGTCTTGGAATCACCAAGCCCAAGCACCCCACCGATGGCACCGTGCGTTACCCTCTGCCCAAAGCTCTTCTCATGACACTCTCTGAAATTGAGCCCACTTGCTTCTCTCAAGCCTCAAAACGACATGAATGGCGCTCTGCGATGTCTGAAGAGATCAATGCCTTACTTAAAAATAATACTTGGTCTTTAGTTCCTCCTTCACCTCATCACAACACAGTTGGCTCTAAGTAGGTGTTCCGGATCAAACGCAAATCTGATGGGTCTGTCGAGCATTACAAAGCTCGTTTAGTGGCCAAGGGTTTTCATCAACAACCCGGAATTGATTATGGCGAGACCTTTAGCCCGGTTGTAAAACCTACCACTATAAGAATGGTTCTCAGTGTTGCTATTTCTTGTGGATAGCCGCTACGCCAACTCGACGTCAAAAATACTTTTCTTCACGGGTTTCTACGAGAGGATGTTTACATGACTCAGCCCCGAGGTTTCATTGACCCTGATCGCCCACATTATGTGTGCAAGCTGTACAAATCTCTATACGGTCTCAAACAGGCGCCCCGAGCGTGGTTCCATCGCATTAGCTCATTTCTCATTACTGCAGGTTTCACACAAAGTGTAGCTGATCCATCTCTCCTTATTTATCGGTTTGGCCATCACACCATATTTTTGCTCTTATACGTCGACGATATTGTTCTCACTGGTAGTGCTAATTCTTTGCTACAAAATTTTATTGATGCATTGGCCCGTGGTTTTGACATCAAAGATCTTGGCCCTTTCAATATTTTTTGGGATTACAGGTTCTTACTCATGGTGATTCCCTGCACATCAATCAATTAAAGTATGCTCATGATTTGTTACAAAAGCATAGCCTTGAACATTGTAAGCCAGTCACCACCCCCATCACTGCCAAGGTGGTTCTGTCCAATACCGATGGTCTTCTTCTCCCTTCTCCAACGGAATTTCGTGAACTCATTGGTTGCCTCCAATATCTTACCTTGACACGTCCCGACATTGCTTATGCGGTAAATACCATTTCTCAATTCATGAGTGCCCCTCGTGCTCCCCATCTTGTTCCCGAAAAACGTATTCTTCGATACGTCAAAGGGACTCTCGATCAATGGTCTTGTCTTTCGGCCTCAATCCTAAACCGGCTGCCTTTGTGCTTATTCAGATGCTGATTGGGCTGGGTGCCTAATACACGCTGTTCTACTAGTGGTTACTTAATTATTTGGGTTCAAATATTGTCTCTTGGTGCTCAAAGAAACAGCCCACTATTGCTCGATCAAGTGCTGAGTCTGAGTACAGGTCTCTTTCTCACTCGTGTACAGAAACCACATGGTTATCTTATCTTCTCTATGAGCTTGGTGTCTCAATTCAGTTTCTCGTTCATCTTTACTGCGACAATCTTAGTGCCACCTACATGGCTGCCAACCCCGTCTTCCATGCCCGCACACGTCACATTGAACTTGACTACCACTTTGTTCGTGAAAAAGTTGTTGTTGGTAGTCATCGCGTTTACTTTGTTCCCTCCATAGATCAGCATGCTGATGTTATCACTAAGGCATTGCACAAGCCACGTCACACTGTTCTTTGCTCCAAACTGGTCCACCCGATGCTGTCCAGTTTGCCGGGAGGGGGGTGTTAGACAAACTCCATCATCGCCACATATCATTCCATCATCTCCACATATCTCTCCCCAATCCTCTTGATTGAGATAAATTTAGAATGTTGTATAGGGTTGACTTGGTGATTTCAATTGTAATTAATTACTGTATCAATTGTCTTTTATATATCATGTAACTATGGGAATGAATCAAACACAGAAAATAACTTTCTACAATAATAGTAGGGTGAGTGTACGTGTGGTTACGAGTTCGTAACATTTATCAATTTTTTGGGTTAGGTTTCTATTAATTTTGGGGTTTTTGTCGATTAGAGGTTTAAACAACCATGTAAGAAGAAGCAAAGGAATATATACGAAACGAAAATTTTCACTCATTTTTTGTTCATTTTTATATTACTAAATAATTTTATGTGGGGTGTATGTAGAAAATAATCTTGTTTTAAAATCTTATGGGGACTAAATAGTCATTTCATATTAAAGTATATGAGTCATTTAATAAAGAAAAATGTATGTAGGTTGTATTCAAGAATATGCAGGATGCTAATAAAAAAATTATAATTATTATTGTTTGTCAACGACAATTCTGGATTGTTTGAGGACAAAACAATTCATTAAGGCGCGCATGAAATGGCCTCGCTCTGGAAGAGAAACTACATGGAACAAAACCTAGAACTAGAAAAGAGCTCAATATATGCCAAAAACAATCAACCACTATTCTGGAGAAAGGGCATCATGTATAAGATAAAAGAGGATCCTCAAACCAAACTATAGCCGACAGTGAGTGCAAACTTGGCCGAGATGAGCAATTCCATTACAATGACCAGGTATGTGGTTGAAGTTTGGTGGGAAAAAAACCGCTAAACCGCGAAGAAAAAAATGTTGTTGACAAAGAAAGTTAACATTCAAAAAACCAAACTGAACTAAACCGGACTACTATACTAGTCAAACCAAATCAATCCATTATTCATTTAGTTTTGAAGATTTCCTTTAGTATAAAAATGGAAATATTATGTGAAAATTTCAAAGGTAATTGCAAATTACTAATTAAACAATAGATAAAATAAAATTAGTGGAGAGTTGTCGTGGTGGTTAAAGCGTTTCACTTTAACTGCGTTCCAAATTCAAATTTTTTCCCATTTTCTTAGAGCACTTCCACCCATCACACAATTGCAAGGGCAATCCAACCCAATTGCCCTCCAACCCCAAAAAATGGCCTCCACCGGTTCCAATTGCAAAAGGCAAGAGGTGGGCCCAAGCAAACCCAACCTCAAGCCCGAGCAAGCACCAGCAGGTAAGCTGACGTCACGCTGACGTCAGCCACGTTTATATATATTTTTAATCAGGCACGTGCACAACACGCGCGAGGAAGGGAAAGTGGCCGGCCTTTCTGTCAGCGTGGGACCCACGCTTGTCGGGTGACGTCAGCCAGAGCCAACGACTCTATGACGTGACGTTTTCGTGGCCGTTGGATTTCCAACGGCTAGTTAATCTGGACCGTTGGATTTCAAAAGGAAAAAAAAAAGTTACCGTTGTGCCATGTGGCACAATCTAGTGCGTTCGATTAAAATTTGAAAAAAAATGAACGGCCAGGATTAATATGACCGTAAAAAATTAAAAAAAAATGATTTTTTTATATAAATACCCCCAATCATCTTCTTCATTCCTCACACCACAACTAAATATTTTTTTTCCTACATCAACTATATTTGTTTTTCACCTTCCAAATCCTTGTTTTACAAAAAAATAAATTATGAGTGAGAAGGCAAATTGGTCGATTGGATTCCTGAGGAGTAGGATACTACGAATAATGTTGTTCATTTTTAATTAATTATGGTTGTTATTTATTTTTAATTAATTATGGTTGGTGTTTATTTTTAATTAATTATGGTTGTTGTAATGCTATGATTTGCTTTGTAGTTGAAATTAAATTATTTGAATTAAACAATCGTTTTATTTTCAACGAACAAACTTACAAAGTCCACACTTAAACAAAGTCCTGGATAAGGCCAACAAAGCATAAAAAAAAAAAATTAAAAATAATATTTTTCCTTGCCCTTGCCCTTGCTCAACGAGTGGAGTTGCACAAAGACAAATACTGTTTTTGAAGGGCAATCAATTGCCCTTGCCCTGCTCTAACGGGTGAAAGTGCTCTTAATTAATATAGATAATATTGGGAAAGACTTGCCCTGCTCTACTTGGTGGAACCGTGGAAGTGCTCTTAATATAGATAATATTGGAAAAGACTGAGGACCGCATGCTACTGTCCCCAAACTTTGTGTCTCCTCCGTGTCTCTTCTCTAACTGCTTGACACGTGTCTTCCAACCTAACAAAGGGTTAACACTGTTAACTTTATTATTTTTCATTAAAAATAGAATATTCCCAAAAGTCCAACCCCGCCGGAAAAGCATCCTCCTCCTCTCTCTCTCTCTCTCTCTCTCTCTCTCATTAACATTAGAATGCAATATTCCAGCCAACGCTATAGACACAATTTCCATTCACAAAACTCAAGCATTATAACGTGGACCTGGACAAAATCAAGATGAAAGAAATTCGAGAGCATGAGTCGGCCGATGATTGAAATCGAATTGATTCGTAGCCTGCGAAGGCTACGATCTGAATCGGAGTCAGACAATTAGAATCGGGGCTGATGAGGTTGGAGAGACAACAATCCGTTTCTACAAGAGCAATGGATGTGCCTTTGATGGTTGAATCCACATGAAATCCTAGGAGAGAGAGAGAGAGAGAGAGAGGAGGAGGCTTGGTCGGCGTTGATGAAGATAGGGAGTTGTCGTCGGCGAAATGGGTTGGTCGTGGGTTTGGGCGATTCGGTGGCTGTCGACGGGAAATGAACAACTTTGCCCGTCTACCCTACATTGGTATTTTTGGGTTTTTAATTTCCAATACAAAATAATAAAGTTAACAGTGTCAACCCTTTGGTAAGTTGAAAGACACTTGTCAAGCAATTAGAGAAGGGATACGGAGGAGACACAAAGTTTGGGGACAGCAGACCTGCAGGCCCAGATGGAATTAGGAATCTGTGAGAGTACTGTGTCGTTATTAGATCGATGTTTTGTTTTGGTGCCTGCAATGACCTTATTTATAAACCCTATTATGTAATATAAAACTGTTTAATTAGGATACAGATTGAAGGGAATCGTTTAGTATTATGTACTAATATATGGACAATAGAGAGAGCCAACCACCCATTTGTTATCCAATCGATAATCTGTTAATTAATTACCGTAATTATGCACTTCCCTCCCTAAGACGGTGCTTGGTCACAGTACAATATATTTATAACTTCTCTCTCCCTCTCTCTCCCTCTCCCTCCCTCTCTCTGAGCAATGGCATTCTCCTCGGTACTCTCTGCAGTCACAAGAAGGTTAGCAGAACATGCTTAATCAACCAAGTTTTCTAGTTACCTGTAATTGTGCCTATATTTGTGTACCTTTTTTTGGTTAATGATCTGTTTATACAATTAATCAAGCTTTTACTTTTTTTGCTAAACTTACAAACAGCAACCTCTTGACTCCTCTAGCAGCCAAATTATCACACAAATCTTTTCTCGCGATAGAAAGAAGCTAGTTTCCTCAACATGATAATTCAGCGTATATATCCACAGAAAAATTGGCTTTCGCATGAATAGGAGTTTCATTGGTGCTCTTTTATTTGTTTGCATTCAGTGATTTTTCATTAATTTATTCAATCTAACGGCCAAAAAAAAAATATGCGTGTAGAAAAAAGGAAGCGAAGAAATCATTTCCTTTAATTGGTCCAAGCTATAGATTGATGTATAGACGCCAAGGCAAATCTAGTGGAGCCGCATGCGGAAGATTTGCCTTGGGTTAGTGTCCTATGTAGGCTTCTAACTAGACCATGGCTACATTTGGATTCAATTTGGTCATAGGAAGCAACGGTGCTAAAATTCATCATATAACCGTATCTCTTCCTACATTATGTGATCGCTCATGTATAAATTAATAATGATGAGATGAAGAAACCTGATCTGCTACATAATGCGAGGAGAGTAGTTTGAACTTGAGTGCAGAGGGGAGTACATTACTCTAATCAATTTAACTAAGTCGAGGTTCATTAATGAGATCTACTTGTACATTTCAACTTACAAAAAGTAATTAGATTATAGAGTTTTTTTTTTGTAAATTCAAATTTTATTAAGATAGGAAAACCAAATACAGAGGAAAAGTATGTTATTAAAATTTTTATAAAGTATGTTTCATAACACCTAGTTTGGATAAATAAATTGCAAGTTATTGAAAATTTTAAAATGGCGGAATTTAGATTCCATCAATCGAAAACTCCGTCAATTGCAAATTCTATTGCTCGGATATTATGTATGTTGTGTTTTCAAAAGTTTTTGGTCCTTTTTGTAATTGAATGCAGGTTGGAGGGAAAGGTGGCTCTGATAACCGGAGGAGCCAGCGGCATTGGAGAATGCACTGCCAAAATCTTTGCCCAGCACGGGGCCAAAGTCGTCATTGCAGATGTCCATGATGATCTGGGCCATTCAGTCCGCGAATCAATCGGCTCATCGGACTGCACGTTCGTCCACTGTGACGTCACAGACGAAGCCCAGATCAAAAACGCCGTACACAAAGCCGTTGCCACATACGGAAAGCTAGACATCATGTTCAACAACGCAGGGATAGTTGACCCCAACAAACCGCGAATTATCGACAACGAAAAGGCAGATTTTGAGCGCGTTCTTAGCATAAATGTGACCGGAGTTTTCCTCGGCATAAAGCATGCCGCGCAGGCCATGATTCCTGCGCGGACGGGCAGCATAATTTCAACTGCTAGCATAAGTTCATATGTTGGTGGTGCGGCCTCACATGCATATTGTTGTTCCAAACATGCAGTGAATGGTCTAACCAAAAATGCAGCCGTTGAGTTAGGTCAGTTTGGAATCCGAGTGAACTGCTTGTCCCCGTACGCGCTCGCGTCGCCATTGGCTCGGGGTTTCGTGGGGCTTGAGGATGAGGAGATTGAGAATGTGATGGGATCTCTAGCCAACTTAAAGGGTGTGACACTTAAGGCAGTGGATGTGGCAAATGCAGCTCTATATTTGGCAAGTGATGAGGCTAGGTATATCAGTGGGCATAATCTCTTGATAGATGGGGGTTTCAGCATCCTTAATCCCTCTTTCAAAATGTTTCAGTACCCTCCAGAGCCTTGATCTGTTTAGCTGCTACAGATTTTTTATTTTGATCGATGATTTCCACACATTATTTTTCTCCTCCTACACACTTATATTTATTTTTGGACATTGGACTGAATAAATCAAAACAGAATCAAGGGACAGAAATAAATAAGAGTGTGTAGAATGAGAAAAATAGTGTGTAAAAATAATTTTTCTTTTGTTTTTACATGTTTGAGATTGTTAAAGTTGTTAGGATCTCTTAGTTGATTGAGTTAGGTTTTCCTTGTTTTTAGGTGTGTAGTGGTTTGAATTCTGTTTAATAATCCCTACTCTTAAGGGACAAGTATTTTCTGCTTTGATTTAGTCATGCACCACGATTCTAGGATTGTAAAGTCGTGGGTAGTTTATTTCCCTTTCTGTTTTGGATGTAAGGCTATTTAATAGTCATGTTTGCTTCTGTTTCTAATAAGAAATTCTCCTGCACTTTGAGAACAATTGCATCTTTCTTTCACAAAGTTCTTTGTCATTGTACCTGGTTCTAACATCTGGTATCAGATGTTTTGTGCAGCCTGCTATCATGACAAGCGAGAGCAGTTTTGTGCAGCCTGCTATCCCATGGTTCGATGGACATTACAATCACTGGAGCATGCTCATGGAGAATTTTCTGCGTTCAAAGGAATATTGGGGTTTGGTGGAAACTGGGATCTCTGCAGCAGCGGAAGGAACAGATCTCACTGAGGGACAGAAGAAGGTGATTGAAGATAAAAAGTTAAAGGACCTGAAGGCTAGGAACTATATGTTCCAAGCCATTGATCGATCCATTTTGGAGACAATATTGAAGAAGGATACAACAAAGGATATTTGGGACTCTTTAAAGCAGAAGTACCAAGGGACAGCACGAGTTAAGCGTGCTCAACTCCAAGCTCTTGGCAAAGAGTTTGAAGTGTTGCACATGAAAGCTGGGGAGTCAGTGAATGACTAGTTTGGAAGAACTCTCATCATAGCCAACAAGATGAGAATTCACGGCGAAAGAATGGAGGATGTGGTGATCATCGAGAAGATCCTGAGATCCATGACTCCAAAGTATGACTATGTGGTATGCTCGATTGAGGAATCAAATGATTTGGATACTCTATCCATAGATGAACTTCTAAGTAGTATTTTGTTGCATGAACAATGGATCGGTCGTCACACTGTGGATGAACAAGCTCTTCAGATCATTCACGGACCCCAACAAGGAGGAAGAGGTGGTGGAAGAGGCTTTTACCGAGGAAGAGGAAGAGGAAGGGGCAGGTTTGGAGTTGATAAATCTACCTTAGAGTGTTATAACTATTATGAGTTCGGTCATTTTCAATGGGAGTGTCCTAAAAGAGCAGGAGATACAAAGGTCAATCTTGTCAAGACTAGTGAAGAGATGCTGTTAAATGCGTATGTGGATGGCAACAAGGCTGCGAGAGATTGCTTGTGGTTTCTTGACTTTGGGTGTAGTAATCACATGTGTGGGAAAAATGAGCTATTCTCATGGCTTGATGAAAGTTTCAGAGAAAAAGTGAAGCTGGGCAATGATACAAGTCTTACTGTGCTAGGAAAGGGCAACATTCGAATGGAGATAAATGGGATCATGCAGGTGATTACTAAAGTTTTCTTTGTGCCATAATTGAAGAACAACTTACTAAGTATTGGTCAATTCCAAGAGAAAAGTCTCGTAGTGCACATGCAACACAAAAAGTGTAAGATTTGTCATCCTGAAAAGGGTTTAATTATGGAAACCGAGATGTCATGCAACAGAATGTTTGTTGTGCTCAGTCATTGCCCATCAAGGGAGGAAAGCTGCTTCCTCTCCATAGCCACAAATCAAACTCAACTATGGCACCGCCGTTATGGTCATCTCAGCTAGAATGGTCTTAAAGTTATCCAACAAAAGAATATGGTGGATGGATTGCCTCAGCTGAAGGCTCCTTTGAAGTTCTGTGAAGACTGCTTAATAGGAAAACAACATTGCAATCCATTTCCAAAAGAAAGCTTATAGAGGGCATCTGAAATTCTTCAATTGGTGCATCCAGACATATGTGGGCCAATAAATCCAATCTCAAACAGCAAAAAAGGTATCTCATTACCTTTATTGATGACTTTAGCAGAAAAACATGGGTTTATTGTTTGGTTGAGAAATCAGAGGCGTTTGGTATATTTAAATCCTACAAAGCTAGGGTTGAGAAAGAAATGGGTGCATTCATAAGAAGTCTTCGAACTGATCGTGGTGGAGAGTTCACTTCACAAGAGTTCACTCACTTTTGTGATGTGAATGGCATTCAAAGACAATTAACAGCTGCATACACACCTCAACAAAACGGAGTTGCAGAGAGAAAGAATTACACTATTATGAATATGGTGTGCAGCATACTGTCAGAGAAACAAATCCCAAAGACTTTTTGGCCTGAAGCAGTGAATTGGACGGTCCATGTCTTGAATAGAAGCCCTACACTTGCCGTGAAGAGAACGACACCAAAAGAAGCCTGGAGCAAGTTCAAGCCTTCAGTAAGTCATTTTAGAGTTTTTGGATGTATTTCCCATGTTCATGTACGTACCTGATAGCAAGAGGGTAAAACTCGATGCTAAAAGTCTGAAATGCATATTACTTGGTGTCAGTGAGGAATCTAAAGCTTACAGATTATTTGATCCCATTTCTCAAAAAATAATTGTGAGCCGAGATGTGGTTTTTGAAGAAGACCAAAGGTGGAACTGGGATGATAGCCACAAGGAAACTATTTTGGTTGACTTGGAGTGGGAGGAAGATGAAGATGAAGGTACGAATGGAAGCCTTGAGGAGGAAACTGAAGCAAATATCACTCCTAAAGATGAACAGGAACATACAAGATCTGTTCAAAGTGACACATTCGAAGAGGGAGAATCTTCAAGTGATGGCAGCCCTCTTTATAGAGGACGAGTTCGAAGACCACCAGGATGGATGCAAGATTATGTAAGTGGTTAATGTCGATATGGCTCATCTAGCCTTATTGTCTGACAAAGATCCTTTGACGTACGAGGATGCAGTGCAAAGTAGCAAATGGAGACAGGTCATGGATGCTGAAATTGAAGCCATTGAGAAGAATGACACATGGGAACTCACCGAATTGCCATCTGGAGTGAAAACAATTGGAGTAAAATGGGTTTTCAAAACGAAACTCAATGAAAATGGGGAAGTGGACAAATACAAGGCTCGGCTCGTTGCTAAAGGGTACAGTCAACAGTATGGAGTGAACTATGCTAAGGTGTTTGCACCAGTGGCTAAATTGGATACCATTTGAGTAGTCATCTCACTTGCTGCTCAAGAAAACTGGATGATCTACCAATTAGACGTCAAATCTGCATTTTTGCATGGAGAGATTGATGAGGAAGTGTTTGTGGATCAACCACCAGGTTATGAACAAAAGGGACAAGAATCAAAAGTATATCGACTGAAGAAGGCTTTGTACGGACTCAAACAAGTTCCTCGAGCGTGGTATAGTCGAATAGAGACTTACTTTGTTCAAGAAGGATTTCAGAAGTGTCTTTATGAGCACACTTTGTTCATAAAAACGGAAGTTGGAGGTAAATTATTGATTGTCTGCCTTTATGTTGATGATCTTATATTTACTGGTAACGATGAGATGATGTTTGAACATTTTAAGAAATCCATGATGGATGAGTTTGACATGACTGATCTTGGTAAGATGAGGTACTTTCTTGGGATTGAAGTTGTGTAAAGGACGGATGGTATATTTATTAGTCAGCAGAAGTATGCTCAGGAGGTCTTGGAGAGATTCAACATGAACCAATGCAATCCGGTCCACAATCTGATGGTTCCTGGGTTTAAGCTTACTAAGGATGAAGGTGGAGTAAGAGTTGATGAGACACTTTACAAACAGATCGTGGGAAGCCTTATGTACCTGACTGCCACTCGTCTCGATCTAATGTTTGTAGTACGTGTGATTAGCAGGTACATGGAACGACCTACTAAGATTCATTTGCAAGCAGCAAAAAAGGTGTTAAGGTATGTGAAGGGCACATCTAGTTTTGATCTGTTTTACAGGAATGGAGGAACTAAGGAACTTGTTGGCTACACAGACAGTGACTATGCTGGTGATCAGAATGATAGAAAGAGCACTTCTGGTTATGTGTTTATTCTGAGTTCAAGTGCAGTGTTCTGGTCTTCAAAGAAACAGCCAGTAGTCACTTTTTCAACTACCGAGGCCGAGTTCATTGCAGCTACATCCAGTGCTTGCCAAGCTGTGTGGCTAAGAAGGATTCTAGAGCAGTTTAATTATGATCAATACAAACCAACGGTGATTCATTGCGATAACATCTCAGCCATTAAATTGTCAAAGAATCCAGTCATGCATGGTCGCAGCAAACATATTGATGTGCGTTTTCATTTTCTTCGAAATCTCATCAAAGATGAAGTTGTTGAATTGGTGCAGTGTTCTACTCAGGAGCAAATTGCAGATAAGATGCGGGGTCTTATGGGTGTCTGTGAATATCCAAGGATAAACTGAATATTGATAGTATTCAGTTTAAGGGAGGATGTTAAAGTTGTTAGGATCTCTTAGTTGATAGAGTTAGGTTTTCCTTGTTTTTAGGTGTGTAGTGGCTTGAATTCTGTTTAATAATCCCTACTCTTAAGGGACAAGTATTTTCTGCTTTGATTTAGTCAGGCACCACGATTCTAGGACTGTAAAGTTGTGGGTAGTTTATTTCCCTTTCTGTTTTGGATGTAAGGCTATTTAATAGCCATGTTTGCTTCTGTTTCTAATAAGAAATTCTCCTGCACTTTGAGAACAATTGCATCTTGCTTTCACAAAGTTCTTTGTCATTGTACCTGGTTCTAACAGAGATTGGGTTAATTTGAATTTGTTGCAAGTTCATCCTAAAAATGGAAGCTTTTAGGTACCCTAGCTGGAGTAGAAGTTAATTTTCAGGTCTTCTAATTAGCAATCTTGTAATTGTGTTTTAGAAGTTGGACACCATCTTCGTTTGCTATAAGTTTGAGTAAGAAGGGGTGTGTGAATAAAAAAGACACTTCAACATTCAAGTCATATATTTATTTATAAGTACATTGTCTTTTTACTCGAACTTGATCAATTTAGTCCTTATGTTTTATAATTTTATTCTGTCAACAATCTTGATCATTTTTACCTAATTTGACGTTATCTACCTTGTTGTTAGTTAGTGTGTCATGTGTGTACATTAACGCCCAAATTAAACAGAAACCAAAATAGTTAACAAATTAAAACACAAGAATCAAATCAACCAAATTAATTTAAAACACAAAAATAAAAAAGGTATGTGACCCTATTTTTCAATAATGTGAAAGTTAAGCTAAAAAATCAATATTTACGTTCACATTATTACACCAAAATAAAACTATTCCAAATGAATCAATAAATAAATGTACCACAATACCAGTCTGAGTCTGCTTCATTGCTCATTTGCTCAACTGAATTGTTTAATTTGCATGCACTAAAATAAAATAAAAAATATTCGATCCACTAACAGACAGCCTTTTTTGCATTTGTACTATTCTAATATTGTATCTCAATTCTGTAACAAAAACTATAATATTTGAACTAAAAGGCACTTTGATTCTCCAAATGTAATTAATCTACCCCAAATTTAACATGTAGAAAAAATTAAAAATTAAAAATCATCATAAGGGTTGTCGACAATTAAGTCAAACCCATTATTTTTTTATCCTAACCAGGACAAAATGTGGTCCAGGTAAAAGAAAAAAGAAATATAATCCTCCATACCCTGTGATTCTTGCCAGGACATTTGCTTTGCAATATCTCCTCATCTGGTAGTAATTGGGACGTTTCTGATTGGCTTTTATTTTGATAAGGTTTTCTTGTTTCAAGCAAACGTACTCAACCCTATGATTTGTACAATTAAAACCCTAGTTTTTTTTTTTTTTAAATGTAACCTAAAAGCATAAAAAAATAACACTTCCAAACAAAATTGAAAAGCTTCAAACCCAGAATTTGTCTGTCACATGCCTTCAAATCGGGCTGCGTAAACTTGTCGGTGACCTAACAAGAAAGTCTCACTCCATCCAATGTTATTCAAACTGTATATAAACATACAACATATATATTGTTTGATTCATGCTTCAAGGGTCTCCATACATTTGCATATCAATCACTTAAATTAATTAAGAAGATGAGCAGTTATTCCTCACTAGCTTTGAGTTCCAAAAGGTACGCTTAATTTTCGTCCCGTTTCAATATCTAGGGTTCAGGCAAGGACTTATAGCTCTAGTGGTCGGTACTTATCCATGTACTCGAGGTTGAGAGCTCGAATCCCTAGTTTGTCCTACAGTTACTAACGTCCCATTTGTCATCATTATTTTGCAGGTTAGTAGGCAAAGTTGCGATTATAACCGGAGGTGCTAGTGGAATTGGAGAGAGCACTGCAAGATTGTTTGTCTTTCATGGTGCCAAAGTCATCATAGCCGACGTCCAAGACGAACTAGCTCTCTCCCTCTGCAAAGAACTCGACCCAGACGGAGAGTCCATTTCGTACATACGTTGCGATGTCACTATCGATTCGGATGTGAAAAATGTTGTAGACGTGGCTCTGTCGAAGTACGGCAAGCTTGACATCATGTACAACAATGCAGGCATATCCGGCATATTGGACCCAACTATTTTGGGCGCTGATGCCGAAAACTTCAAGCATGTGTTTGATGTGAACGTCTACGGAGCTTTCTTGGGCGCCAAGCATGCTGCTAGGGCAATGATCCCTGCTAAAAAGGGTGTCATTCTTTTTACTTCGAGCGTGGCATCAGCGAGTTGTGGAGAGTCTACACACGCGTACACCATGTCGAAGCACGCAGTGGTGGGACTTATGAAGAGCTTGTGCGTGGAGTTGGGGCAGCATGGGATTAGAGTAAACTGCATATCTCCGTGTGCCATGGCAACCCCGTTGCTGACGAATCTTATGGGGATTGAGAGAAATACGGTGGAGGAGTTGATCTGCGCTGCGGCAGTGTTGAAAGGAGTGGTGCCAAGGGCGGAGGATGTGGCAGAGGCTGCCATGTACTTGGCGAGTGAAGAGTCTAAATTTGTGAATGGACTGAACCTTCTTGTGGATGGAGGTTATAGCACCACTAATCAGTCTCTTAGTATGGTTTTGAGGAGTGTAATGTCCTCAAACCAGGTTATGTAAGCATCATCCATTTCTTGTGCTACTACTAGTCTCTGCTATGTTTCGATCCCTTGAGCTTCCTGTTTTAGAGAATGAATCTTCATTCCAAATTTCTTCATCATCTTTTTTATGAAACACTGCCCTAATGAGTTGCAACGAGTTAATTACACTTGCACTCTTATGATTTAAGTGAAATAGCACTTTATAGAATCAAAATTTTAAGACGTTAGGTGTAAAACCTAACATTTTGGAAAATAAAATAATGAGACCTCATCGGCAAGAAATAGATCAAAAGTGTGACAAATTTAAAAAAGGAAACATCTCCATGCGTACCTCTCGTTTATTTTTCTAGCATTTCGATCCAATAAAGGAAATGAAAATCAATAGATCGACAGAGTGACAATCGACTTTGCCGTTTTTGAAACGATAATGGGTGCTTGAGCTTCTTCAGATCCGGATGCTCAAACGCATTCCGTCTATTTATTAGGAGGGGAACCTACCGGTCTCAAGGGGGGCATTGCCCATTCTTGCTCTGGTTGCAAAAGGGGTGGTGCCCATTTAGCCATAATGATCTTTAGAAGATGATGAAGTGACATCATTTTCGTGTAAACTTTATAATTGAAATTGTTTATTCTTTTTAGGGCATTCCCTCATCCCCCTCTTGCAAATAACGTATCTTTGCCGTAGAAATTTCATAATCAGAACTGTTCATTCTCTGAATCTTCATTTGAAGATCATTCGTACAAAAAATCATTAGAATCGGATATCGTTTAGTCATCCAATTGTATCAAATAAATCAACGACGTAGGTAAAAAGTAGCATATTCATGATGGATCGTTGATTTATTGCGTACATTTAGATGACTAAATGATGTCCAATTCAAATGATTTTTTGTAGGGATAATCTTCAAATGACGATTAGAATATTGAACGGTTCCGATTATGAAGGTTTTACGGTGAAGATACGTTATAAGTAAGTAGGAGAATGAGCTCATCCTCTTATGGGGGAATGCAAACATTATCCTTCTCTTTATCGGGACTGACTACAGTGCTCGCAAGCATTGAATGCTCACACCGATCTCACCCTCTTTTCCCCCCTCTCTCCTCTCTCCTCCCTCATTTTAATGGTGAGATCGGTGTAAGCATTCAATGTTTGCAAGCATTGTAGCCTACTCCCTCTTTATCATCATGTAAAGATCATCTATAGAAAAACTCATTCAATTTGGAGACCATTTAGCCATAATGATCTTTAGAAGATGGTGAAGAGAATAAACAGTTACGATTATGACGTTTTTTCTGTGAAATGATGTCACATCGCCCTTGAAAGAGAAATGATTCCTTATATGTAAAGAACCAAGCAATATCTTCTTTTTTTAAATCACAATGTAGCATAAATTAATGGATGTAAAATAAATTGTGGTTTTTCTTGTTACAGTAAAATGGATTAAAATCATCGACCTAGCTTAATTTTAATTTATTCCCCACGTTCATTCTAGCTTATGTATGAAGTATTTCTACTCATAAGTGCTTTTGTTAGAAGTACTTTTATTAGAAATATATTGATTTTTTTTATTAAAAATCTAGGTGTTTTTCCAAAAGAAGCCGTTGCTAGCCCAAATAACTATGAATTCATTCTATAATCTACAAGCATTTTTAAGTTTTTCTGCAAAACGTAATTAGAAAAGCTTTTGGTTGTCAAAAAACACTTTTAACTATTTCAGAAGCAAATCTCAAACAAGATGACTTACATGGAACGAGTTAACTGCCAAGTTGTGTCTTGGTCCAATATTGCATTTCTATGTGTAAGGGCTCGTTTGGAAAATGTTTTTAAATGATTGAAAGCGCTTTTAGAGAAAATGTTTTTGAAACCAATCCTTAGTAAAAATGCAAGTTAGTAGTGCTTTTGGAACCCATAAATATTTTTTCTAAAAGTATTTTCAGTCATTTAAAAGCACTTTTCAAACGAACCATAATTTTTTTTTTACATAAAAATTCATTATTCGATCGAGATACCACGATAAAAATGTAAATTTCTCTTCTAATCAGAACCATAATTTTACAAAATAAAGCCCACGAATTCGAAACAAACGAGTCATTCATCTTACCCTCACAATCCAATTCAAGCCCAATATCACAATACATTGGCCCAAACAAGTCCTCAACAGAGCCGAAACCCCTCATAAACCCACCAACAATATTTCAGAGTTGGTGTGCCATAAATACCCCAAAACCCTAGCCTCCCATTTCTCTCACTCTCTTCGCCTCTCTCACGAACACACACACTCACCCGCCGCTCGACTCCTCCCAGCTCCGCCGCACAATTTCACCACCACCATGGGTCGCGTCCGCACAAAGACAGTGAAGAAGTCCTCCCGCCAAGTCATCGAGCGCTACTACTCGCGCATGACCCTCGACTTCCACACCAACAAGAAGATCCTGGAGGAAGTCGCCATCATCCCCTCCAAGCGCCTCCGCAACAAGATCGCCGGATTCTCCACCCATCTCATGAAGCGGATCCAGAAGGGCCCGGTCCGGGGCATCTCCCTGAAGCTGCAGGAGGAGGAGCGCGAGCGCCGCATGGACTTCGTCCCCGAAGAGTCCGCCATCAAGATCGACGAGATCTCCGTCGACAAGGAGACCCTAGACATGCTCTCTGCTCTCGGCATGGCTGACATGCCCGGTGTCAAGCGGGTCGACCCGGAAGCTCAGACTCAGAATCTCGGGTTCGGGCGTGGTGCACCCAGGAGGTTCTAAATCGGATTTATAGAATGATCGGGTTTTGATGCTATAATACATTTGGTTTTTGAATTAGGAAGAATTTATTGCTAATTTGCTATGTGTTTAATGCTACTCTGGAAGAAATGCGGATGACATCTTGTGTTATGGGATTATGTTATGCTCGCATTTAGAACCGAAAGCGTTGCAGTTGATTTCTTTTGTTAAATTAATCGTTTTGTTGTTGATTATTGTTGATTCTGATAGGCACTGATAATCTGGTTTTAGTATGCTGGTTTCTTGCTTTGTTCGTGTTCTTTCGGGTATTAGTTTTCGGAATTTTTGGGAATGGCTAGGTCCAAGTGTTTTGGTCGAAATGGTTAGGTTTATTTTTTTTGTTTTGGTATTCATTTGTGTTGTTATGAATGATTAGTTTGATCTGTGAAACAATGCTATGGATTTGTTTCTGATCTGTTAGAATTTGGAACCTTTGTGATGATGCTTACTGTCCGATATTTATGCGTTATTCGGTCTACTTTGACATCCGGAATGCAGTTTGCTAGTGCTTTCATTTGACTTGCATCAAGTAGACCGAATAACGCATAAATATCGGACAGTAAGCATCTTATGATTAGCCATCACTAGCTGTAGAGATTTCTTAAGTTTACTTTCTTAACTGGTTAGTTTAATCAGTCATCACTATCGGTATCATTGTTATATACTTGGTTCAGTCATGTCTGTCGCTTCCACACCAGCACCGGTTTTGCTTTTTTCTTCCCGTAAATATTTAAGCAGTAGTGTCTTTGGTTTTTACCATTTCTTCCTTGGTAACTGGGTCGTTATACTGTCCAGAGATTGTTGAATTAACTGTCCCGGAACCACTGCACCTGGTATGGTTTGCGCGATTGCGGACTTTTGGGTTAGTCCTACAATGGCTTTCCAATTCTTTGCAAGCAAATAACTTACGGCTCGTTTGGAATTGCTTATAATATGACTAAAATTGTTTGTAGAGAATGTTTTTGGAAAAAATCTTCTTGCAACAAGCACCAGTTGTGTGCTTCTTTCAGGAAGCACTTTAAGTGCTTTTTTAGAATTCACTTACATTTTTATGAAGGATTGGTTTTAAAAATATTTTCATCAAAAACACTTTTAAACAGGTCTTGTTGTCACGACGATTCTCCTGGTTGTCAAAACTCGTCTTCTTCCATGTAGAAGGAGCTTTGATGAATTGAGTGTCCCTTGTGCTTTTCGCACTCGAAAGGAAAGAAAATAGACAGTTAAAATATGCTGTGCAATGTAACGTAATCGAAAGCAAGGCGCGACTTGTAACTCAATCACCGGGAAAAGAGCCGCCAATATTACAGGACTAAACGAAATATACAGTGTTTAGCCCAAAACAAGAAAAAGGAAAGTTTAATATACAGTGAAATCGCGTTCATGAATTTTCACAGCATACACTACATCAAACACACGCTGCCTTCAATCTAGAAGCGTTTTTGAACCCGACGTTTCGGAGATGCAAACTACAACCGTATAATTCTTTACTCACTTGCATTAGCAAGCCCAACCATGTTGAGCATATGACGGTCTTCCTTAAATCTCTCCAATACATTACCTTTTCCACCGTCGTGTTTTTCTTGTTCTGCTACTTTGGTAACAACTCCCCAGCATTCTATCACTTCCTGGTGTATCCGGTTGGTCTTGGAGAGGCAAGGCGAGCCAAATGTGGTACACGAGAAAGTGTGCCCCTGATCAAAGCTGGCTGAAAGGAAAAGGCCAAAGTGATTCACCTTTCCTCCAAAACCGATACCATTTGGGATGCTCTCTGAACTGAAATTCACAGCACACTGCCACCATGCAAAACAAGAAGGTTTCAAAACATCATGATCCGAAATAAACTTGACTGATTTAAGAAGCTGATCATCTGAATAAACAAGCTTTTACAATGTGATGTGGTTCGGTTGATTGACTTTAAACTGAAAGAAACTAAGACATTCCTCATCCAAATGGATGCTAAGATCTTATCAGAAAACCAGTCCTTCTATTCGAGAGCAATATAAATTATAAGCTCGAGTGGCAACTCACCCATTGTAGATTAGTGTTTGCCCCAGTTGGCCTGAATATTGACGCCTTTGGATACAGCTGAAAAAGAAAAGACTTCAAATCTCCATAGAAATCACCATGCCTCTCCCATGGCTGGGAGGCATAGCCCCCATAAATATAACCATCTTTATCCTTGATGATTAATACAGTTGGTCCTTTATCATTTCTGCAGTTCATTGAACAATTACCCATTCCATCCCAAATTAGTTGCAGCAACCGACAAGACTGAAATTAAAATAGAAAAAAGCATTTAGCCTCGTCTTAACATGGGGAAGAAGTACGGTGTAAGCATTTAACGGAACACTTTCATGTCTTTATAATACATGATATCCCTTTCAACCCACGACAAACGAAACAAAACCAAAGGAGTGACTTGGTGTAGTCATGTCACATTCCACGGGATGTGCATCTAAACCAAAACAAGTTATATTATACAGAACTTGTGCTCATCACCTATCTAATAAGGCACACCCATGAACTCTCCCCCTTTAACTCTAAATGTGTGTCGAGAAATCTAAATCCTCGTTTTGAGAACAGTGGTAAATTCTCATTGCGACAAGGACATATTCAACTTCACAAATACAGAAATATAATTTACTTCAAGTGGTTCAAAATGAAATTAAAAAAATAAACAACTTAAAGAGTGTAAACAAGATACTCACAATACGCTGCCTAAAAATGTGTTAAAGCTCAGACCACTAAAAGAACTGTGGTATAGCAGTTTCCATTCCTGCAGCTCTTGTTGCGGAAGGATTCCTCCTATATGCCAAGCATATACCTCCTTCAGTAACACCATATCTGAATCGATGTTTTCCAAATGCATTAGTCGAGGAACTTGGGAACCTGGTCTTCCTACAAAGAATGGCGATGTCAAAAATTTCAGATTCTCTCAAACTAATTGGGATAACAGTTTATAATGTAAAACCAACAACTAAAACAAACAGTAATCCAGAAGATACAAATGAAAGACTTAGAGCAGAAAACCTTGATGAGGAGGTATCAATAAGCTTCCAAGGAACTTCCTGACAGATGGGAGAAGAGTACACCAAGTTCCGAAATCTTCAAGAGACAAACTTTCTTGGTCATGTCCTTCGTCGTGCTTAGTAAACTTTGCAGCATTAAGAAATACATCGACACAGTTCTGATGTGCACTTGATCCAGGTTCAGAGTTGTCCTTACTGAATATATTGTCAAACATTGCACCCAGAACACATTCCAGATCGCACCTGAAATTAAATTCCTAATGTCATATACACCAGAAAATACACAGAGAATAGAAAGACTGGTATTTCTTATCGCATTACAATTAGAAATCACCAAATTCTTCCATCATTTCCGCAGCCACAATAACAAGAAAAAGCAAAGTCATGCAATATGCCATATGTTTTTATATCTATTTACTTTAAATCATTGAAAGGGCTACTTGTACATTTTTATTCCACGAACCTGAAGAAATATCACACTGTGAACTTAAAGTTAGTAACTAAACTACTTAACGCAGCAACCACATACTTCTATGAATTTCAAGCCACAATAACAAGTATAGCCCAAGTCATGTAATACGGCAATGCCATGCTTTTAGATATCCGTTCTTATTTCTATAAACTTTAAATCATTCAAATGCTAGTTGCATATATCTATTCCACGAAATCGAAGAAAAATCACGCTGTGAAACTTACTAAAACTATACCAACAGAATCTAAACTACTGGACGCAACAACCGGTTCTGTAGACAGGATATAACAAAACCACATGCTTCAATCAATTGCAATCAAAATATAAATCTATATCGTATATTCTCGATAAAGTTGGAGTTCCAATTCTACCTTCCCACAATGCCATCCCCGGATACTTCTAACAACTGATATATAAATTCTTCAATATCTTCTTTTGTCCCCTTCTCATAAATCCCCTGCAAACCCACAAAAAGGAAGCAAAAAAAGCAAATGGGCACATGATAAAACTCAAAAACCCCAAATAAACAATGCAAAATTCACAAGATTTTCAAGAAAAAATTACTTTAGCAATAACAAGGTCTTCAAAGGTGAGCTTTCCGTCTTTGCGTTGCTGCGTAACTAAGTCGAACATCCTATCTCCGAGAGGCCCATTTAGTCCGAAATAAGCCTGCGAAAACACAAAATATATATCTAATGATAGAGGAAAGATCATTTTACAGCAAAAGAAATGGAATTTCCATGGAAATTGGAAGAGCAGAAGAGATGGGTGTGAAGCAAATTTACCTGGAAAACTGAGGGGGAGATGTACGGACCGCCGCTCTGCGACTGAGCAGCCAGAGACGCGTGCAGGGATTTAAGATCTTCGAGTTCCGTATGAGTAAACGCTCTGCAATCAGTTCAAAATCAATCAATCAATTATATGTATATGTATATGTGTGTATATATATATAGAGAGAGAGAGAGAGACCTGGAGGAGGAAGCAAAGCGAGGATTGTGAGAAGGAGGTGACTGAGAGTTGCCCATTTGTTTCTGTTTTGCTTCTTCCCTATTTCTTCAGTGGGCACTCTGAAAAATGATATTTATACTTTTTCATGGCAATTTTTTGAAGTAGGTGCTTGTATTTTACTATATATGTTCAGGCTTCCCAGACATTTTGGTAATTACAATTTACATGTACCATGTATGTCATAAGAACTTGGGATATCATCTTTGCCTATTTTAATGTTTTTTTTTTTAATTTTATACAATTTTGGGGGTTCAAATTTGAGATGCGTTCTTACTTTAAACGCACACTTGTTTTGTCTATCTAGTATCTACATTAAAAAATTTCTAACATATATATTTTATGAGTAATTATACATGAGATTTATGTTACGTCAATTTTGTATTCAATTTTAAAGTAAGAAAAATTACACTTTTTCAATTGATTTGAAGGAAAAAGTTGAGAGGAACTACATACAAGTATGAAAGTTCATTCTCAATAAGTAAAGACCTCACGATAATTTGGAAGTCATAGGATGAAATCATCAAAATAGTGGTCATCACAAAAAATTAATTTTTTATCATACGCCCGTAAAAAAAAGTTCATTTTTAGAGTGCCAAAATCACGAAGATTTCTTATTCAATTTTTACTTTTTTCTCAGCTCTTTTTTTGGTACGTGTCCTTTAAGAACTATTGTGTCGGTAGTGGGATCAATCAAATCATATATCTAAAGAACATTTTACCTTTTTTAATAGCAAGGATAATATGAAAAATTAAAAATAAGGATGAGGATTAAAAAATAAATAAAGTTATGGGGAAGTTAATTGTGAGAATTGGAGCTTTGAGATGCTAAAGTGAAAGCTTTTACAAACTTGAGGGACTGAATTGCAGAAGACGAAGCCTCTAAAGTTAAACACAACTGAAGTGGAAGGAAAACACCAACTTAAAGAGAAAAAAGAGAGGTTTGTACGTACGTAATTCAGAACAGAAAGAAGTTAGTGAACAAATTTATACTCAGAGCCTCAAGACCCAACCGAAAAATCCACAGTTTACTAGATCAAAAGCCAAAAGCCATAAGCCAAAACGCAAAAGCCATATAGGTTTTCTTCAAAACTTCAAGCAGCTCAACAGCAACTGAGATGTGCCCTTCTTCTTCTTCAGCTCAGATCTGTAAGTTCCATGCTTTTCTCTTTCACTGATTTTTTTGAAGACTCAGTAGTAGTTTCTTGGATTGCGGTAATGGGGTTCCTCTTTCTTGCTTCTTAGGTCGTGTTTGGTTGGTGAGAAAATGTAGGAAACAGAAAATTAACTGCAAAGTTTCTTCCTTTTTTCCCCCTTCATAGATTATGCTTTAGTGCTTGTTATTGCTATTGTTTTTTGTGTTACTGTGTATGCAAGGTAAAGTGCTTGATATTTTGGCACTTTTTTTTTGTGGGTTGTAATTTCAGCAACAAAAAAAAGGCATAAATTGCTGAAGCATTAAGCTGTTTAGGAAAGGAAGCCATTTTTCTTTTTTTGTTGTTTTTTCAATTTTCATGCTCCCATGGAAAAAAAAAACCTATCTTTAAATCCAGAAATGATTGTGGAAAGTATAAATTGAAATCTTTACGAACTCTGTATAAAACATAATTACACGAAATAATTGTAAAAGGATAAACAAAGATCAAGTTTCTTGCTAATGTTTGTCGGTGTCCGACCGAACTATAATATGAGAACATGCTGTCAAAATTAATAATTTCTCACCCTTGTTTGTAAATTGTGAGTTGCCTCTCATTCATAAAATATTTGATATGCTAATTTGTCAAATGTAGAACAGATTTCGGTGAGCGCTGCTTCTGAGTCTGTGACAATGTCCAGACCATGGGTGTTGGTTTGTTTGCTCCTGTTAATCGTGTTTACGTCACAGTTTGAATGGAAGCAATATGGGAATGATGAACTAAGTCCAAGCACTTCCACGAAACAGCAATATATATCTGAAAGGGAAGAAGCTGTGAAAGAAAAAGTGAGTGCTTATATATCACTTCTTTTCTTTGCCTGGCATAACCCTATTTTGTGTTTTTGAGTTGGAAATCTATGGTTCTTTACATTCACAAGAACCATGGGTGTTGGCTAGTTTGAACGATATACGTGTATTTCAATTATTTAATGTTGTTACGTCAGGGAATATAAGAAATTTCAGTAATTAATAGGTCATTCTGGTCTTCAAATTCAGAAATTTATGCCACGAACCTATGGGATTAAGACTTAAATTGTCAACATACCTGAATTTTGGGTCATTTTGTTGCTTCAGTCGGGACTTAAATTCGAACTTTTAATAGCAGTTAATATAACAAGCTCATTTCTTCACATTGCCCTGTATACATAATGATACCCTTGCTTTAATTCTTGTCCAGAGAGAGTAAGTGTTCGACGACAATGCATGAACAATCTAGATACAAGTCCTTTAGTTGATGCCACGGCCCCTAATAATTGGCTTCTTCCGTTAATGGCCTTTATATCAGTAGTGTTTGCCTATTTCTCTATGGGAGCTGTTATTAGCACTGCAAAAAAGTCATCATGAACTCCGCAAGGAAGGGGGTAGTGCAGGATGGATGACCTTTTTGAAGTGCTAACAGCAATTCCCTTCTCTAAATGACCAATCTTTGATTTTTATGGGTTGGGCTTTGAATTTGTTTAGAGAGAAGGAAATATGCAGGATTATATACCTTTGTTTTACCTAGTTTCCTTCTATGCAGAATGCTTCTCCAATTGGCACAACTTTGTCTATAAATTTAAACTGCATATTCGGAATAAGAAAAACCTCTTGCTTATGACTAGCTCACAACCAATTGAGAGATTGAGAGGGAGGGAGGGACACCGAATGAGGAAAAACAATATAATGTTTTGTATTCCCTTTTATGGACTATATTTGTGAACACCAAAAAATACAGGGAAGAACTTTACGAGAGAAAGAATTTACCCAGTTGCAAACTAACAGTGCTATAGGCTGCATAATCAAGGCATTCATGCAACCCCGTTATGAGTTATCGGATTAGGGCCTTTTTGAATTTTGTTGCATTAAGTACTTCAAAGGCTAATTTTCACTTGGATATTCTAAGTTTATCTTGGCGTACACAATTTACTACTTAAGAGTTATGCGATAATGCATTATTCAGTTACCTGCATCTTATATACCTGCGATAGCATAATGGCCTAATTCTACAAATTCTGGTGGACTACAACTTCGACCTGGTAGATAAGTTCATTAACCTCTTTAAATATCATCTTCACTGCAGATTATCCTCTCCCAAGAGAAAAATATACAAAAACTTAATGAGCTTGTGCGGAGTCTTCGAGAACAATTGCTACAATGTAGAGGTGAAAATGAGTTTGTCAATGGCACTTCAGCTCCTTTGACTGAACTTCTTTCTGAACTTGAAAGGCATCCACTTTTGGAGGATTAGTGATGAATCATACGTGTTAAACATCAGTATGCTTGTATCTGTAGGTAGGAAAATCTAAATTCTTTTTTATTGCTTAGCATCATGTGAAATTACGTTTGTTTAGTTGCAAAGTGCAATATCAAACTCATATCTTTTGCCAGTACGTTATGGATATATATAAGGTTTGTATATTGATGATATTCTGAGTAAATGGTTTGGTGGCATGAAATGAAAACCAAGGTTCAAATATTTTGGAGGAACATAACCAATAAATGCAGAGAAATATTTATCGTAAGAGCATCATGTTAGTACTTATTACCTATTACTTCAACATCCTAACATCAAACACAGGGATTAGAACTTCCTAGACGCTGTATGCTGGGATCGTCTATTGTCCATTCCTTTAGTTATTCCTGGTGAATCAGTTCTCATTCGGCTTACCAAACTTAAACATGAACCAACACCTTTGGCTTCAGTCCTGGACTACAAAGCTTGTCTTATGATTTATTAAGTTTCTGCATTGAGTGGGTTAGCATTGAGGAGATCCCAGTGGTATTATTTGTTGGGCTGAACCTTTTTAACAGTCATGCTAAGTATCATGAACATTCTTAATTAGCTTTTATCCTTTTATATTCCCATGAAATTTGTCCTCACAATATTAAACTGTCGTTAAGTTGGTGCAGAGGCATTTAAACTGCTGTTAATTTATATTCTCATGAAATGGTCAGTGTTCATAAGTGTACTCAGTAAAAGGGTGTGAAGTTGGTGCAGGGTTATTACTTGCAGCCATCATCTCATCTTTGAAGTCCAAATTTTTTTGTGAAGAAACCATTGTTGAGATTCATGTTTGGATTTAATAATTAGATGAACTTAATTACAACGCCTTACACTTCAATTTATGATTTTTGCGAAGAGGCATTTAAACGCGACAGCGTTTTAAATTTTCAGTACCATTTTCTGGAATCACCATTATTGTATTCTTAGCAGCCCTTCTTACCTACCTTTTCTTTTCCCTCTCCTTCACATGTCTATGATCATCATCCGAGATGCTTCTTTTCTATTCTTACAGTTGTAGTTTGTACTGGTGAGAAGATTTAAGGCTGATGGTTTACTTCTCTTCTCTCTCTGTCTCTCAAGTTAATTCCCCGACCCAAAATATTTAGTAGTTACTGTGAAAATGGTCCCAATTTCTCAGAAGTTGGTAATAAAATTTAACATGAGACCTTCTCCGCTGCTGATTCAAAGTTTATATTTTTGTACTTTTGATAGGAGGGCAAGCCTTTTACATTGTTCCAATTAGTCCACAATACAATATTGCCCCCTGTATTATGAGGGTGATACGGAAACAGTCTATTTCGAGCATCATATCAAATAGTTAGTGCATTCATCTTTAGATTACTAGGAAAGATTAAGCAGGAGTGTGTGGGAGGTCAAAAAGGGATGCAATTTCACGCAAAACTCGTCTTTTGCCAGCATCTTATGGATATTTGAGGTTCATATGTTTTACTTTTTTGTGGTTTGCTGTTTTGCGTTTCTGGTTCATGTGAGTCTTCTCTAGTAGTCGATAGTAGAAAACTGATTTGGTATTTCATGTCTTGGTAAACTGGTGAATCAATAATATGGCCTTGTTTGCATGTTGGTGATATTTCTGAATGATTTGTGTTGTCAAAGCATCATGTTCTTACTTATTATTACCTATTACTTAAACATAATATCAAGCACTGGGATTACATTGAAAATTCTCTAGATGCTGAGTGCCGAGATTGTCTGTTGTCCACCCTTTTAATGATTCCTGGCAAATTGATTGGTCCTCATTCAAGCTTACCAAACTTAAACGTGAACCAACACCTTGGCTGGAGTTCTGGACTATAAATCTTGTCTTATGTTTCATTAAGTTTCTGCATTAAGTTATAGCTGCTGACAGGGTTGTCGTTCGGGAGATCCCAACGGGAAGTGTTCATAAGTGTGTGAAGGTGGTGCAGCTCTCGTCTCAAGTTTATTGCTCGTAAGTCCTTCAAAAATTATTGTGAAGAAACCTTTTGAGATTCATGTTTGGATTTAATATTTAGATGAACAGAGGTGATCTGAACTTGATCGCAATGTCTGACACTTCAATTTATGATTTTGGTGAACAGGCTTTTAAATGTGACAGTGATTTAACTGTTTAGTACTATTTCTTGAAACACCTTGTATTTTCAGTAGCCATTCTTACCTAATCTCTAAGATTATACCAGATGCATTACAGTATTATTTTCCATTCTTACCGTTGTAGTTTGTACCTGTGAGAAGATTCGAGGCTGGCGATTTACTTCTCGTTCTATCTCTCGATTTATTTCCGCAACCTATCTTATTGAGTATAGTTGTACTATGAAAATGGTCCCAATTTCTCCCAAGTTGGTGCTGAAACTTTAACATGAGGCCTTCTCTGCTGCTGACTCAGAGTTTGAAGTTTTTGTATTTTTGATAGGATGGAAGTTAAGATAGGTGAGTTGTATGTATCGCAGTTTATTGCGCAGTCGGCTTTTGGCAAAGGTGTAAAGAAATCGAGTCAGGTTAGGTTTAGGGTTTAAGAAAAAAACTGAACATAGCACGAATTTAAACTGTATCGAAGTGATTTACAACCCTAATAATCCTCCACAACAATCATGGGCAGGTGAGAACTTGGGATATTTGCATGATTCTAGTAAAGGTCAAGGGGGCTCTTTGTAGTAGGTGCAATGAAGTGATGAGGTATTTGGGTACCTTGCGGATCAATATGTATCGTTAGATTGCAGGCCAAGTTGCGGATCAATATGTATCGTTAGATTGCAGGCCAAGTTGCAGATCAATATGTATAGGTACTTCCATCAGTTGCACAATCAAAGATAGTTTAATGCAATTATGTAATGGTCATTGCTAAGGTGGTGGTGGGCAACAGTGGTGATGAGGTGGTGGCGACGATGGTAGTGACAACAATGGTGGTGGTGGGTTGTTCGTAAGATAAAGAGTGTAAAACACAAGAGAATTGTAAAAAAAAAAAATGGCATTCTTAAAAACTAGTGTGGTGTTACAAGAATTGAAAATATTCATCAATGCTCTGCTCTGTTTTTAATGAAAGTAACTTTCAAAAGCAAATTAGATGCTGCTAACAAAAATTCTTAGGTGCTCCGGAGTACGGGGTACTTCAGATTTTTTAACCGTTGGATCTTGATTTTTATATTTTAAAACAAAAATTCAACGATTAAAAAACCCGGAGTACCCCGTACCCCGGAGTATGCAAGAAAGACTCTGCTGCTAATAGCAGGTGTTGTCAGAATGCTATTGCTTTTAAAATTTGTCATATCGCTAGTTAACGTAGTGTACAACCATGTGTGGTGTGCCTCTATGTCTTGTCACGCGACTGAACACACCCTAGAAGCTCTCTCGGTTGAATGAAATCTCTAAAACATTTTATTTATTAATCCCCTCAACAATCAACAAAAACAATTACATCAGTGAGAAAAAGAAAGAAAAAACAATACATGCGCAATTCTTTTCCAAACCATAAGCATTAATGAAAATCAAATGGAGTTCTCAAGAAATGTTGCATACGTTCAGTAGCCTTCAATCTTTATCACACACTAATGGAGGCACATTTAATGGCTCCTCTAATTTTTCATTTCATGAGCTGCTTAATTTAAAGAGAAACCAAATAATTAGGACATTTCAATTCAAGCCCTAAGTAACTCACCAGCTTTATGATTAAACCACATATTCCACATTACGAAGCACTGAGGCACCAGCCTTGATTGAAAGATAATTAACACCAAATTTATTGATCCAACCCTACCCACCTGGACGTTTGGTCTACCAACATATTCAACAACTTGCCTAAACCCTAAAGCCTCAAACATGAGAAACACGGTTATGTATTGTTACTATTCTACATGTTATCTACATGTTATGAATGGCTTTGGCGACCAACTGAAGACATAAAATTCATATATGCCAGTTTGTAACTAGTTTAGTTATTAATTGATGAGTAGATTTTATATTATATATTTATCCCTATTCGTAGTATATTTTGGCTAATATTTTGGAAGAATTTTGATACTTTGAATTGTATTTTTATTATAGAACTTTCAACTTCCTCTGCAGCAAAACATAATCAAATGAACGAATTTTGGAGTAATTCCAGTTGGAGGACGTCCGTGAGTCGCTTAGCTTGATTGTATCAAAATATCAGATTTTTCCACCAAGTAGTTATTTTCTGGAAATAAAATAAAATAATGGAGCAGTGCGCAGTGCTAGAAAGTCACGTTTTTAGGTTTAAATTGCATTTTTGGAGCCCAAGATGACCTCAGATGGATTCGTAACCTTCTGGAGTTGTGTTCATAACGTTCTTATCTTTAAAACAAGCTATCTTGGGCCGGATTTGGAGGAGATTTGAGGCTAAAACGTGGCTGGACAGTTTCTGTATAGATTCTTCTAGTTTAATTAGGACTCTATTTTCTAAGTTATTTTATTATTATTCAGTTTCCTAGCTGGATTAAAAGACTATTATTTAGGGTTTGTGCGACTTTCTACCTTGGGGTGTTTTCATTCTTTTTCTTCTTAATAATATTTTCTATGATTTCATTTATGAATATGCGTAACTAATTTCCATTAGCTAGGGCGAAACCTTAAGCCTTAGCATGAATATGTATTTTTATTTAATTGCTTATGATTGATTGCATGCACGCTTTGAATTATTTATCACCGTTTTAAACTATCTAATTGTCCTGATGACTAGCCACAATTAGGATGTTTAGACAAGTAATTGGATGCAATTCGGTCGGAATATCACCGGAGGATTGAGTATTGCTTCTTGTGATTGATAATTGTAATTTCACCTAAGGCGAATATCACGTTCTTAGGGGTTGGATGGTTTTTCAAAAGTTTTTCATAGAACTTAATGAGTCTTGCATGTTCATATTTGATCTGAATATCACATATGGATTGCATGTTAGATATACGTTCTTGCTTGAATATCACGAGGATAATATATATTAGGAAAACCTAACCTTCAAAGTGGCATGTGTAGATCATAAGTAATTGGTAGAAATTCATAAGATTGCTTGGTGATGGTGGAACCCTAGTGCTTTTATAAATTAGCATTTAAAACTCTTTTCTTTTATCATATTTGTTTTTAATTAAAATTCGTTTTTTTTATATTACCTAAAATCAAAATCTCTTTTCTCAATTTTCAATTCTAAGTAGTTAATTAGGAATTGTTTCTACATAAGTTATCCAAATAGTCATTGAGAAGAACGACCTTGCATGAGCATCTATACTATAACATCTTTGTATTCTTGCAAGTATTTCATGTGATTTTGAGACTATTTGCATAGACGTTAAATATCATATCATTAATCATCATGTTTCACTATGGCATTGGCACGCCACGTGTCACACATATTTGTCCTGTGTAAATTTTCTAATAGATATTCTAGAAAAAATCTTGAGTGGTACGTACCATTCAATGGTACGGCTATTGAATGGTCCAGATTAATTTGCAGTGAGCCTCAAATGAATCTTAACAACCATTCAATGGTACGGCTATTGAATGGTCCAGATTAATTTGCAGTGAGCCTCAAATGAATCTTAATAATTTAACAGTACGTATTTGAACCAGATATTCTATCCATGTTAACAAAACTCATCATAGTGTACTGAGTACTGGGAAGTTTTTGGTGCTGAACAATAATTGGATTCATAGGTAACTGTTTTTTGTCCTTTTTCTGCATAAATTACTGGGGTCGGGCCTGGGGGAGCAAGAGTCCACTAATGATTTCGTGGTTTTATTTTTATCATTTTGTTAAAAGTAATATTTTATTTTAAACATATATAAACTGCAACAGAGAGAGAGATTCGAGTGCGGGAGTATATCAGAAAACACTTGCACTCCGGCTAATGTCCCTGAGTTGGCCTCTTACTGATCAAAGTTACCCCTCTTCATACCTAAATACTATGATCGAGATCTTAAATTCTTTTATAAAAACGGGGGTTGATTGTTTGGCTTTTTTTTTTTAATACAAGTTATGTGGGAAAAAAGTGAATCCAACATAAGATCTCAACTCAAAACTACAAACCCTTCGCTTCTCTGACTTTATTTTTTGGGTTAGAGGATTGGCTTTGAATTCAATTGCAAATAAACCCCTAAAAAAGTAGCATGTTAAAAGATCCAATCTTTATATAAAAAGAGAAAAAATGCATAACCCATTTGTGCATGTGAAGAATCTCATGTCACATGAAACGATTTATCTTTGTCCACAAAGCAAATCCATTGCGTTTGTGATAGATATGTTTTTTTTTAAAATCCATTTCACTTAACATTTGAGGAGGAACTTCCTCATGATTCTTCAGGAACGAAGCAATGTCCTTACATAAAAGACTAGTAGAAACAAGATGAGTGGTGGTAATTCCAAAACCCCAAACACTTGCGCGCATGGGCGATTTTTGACCATTCTTGCATGCATGTGGAGTCCAAGATGTAACAGTGGTTAAAAATCACCCACACAAATGCCACAATAAAATCCCATAACATTAATTTGTCAGTAAATGGTGGTTGCCAAATCTAAAAGCATAAATATTGAAATGATCCTTCTTTTAAAAAATTGCAAGCGGAATTTACTGATGAGGTTGCTTTAAACCCACATTTAATTGTTGCCTGTCTTTCGTTGTACGGCAAAAAAAATGAATGGCTTCTTGAATGGTTTTAAGGCAGAGGTAAATTGAATGTGATCATAAATAAGATGTACTGGAATTTTCTGATCGAGAGATTGAATTCATGGATTCCGAGTTTGGTTTGCAAGGAACTTGTATTATGACATTTGAAATAATGTTTGAATATTCGACACTTAAAAAAATCTCTCCCCTTTTCCCAGATTTAGAGGCTAATTATCTGTACGTAGGTATGCCACTAAATGCTAGCTTTGGCATGCATTTCAATGAGGTCGGAGGTTGAGAGAATTCAATTCAAGTTTCATGAATAGAGTACCAAATTTATAGCATACAACTATTATGATATGATTTGTGTACCATGTGGAACAGTGTGCTTTGATTTATAATCTTTATTATGATCGAGCTTCTTCATTCATTTTTTTATAGTTTAAGTTTTGCCCTATATATTAGTAAAAATACAGACACTCATCTTTCTTTTACAAACGATACTGAGCAAAGGTGATTCTAATTCAAAAACTTGGACCTCAAATCTTTTTAACCAACTGAGTTACAAGCCTCTTTACAAAATTTAGACATTCTCCTAGCTTCATCCCATTAATAGGAGAGCAACTTACATGGAACGGATTCACCGCCAAGTAGCGTCCCAATCCAAAATACATTATCATGTAGAGAAAAACTTGTACTTAACAATGTATTATTGGATACAAGACATTACGTGGCGGTAGACTCATTTCATATAAGTTCTTCTCCATTAGTAGTTTCCTATCCATGGATGCATATTAAAAAACAATAACTAATCTTTTTACTATCATATTGTTTTCTTTATCTACATTAGAGGATTTTGAATTTTAAATCTAGCTTACTCTTACCCATCATTCTATCCACTCGTACAATTGAGCTAACCCCAGTTGCTTACTTATTGTTATTTTGCACTCCATAGTACATATTAATTTTAGGTCATTTGAAAACATAATGTAATAAGATGACAAAATAGGAGATAGTGAGAATAACATTGTCCATAGAAATATAGAAAAAATATATATAATTACATTAGTTTTCTAGAAGGAACTACCTCAAGTGGGTACAAGATGTGAAGCTCTACCTCACTGCGAAGAGCCTTAGGGCTACCATTGAAGCAGAGATGGATAACCCGGTTGGCGAAGCTAACAAAGCAACCGCAATGATCTTCATCCAAAGACATATGCACAACGCACTGCAGATCGAGTACCTCGCTGAAAAGGATCCAAGAGCTTTATGGCTTGCTCTAGAAGAGCGCTTTGACCATCAAAGAGATATTTTCTTGCCTGAAGCAAGACACGACTGGCAGCATTTACGCTTCCAAGACTTTAAGTCTGTGAATGAGTACAACTTTGAAGTTTGTCGAATCCGATCACTTCTGAAGTTTTGCAAAGAAAACTTGACTGAACAGGATCTCTTGGAGAAGACCTATTCAACTTTCCATGCCATCAATATTGTCCTGCAGCAACAATATAGGGCACATAAATTCACCAAATTCTCGGATTTGATCTCTGTCTTACTGCTTGTTGAAAAGCAAAACCAGATGTTGATGAAAAATCATCAAGCTAGACCTAATGGCTCGACCACTGTGCCTGAAACACACTCTAGCACGAATCGAGGCCAAAACTGACGCCAGAAGCGTGGTGGGAAAGGCAAGGGTTCCAACCCTAAGCCACAAGCCTAAGGTCGAAAGAGTGTAGGCCCATCCAAGGGCTCGAAGCGCACTAATTTAGCTCCCAAAGCCTCAAACTTCAAGACTAAGAGTAAAGCGGTGAGCCTGTGTTACCGATATGGTTCTCAAGACCATTGGTCCCGCACTTGCTGAGCTTCAGCTAACGCTGTTGCTGAGTACCATTCAAGTCGTAAAGTCATAGAGACTAATCTTGCTCACGTGGAGAATCCCGAAGATACTACACTGGACATTTTTTATTTTCAAGAAGCATCTACTCCGATGGAAAATTAGATTTTTAGACATGGGCCTATATGTTGGCAGAAAATCACCACTAGTGGCCAAAAACCACTAAGTGGCCGAACCCCCTATCTTTTGGTTTAAGTTTTGAACAATTTTTCCTTTTTGTTTGGATGATTGTTTGATATTTGTTTTAAGTTTTGGATATTATTCTATGGAAAGTATTTCTCGAATAATTAATTGAATGAATGATCTTTTTATTCCCTTATACAAGTGACCAATTCAATTCATTTATTTTTAGGTATGTCTTGTGGGGAAGTTAGTTGTCTGGTAGATAGTGCAACCATGCACACCATTTTGCGTGAACGCATCTATTTTACTAACTTCATACCTAAAATATCACTTCTGACAACCCTTTCAGGCTCACCCAACCTGATTGAGGGGTATGGCACTGCCCACCTAATGTTGTCCAATGGTACGAAATTAACCATTAAAGAGGCACTTTACTCACCTCGTTCCAAAAGAACGTTGTTGAGCTTTAAAGATATTCGAGATAATAATTATTGATAGGAGCATATTTATGCGACTTTGTTAGCCTATTTCCTTGCATTTATTCAGTTAGTTTCTGTTTATTAGAGTGTTTTAAGCTATTTTCGTGTGTTTGTAGGTCCAAATGACAAAGTTGGCAAGAAAGGGCATTTTGGAGCATTTTAGAGCAGTTTTGGGCTTGGAACGGATAGCACATGCTTGGAGCAAGATGGATGGACGTTTTGAAGTTCATATGAGGATAGGAATGTGCTAAAGAGATGAAGAAATTAATTCAAGACATTAAAGATAAGGAATCAGCTACAAGGAATGAACATCATCCACACCTTATCTTCTTATCTTATCCTAACCTTATCATCATCATTTTCTACCTAAATTCCAGCTGCGAAGGGGGATTCATTTTCATATGAGGACATTTGAGAACCTGATTTCTAGAGGACCTTATTTTCTCCTAAAGAGTGAAGATAGAAGCTTGGAAGGCAAGGAAATTGCAAAGGTGGAATCCGAGTGAGAATTGGACAGTGCTGTGCATAACTGCCAACTTCGACAGAGCACCCAGAATTCCTCATAATGAAATACGTGTCATGCCATATATGGTTGGAAAGATCTCGATGTCTAATTTCCACAAGATTTTACAAATCACGATTATGATGTTTCTAGAAATAGTTATCACTGTTTTAGTGACGGAAGGTCGAAACAAGAAGTAGAGTCCTAGTTGGATTGGGTTATGAGGAAGAAAACGTGGCACCTGTTTTGTGTGTGTTTCTACACTTTGTTCAAAGGAATTAAGGATTCCTAAGGAGGTCTAAACTCTCTCTAAGTGGTGCCCTTGGAGTCCTTTGAGGATGCAATTACTTGGAGACGCATAAGACACAAAAGAAAACCAATTTGACAGAATCCCTAAGCACACAAGAACCTAAAAAAAAATAAAAAAATACAGATTGTGCCACAGCTTGGAAGGAAGGAAGGAGAAGAAGAGCTTGGAGCCGTGCTAGCTATTCAAGACCTCTGGATAGTTGGAGGGTTTTAGGTGTATTCTATCTTTGTTTTCAATGTTTAACATTAGTTGTTTTTGTTTAGTTGTAATTATGAGGAACTAATTTATTTTTAGCTAGAGGAGAATTCAAAGCCATGAACATATATGTGATATGAATTGATTACATCCAGTTATTGTTCCATGAATCATGAATGTGATTTGCTTATCTGATTTATAGAAAACTTATCCTTGTGTGTTGATTAAGGAGGCCTACTTAGTTTGCATGCTAGGGTTTGGAGCTAGAATATAAGGGAGTTTCACCTAATAGTTATGAACTTATATTCATAAGTAGTAAAAATCAAAGGGACATCGATTGCGTTAAGTAAATTCCTGGTAGGAGTATCATGCAGTTCATAGTTACGAATGCCTCGTCAATGCTTATTATTTTTCACAGAACTTAATGATCTTTGACATGTATCTCTATCATGCAGTTCATATAGAGAATTTGAGAAGATTAATTTGGTTGCGATGCGTATTCCATCCAATTCAATGAACATAGGAAAATCTTAGGGTTAATTAGTGCAATTCACGATTAACTTAGGGCATTGTCATTCATGGTTTATAGGAGGAATAACTGGAGATTGATTTGTATGCATATATGTCGTGTGTGGAAAAGGACCCTTTAGCTAGCTTTTCACCTTTGTCAACACCTTTGTTTCATTTTTAATCTTTGAATCTGTTTTCAAATTCAGTTTTAAGTTTAAGTTAATTCGTCCAACAATTCCCCCATTCATTCATTCATTAGTTGTTTTAGTTAGTTCAGTTTTTGTTTATTTCAAGTTATTAGCAAAGCCCTTTAATCCTCGGCTTAGAACGATCCGTACTTATCCATACTACCATTACATTATAGGGTTTAAATTTGTGTGTTAGTTAATTTTCACATCAATTACGACGCTGAAACTTCTGAAGAAAATGGAGTTGATTTTCTTTACATCACTTCCTATGAATATGGCCAGCAGTGTATTCATGAGAAGATGGAGCGCCTTCCAAATGGCTTGTATATTACAACCATTCGCTCCACTGAGGCCCACCATGTGGCCGGCCCTAGTAGTGGGCTTGCAATGGAAAATTTGCTTTGGCATGACGGTTTGGGACACCCTGGACGAATTATGATGTGCCGTATCCTCAGTACTTCACACGGGCATCCCCTTACCCGCAGTAAGGACTTCGTTCTTCGCACTTTTTCATGACAAGCGTGCTCCCTGGGTAAGCTACTCACTCACCCATCGACGCACAAGATCCAAACGGATCCTCCCAAATTTCTTCAGAGGATTCAGGGGGACATTTGTGGACATATTCAACCATCTTGCGGACCATTCAGATACTTTATGGTATTGGTTGATGCTTCCACACGTTGGTCACACGTGTGCCTTCTGTCCACTCGTAATGCTGCATTCTCCAAACTTCTAGCTCAAATTATTAAGCTAAAGGCTCACCACCCTGATTATCCAATTAAGTCAATTTGTCTAGATAATGCTGAAGAATTTACATCGAAAACTTTCAATGACTATTGCATGTCTGTTGGGATTGAATTTGAACATCATGTACCCCATGTTTACACCCAAAACGGCCTAGCAGAAACGTTCATTAAGCGTCTTCAAGTAATCGCTCAGACTTTGGTAATGCGAACCAAACTTCCGACTAAGTTACAAGCCTCTTTACAAAATCTAGACATTCTATTGGCTTCATCCCATTAATAGGAGAGCAACTTACATAGAACGGATTCACCGTCATAGAACGGATTCACCGTCAAGTGGCGTCCCAATCCAATAATACATTGCCACGTGGAGAAAAACTTGCACTTGACAATGTGTTATTGGATACAAGACATTACGTGGCGGTGAACCCGTTTCATATAAGTTCTTCTCCATTAGTAGTTTCCTATCCATAGATGCATATTAAAAAACAATAACTAATCTTTTTACTATCATATTGTTTTCTTTATTATCTACATTAGAGGATTTTGAATTTTAAATCTAGCTTACTCTTACTCATCATTCTATCCACTCGTACCATTAAGCTAACCCCAGTTGCTTACTTATTATTATTTTGCACTCCATAGTACATATTAATTTTAGGTCATTTGAAAACATAATGTAATAAGATGACAAAATAGGAGATAGTGAGAATAACATTGTCCATATAAATATAGAAAAAAAAAATTATATAATTACATTATAATTTATTAACTAAAGAGACTTTAAGTATATAGAAGTTATGGAATCACCAAGGGAAGATGAGAACAAGAAAATTAGGAAATTGATCGATAGGTCGAATATGTTGTATAAGATGGGGGGAAGTGTTCTTTACTAATACTATATTGTCCGTGACTACTATATATGAATCATGCGAAGTCCTATTACACTACAAAAAAAACAGTCATTTCCGACCAAACTTTTTCGAGGGCTTTCAAAAACCGTCGGAAAAGGTACTACTTCCGACAAAAAATCAACGTCCGTCGGAACTGAGTCAACAAGCTGCTTACTATTTTCGACACACAAAATGCCCTCGGAAGAAAATTCATTTTTGGTCGGAAATATCATTTTTTTTTGCGGGAACTGTGGCGCCAAACTTATTTTCAACGAACCTCACGGTCGTCGATAGTAGTTACTCTTTTTCCGACAGTAAGTTCATTCTGTCGAAAATGGTAGGCTATTTCCGAGGGCAAAAAGTGGTTGTCGGTAGTAGTTTTATATTTCCGAGGGCAATTATTCGCTGTCGGAAGTAATTGTGCATTTACGAGGGGAATTAGAGGCTGTTGAAAATGAGTATTTAATTCCAAGAGCAATCTATAGCTCTCGCAAAAGGGTATCTATTTGTGATGGCTTGTAGCCATCGTTGGAATTACTATGTTTAAGGGAGCAATGCAATCTTTTTTCTTTTTGAGGAGCAATGCAGTTTTTTTTTAAGGAGCA
This sequence comes from Gillenia trifoliata, assembly GCA_018257905.1. NCBI lineage: Eukaryota > Viridiplantae > Streptophyta > Magnoliopsida > Rosales > Rosaceae > Gillenia > Gillenia trifoliata. Next base: position 25,955,108 of record CM031084.1, on the reverse strand, counting down.
ATGCAATCTTTTTTTTATTCATTAACTCCAAAACATGTATCTCAAAGTAGCAATAAAATTTAAATAATTGCAATCACATGAGCGCAAATTTCACAATCAAATATAATAAAAAGAAAAAGAGAATAACACAATGACAATACATGTGAACTCAGTTAAATCGCATCCTTACTTCAATCAGTTTCATTATCTTCAACCTCATATTGGTTGGCATCCATGCGTCGGCTATGAGTCTCTTCTTCTTGGTACGGCTCACTCTCATCATTAGCCATCTCATATACGTTCCTGGGATTTGTTTCCACCACAAAACTCCAAGTCTTATTTTTAATCCCTCTGACATAAAAAGCTTGGGTTGCTTGGGTTGCTAGAACAAACGGTCTCTCTTATAACCTGTTCCTTTTCTAGCTGTATCATACCAATCACAATTGAACAATACAACTCTATTCCCTTCTATGTAACGGAGCTCAACAATGTCTAGTAAGGTTCCATACCACGGCACATCATCAGTCTGATTCTCCCCCTTAACCATAACTCCATTATTCTGTGTTCTTTTATTTTCATCCCGCTGCAATGTATGGAACCTAAACCCGCTGGTATAATAACCTGGATAATAAGTTGCACGCCTTTCAGGACCTCGAGCCAAAGAAAGCATCTCCTTATTAACTTCACCGTCGTGGTATAGTTTTGTGATCTGTATAGAAGGACAAAAAAAATTTAATTTAACATAACTGGAAGTTAATAATTTTTACAGTAAAATATTATTCATACCCTTTCCAAAAACCATTCTGAAAATTACACTATAAATCAAACACACTATAAATAAAATTAATATATAACTAAACGCCTGTAAAGAAACACTGTTCATAAGCCGCCGGCTAAGTTTTTCGGCTTCGCTTGGCTCGGCTCTTCTCACAAAAAAAATGGCCCGCTCGGCTGGGTTAAGTTTAGGTTCCATGTCTTCGTTTCTTCTTCGCTTCTATTCCTTCTGAACCAAAAACCGCAAATGCTCAACTCTTCCTCACTCTCTCAAAAACCACCATTTGTGCTCAACTCTTCCTCACTCTCTCTCTCTCTCCGGGTAAGACACAGACAGTAGTGGCGACAGTGCCGCCGTTCTCCAGCAAATCCAGACCGCAGATTTCCACCAATCTCGCATTCCCCTTCTTCTCTCTCTGCAAAAACCCTAGATCTCGCCACCGCCGGAGACTTGAAGCTCGGCCCTTCGAGCTTCAATCCGCCTCGCCGATCTCCTCCTCTCGGCGCCTCCTCCGAAACCCCTCTGGTAAATTTCCAAACTTTACCCCCCAATTGTTTTTTTCTCCCTCTGTCTGCGCTTTCGAAAGCCTCCGGCTTTTTGCGTTCATATGCTTATGTCTCTGAAAGTACCTTAATTTTGTGTTTAATTTGGGTTCTTGCGTTGTGAATTCTTAATTTCGTGTTTAATTTGGGTTCTTGCGTTGTGAATTCTTAATTTTGTGTTTAATTTGGGTTTGTGTGTCGTGAATTTTGAATTTGTAACATGATTATGCTGTAATTGACTTTAATTTCGTCTGTTAATGTTGGGTTTGAGTAAATTTCGAACCTTTTGTCTTTGTTCTTAATTTTTAATTTCGTGTTGTCTTGGTTACATGCTAACAGCCTTTCTGGTTACATACTTGCTTTGTCCTCTGCAGAAGTTGAGGCTTCCCCCGTTCGCTGTCAAGTGTCTGAGGTTAAAAATGTTGCTTGTGGGGGCGACTTCACTGTGTGGTTATCTAGTGTTGAAGGAGCTTCTATACTGTAGGGTCTGCAGATACATTTGAGTTTCTTGGTTTTTTTGTTTTTCAGCCAAATGCTTATTTGGCTTTGTCTCAATTTGTTATTGTTACTGGCTGAAGTACAAACTGTTTCTTGGTTTGCAGAACCGCAGGTCTACCACAGTACGGACAACTTGGGCATGGTACAGATAATGAGGTATTTTTTAGGGAAGATTGCATAGGTGTTTTCTGTACATTTCTATACACCTTAATCTTTGGATGATGAGATAAATGCCGGGATGTGATTGCAGTATAATACTAAAGACAGCTCAGTGAGGCTTGCTTATGAAGCCCAACCACGCCCTAAAGCAATAGCTTCTCTAGCTGGGGAAACTATTGTGAAAGTTGCATGTGGAACAAATCATACAGGTTATCATCATGCCTACTCTCTCTCCCTCTGTGATTGTATATGCGTCTAATTCTGCTGCAATATATGCCATTATCATTTCCTTAATTAGTTTATTTGTTTTGAGAATGCAGTGGCAGTGGATGCAAATGGCTATGTTTATACGTAAGTACTTTTATATGGCATTACCTTTGTATTGCTTCCTAACTTTTTGATTGGCATGTTTGTCTAACTTGCAATCATTTATGGTGGAACTTCAGGTGGGGCTATGGTGGTTATGGAAGGTTGGTACTCACTATACCATAGCATTTGGATTTTTAATTTCTTTGAAAGTGGATGAATTTGCTTATGGATATTTCCCATTTTCATCAGCTTCTTTGTTGTCATTTTAATTTGAATATTCTTACTATGCATATGACTCCTGGAGTGCTGTTTATAGGCTTGGGCATAGGGAGCAGAAGGATGAATGGGCTCCTCGTCGTGTTGATGTCTTCCAGAGGAATAATATGCTGCCTCCTGATGCAGTTATTTCAGCTGGTTCTGTAAACTCTGCATGTACTGCAGGTACCCAATTAATACGTTTCCAAGGCTCTCTTTCTCACTTGTTCCTGTTTGCTTTCAGATGAGGCCTTCTGTGTAGTGTATTTTTTTCCCCTACTTTTTGGGTAGGGCCTTTGTTGGTGTTGTATCATTGTTCGCACATCTTAATTAATGGATGACCTTTTTTCTCTCATAAAAAATTCTGATATTCTCACTAATCTGTTCTTCAGTTCAATTTTTGGTCACATGTTTGCTTGTGTGAGTGTGTTTTTATGTTATTCATAGTTTTCAAAGCTCATTAGCTCCCTCTCTAACAGATATTCTCTGTTTAGAAGAAGTGGAAAGCTTACAAGCATTAAGCATAGCGTTTATATTCTCAAATTGAGAAATTCTTATCTTTTCATTATGTTTTTGGACAGGACAATGTTAATAGCTGTTCAGATGCTCACCTCGAAGATGTGTAGTGCAACACCAATTTTATTTTGTTACCATATAACTATTTTTAAATACAATGTTTGGATGTTTTGTTTATTTTATCTTTTCTATTTATGAATAACTTCATTTTAATGAATTGCAGTAAAATGGTATCATTATTTTTATGTGGCTACCAAATAATTGCGCATGATTAGAAACATATTTATAATAAATATTACAATTGGAATATATTATTAATATTTTTTTTTATAAAATAATAACCTTTTTCGACTGCGTTTCCCTCTCGGTAATATATATTTTTAACCAATACTTTTTCATCGGAAATATTTTTATTCACTTATTTCCGAGAAAATATTATATATTGCCCACAAAAACGTGTTGTCGGTAATACTAATTACGACGATGCAGCGCCCTCGTAAATACTGTTTCGTTGTTGTAAAAACATTTTCCGACAACATTTTTTGGACGAAAATATGTCATCGCAAAAGCAAAAAATTTTGATCGAACAATATTTCCGACAAACTCCTAAATATTTGCGACCATAGTTATGGGTCGGAACAAAATTGAGATGGTCGTTTTGAAAATCAAATTCCGACAAACAAATAAGCAATACTGACGGCCCTTACTCATCGGAAATAGTACTATTTCCGACAGTTGGTCGGAAAAAAAGTATTTACGACAACACAATTACCGACGACTAGCGACGGCATGATGCTGTCGAAAAAGCTTATTTCCAACGGGAAATGGGTGTTTGCGACCAAATTCGGCCCTTGCTAATAGCATTCTGTTTTGTAGTGTTAATTGTATTCTTTTTTTGGTGAAAGTTCAGGAAGTAAACACTACGTTTTCCTTTGTTCTGAAAAGCTACAATTTTGAATCCAAATTTTGTAAAAATAAGCATAGCATATTCATCTACAAATTTTGTAAAAATAACAAGTATTGGAGTGTATATTTGGAGAAAGAGTAATACTTACCAAGAATTTAGCGTAGAATGAGGTATTGATAGAGCATAGGGCCGGCCACATGTGTAAGGTTTTCATGCCATGTGTCAGCATCCGATTGGCCAAGGTGTGTCATCAATTGAATGCAGTAAGAAAATATATTTAAGATAGAGAATAATTCTCAAGATATTATTAAATTAATAATAATTTTCTAAGAATTATTTTTGGAGAATTTTTAATTGATTACGATTGTATTTTCTTGAATAAAGGAAATTTGTCTTCAATTAAAAAAGATTAAAGATTGGGATTATTTTCATCTCCATCCAACGCATGACGCACATTGCCAATCAAACGCCGACACATGGCAGGACAAACCTACACATGTGGCCGGCCTAAGCTATATAAATACCTACACACTTCTCAAGTAAGTTGATACTACGCAACTCAACCCTAATCACTCTCTCTTGACTTTAGGCATCAGAGATGTTCATTGGCCAACTCTCCCTCCCCAACAACTCCACTCCGTTGGGCGCGTGAACTTGACATTAACTGTGAGATCTCATATTTTTATATTATATTTGGAGATATTAGGATGAATTATAGAAGCTTAGTAAATTTAACCATGTTGGACGTTATGCATGTAGCATGCAATTGATTCATGCTTGCTGTTACATGACTAAGCTTTATAGCTTAGCATGAGCTGACATCACTAAAGCTGGAGGTGGCTTTCAATTTGCACACAAAGGACGTGTATGTGACTCATGGAATTTTAGCAGGAGCTGTTGAAATAAGGGCAGAGGATTCTTTAGCCGCCATAGCACTACTATAAATAGGAGCTTTGCTCCATGGTTTTTGGAAATAAGGCAGCGTGCAGAGCTTCAGGCAGAGAGAAGAAAAAGTGAGAGAGTTAGGGTTATGTGGGGATCGGTACATGTTTGTCTTGCCGAGGTTTTAGCTATCAATCGAGGTGAGTGGTTTATGTAATGTGTTCTAAAAGTTCTTATTTTATTATAATTGTGAAAACCACGAATTATTGTGGGTTTTACTCTATTTGCAAATATTTCTCTATTTTCAAGTCAAGCATGTTGGATTTGGTGAAATGCTTTCGGAGTTATTATATATCTGATTAGTAAATTATTTGAGATTGTTCAAGGAGCATGAGATCTTCAGTGTTGGATTTCCGAAGGATAAATGTATGGCACATGGAGACATTAGGGCAAAATGGCCAATTTAGGGGTCGCGTGGTGAGCTGCATATTATGAAGGATAACCAACATGTGAAGGGACGATGTGATATGGTATGATATGTGATAAATGTTGGGATATAATTATACTATTTTCTAGCGTCTGTAAAATGGTACGCTTGACTGGCATATTACAAATTCTACTCACTGAGCGATGGTGGTTGTTGCTCACCCCTCACCCTTTTATTTTACAGATGAGTTATTTGGCAAGACAGGGCTAGATGAGCGGAGTTTGTGTTAGACGAGGGATTTAAGGATTTGATAGTTTTATTATTTTTGTACACCTGTAAGGATTTTTGGGGTTATTTATATAAGAGAAGTTTGTTTTTATTTATTTCTTTTCTTTTCTTTTTACTTGTGCACCGGGCGCCAGGTTTATTTTATTTTTCTTACCGACCTCGGGTCAGGGACGTGACATTAACCAAAGGTGTTTATTGTTTTTTATAGGTACAGGTTCGTCAAATCTACAAGCGGCAGATTTTTGTTACCACAAGTTGCAATGCATTTTTCACGGGAAGAAAATATGACTCCAACTTATAAATAATGGTATCCTGCTAAAGAATTTGTAGTTTAGTTCATTAAGAGCATTTACAATATATGCATATATATCGCATAGAATACTATTTTTTGCAGTTTAAGACATCAATTTCGAGTGTATGTGTGTGTGTATATATATATATTATATGTATATTGCATGGAATACTATTCAAACATTTTTCGTTTTTGATATATTGAGGGTCTTTTAAGGGTTCATGTACATTTCACTGAAACAAAAACAGACGATTGAAATTCCATAGAAAGATCCACAATTGTAGGGTCAACTCTAATTAGTTGAACTTGAAAGTTCAAATAAAACGTGCATCATGCGAAAAGAAAACAAAGTTGCATTAATAAAGCGTTCATCATGCATGGAAAATATTTTCTGCATGCACGTTGTTATCCAGCAGTCCAATCAATTTGGCAAAGAATAATACTCTACTTTTTTAAAGGAAGTATAAACTTCTTCGTATAGAGGAATATGTAAAATGAACTTAAGCAACTTATACAAATATGTGCGTGCAAGGAATCAAGGTTTAGAACCAATTATCCTATCAACATTCACCCTATTGCAGCCCAAACAGGTGTTTAGTTTTTCTCCCTTAAAAAAGCTCAGTACTATTGCCTCCATGTTTATAACTCATGAAATATGAACCATAGTTCGAAAAAAATGACGAGAATGATGTTGAAAAAGGTTAGCATTCTTCTCTCATGGCAGTATTTATATATGGATATCCCAAACTGCAGGTAAGTATATAGAGGTATTTATCGATTTTTTCTCTGAACTTGTAGAGTTTGGCCAATTTTCTCCTAAATTTTAATTTTAGCTAATTTTCCTCATTAACTATAATAGCTAGTCTTTTCTCTCATACTGTTAAATTTTTTAATTTTCTATCCAACATTTTATTAACTTGTCACATTTGCAAATTCAAAGGGTAGAAAAGTCATTTTCCTCAATTCATATTTTTTTCTTTTTCTAAAATCTAAATGTTTACTCTCTCTAAAACTCTCCTACATGGCCAAGTCATGGAGGAGACCTCCATCATTTCCAAACTTAAACGCTCTTTCTCCAACAATCAACCAAATTGACTTTTTTACTCTTTAAAGTTGCAAACGCGGCAAAGGTTAATGGAATGTAGGATGGAAAATTCATAAACTTAACAATATGGAGGAAATTGACTAATTATAAGAATTCAAGGGAGTAATTGGCTATAACTAAAGTGGGGGGAAATTGCCCAACCCCTACAAGTTCAAGGGGGAAATTGGCCAATACCTCTAAATATATATCATATTTTGGACACAAGTTTTGACACAATTTATTAACCCTTTGGACGGTTTAGATTAGAACACGATTTATTAATAATACTCTTTTTTTCTTTTATGGGGAATTAAATTTATTTTCCTTTGATGGAAATAATCACTAATTAAAGTTGTGATTCTCCCTCTCCCTCATCAGAAAAATAAGTCGTCAATATTCTCTCTCCCTCGCTCTCTTTCCCTCTCATCTCTTTCTCTCCTTTCTCTCTCTCTAGTCTCTGCATATTCAACAAAAAAAATTATGTAGTGTAACCCATTCATTTCCTAGACCTGAATATGACTATAACAGAAGAATGATGACTGAACTTCTAGTTAAATTACGAAAGGAAAACAAACTCAAGTTATGAACTTGAAAGAAGAAAAAAAGAGAAGAAACAAGTTATGAATAAATCCTCGTTAGTTTCAAGTTCACCTGTCATCTTTCCTGAACTCTATTTCAAAACAATGAAAAAATAGCTTAAGCTAACAGGAAAAGATTAAAATCAACTTGATTTGGGCCCTAAAACCTGGACAATTATAGATGTTGAGGGTGAAGTATGCAGATTTACTAAATGTGTGATTCTTTGTTTTTATATTTTTGTCATTCAAACTGTGCTACATTTGTTAGAGGGAAAACTTTGTGTGAAGAAAGAGAGGTTGAGGGAAACAAACAGAGAAAGAGAACTCGGAGAGGAAATCGAAGGAGGAGACAAAAAAATTTGTGAATTACTGTTTCGTAAAAATAGAAGAGAGAGAAAAAATATTTTAATTTAATTGTTTTGAAGTCAAAACCCATGTCAGATTAATCTAAACCGTTCAAAGTGTTTTAATTTAAGGGTTAATAAATTGTGTCAAAACTTGTGTATAAAATATGGTGTCACGGATCTGTCCCCTATATATATATATATATATGTATCATTTATTTTAGATATTCTTATTCTACATTAAACTATAGGCACGTTTGGAAGTGCTTTTAAAATGACTGAAAGCTTTTGGTGAAATTGTTTTTAGGTTCCAAAAGTACTTTAAATGCTTCATGCCAGAAGCACTAATTATGTGCTTCTTGAAAAAAGCACTTTAAGTGTTTTTTCCAGTATTCACTTGCATTTTTACTAAAAATTAGTTACAAAAGCACTTTCATCAAAAGATCTTTCAGTAATTTTAAAAGTACTTCCAAACGATGCCTATATTAAGGGGAGGGAGAGTTTGAACCCAAGATGTAATGGGTTGGAGAGAAATACCCTAATCACAAGGGCAATCCACCACTTACAAGTATATACAATTTTTAGATCAAGAGAATCCCAAATATTCAATTCAGACCCATCATATTCTCAAAGGTATAAATTCATAGTTATCCATCAATACCTTAGAAAACTAGACTAATGAAGAAACACAACCTAGTTTTGGCCTTCGGTGGTTCTCATTTAAGTCCCTACTTAATAACCATTAACTAAATGCAGCTTACTATTTACACAACCAAATGGCCAGTTCTTTAAAAGAAAATCTTTTTGCTTATTGCTTATTGAAAATATCGACTGCTATGCAGCTAAATAAATAATAAATATCGACTGCTATGCAGCTAAATAAATAATAAATACCGACTGCTACATATAGGTGAAGAGCATGTAGTTTTTATTGTAGTCTAGAAGATAATTGACACACCCCGACCCGGACGTATAGGTGGACACCCAAAAAGTCGAGGGTGCTAGCTGACACCTCGTGAGGTGACGAAAGCCATTTGAGGAAATAAGAGTAATTAAAGGTGATAAAAAGGAATTTGAATTAAAATGATAACAGAGTGCGCTGAAAGTAAGTGAACCGGAAAGAATAATAACTGAATAACAAATTTTACAGAGTAGGAGTACTAGAGTAACTACAGTACTTAGAGACATTCCCTACACTGATCATGCCACCGCGTCTCGACGTCAGAAGCTTCAAAGCTCGCTAAACCTGGAGGGGCGCAAAACACAAAAAGGTGAGTGGGCCAAAAAGTATAGTTTTTCTAAAACTTTTCTTTTCTGAAAGTACTAACCCCTCGCTGTAAAAACCTATAATAGTTCTGAAAATCATACTACATAATAAGTATGAAAAACAGTTGAGGACGGAAAAGTAACTATTTTCCAAAACGGGTAAATAGCCACAAAATCGAGATATAAAGTCTTTCGCAGAAATCAACGCATGAAAGACACTACGAGAAATCCAATAATAACATAAGCTTCCGTGGCATTAGTGAAATCGGGTATCATAAATCACAATATGAAATCGGGGTACGCTCAGTAGGCAATGCAGACACATGAGCTCATGCAGAGATATTCTGCCATGAACAGGCTGGGTGTAATAATCTACGCTCAAGTACTACACATATGTGATGCTGGCGCTAAGCGCGTCACAACGAGTTCTAGAATGCCAAGGAAACTAGAACAGGCCGGCACCTACGATGGATCCAAAGTGAGTGTGTCGGTGCAGTGTGAACATACACGTGAAGCTCATCCTGGCCCGGACAGTACTATAGACACCGTGTAAGCAATCCTAGTTGAGCGTGTATGAAAACATGTCACGAGTAAAGTCTAATAAAATAAATTGGAGTATTTCGTTTCTAAAGTAAATCTCATAGTAAAACTTTCTAAAATGGTATTCTCAGATACCATATCCGAAATACCGATAATATGCTAAAACATTTAAGTTTCTAAAACCGAGTAATGTAATAATAAATCCAAGGTTCACTTCAAAACATAAATGAAATTCTCATTTCAAAGCATAAGCATAAATATCATTTCACAAACACATAACATATATAATTTTATAAAGAAAAGGCCCACTCACAGTCAGTGGCGGATCCAGGAATTTTTCTTTGGGTGGGCGAAATATAAAAGCGTCAAATAGATAACAAAGACTTTTTAAAAGTTAAACAATATAATTATCATTCAACCTAAACGTCCACGACGAGTTTTCGTATCATATAACAAAGACTTTATCTCTCTTGAGTTGCTGCACTATTGCACACGGGATGGTTCCAAATTCCAACTAGGGATCTGATTATTAAAAAAAACGACATGTCGTTTTCTTGAAAGAAGTAGCATAAGCTGCATGTCGTTTGTTTTTTTTTTTAAACAAGGGACCAAAACAACGCCGTTTTGGTCCAGGATTTTTTTTTTTTTTTTTTTAAAAAGGGCTTTCACTTCTTCTTCTTCGCGAAGCCCAGATTGCCTGCTACCCAGCAAACACATAGGACTCCTTGTCCTCGAGCTGCCCTGTCATGGCCACTGCCCAGATTGCCGCCGCTGCCCAGCAAACACAGAGGACTCCTCGTCCTCGAGCTGCCTTGCCATGGCCACTGCCCAGATTGTCGCCGCTGCCCAGCAAACACAGAGGACTCCTCGTCCTCGAGCTGCCCTGCCATGGCCACTGCCCAGATTGCCCCCAAATCTTCAAGATTTTCTGCTTTCTGGGTGGGCAAAAATGAATTCAGTGGGCTACAATTTTTTGCTCTGGGTAGGCAGCTGCCCACCTTTGCCACAAGGTGGATCCGCCACTGCTCACAGTGACCGTTGTCGAAATTGCTTGTTTGTACGCTCTCCATACTCCTCGAGTTACCAAACCTAGGTTAGAACACCCACAATTAATAAAGTAACCGAAAACTACGAAGAAAACAGAGTACGGAACTCAAATTTGGAGTTCCGGGGTCGGAAAACCCAAAAACGCCGCCGTGGATAGCCGTGCGCCACTGCACGCGTGCTGTGAGGTCTCACACGCTCTCACGCGCCCCCACGCACCGCCACGCGCCGGTGGAAGGCCACCACGCGCCGGTGGAAGGCCACCACGCATGGTCACGCGCACTGTTACACGCGTCGTTAAAGTTAACGGCTCTCCGTTAACTTTAACAGAATATTCTAACGGCGTTACAATATTCCATTAATGACGTCAGTTAAGGAAAGGGAATATACCGTTAGAATATTTCTGGTCCAACTGGATTTGGACCGGGTCTGATGACGTCACGACGAAGTTGGCTGACATCAGCTCGCCGGCTACCGTCTAGGGATTTTGCCGGAAAAGTTCAACAAGGCATATCTCAGTTAAAACACAGCCATTTTACACGAATTAATAGTCAAAATGAAGCTGGGAAAGTGAGGATTCAGAATTTACCACTTTGAGGGCCAAAATGTGGTCGGAGGTGGCCGAAAAAACATAGGAAAGCCACAACATAAATATGGTCGATTCCAAACCATTGATTTCGAGGTAGATTCAAGAATGCAAGGCTTGGGTACTGATCAGAGACTCTTTATGTTACAACTCGTCCCAAATTTTTATGCAAAATTACCAAAATACCCCTAGTGGTCAATGTTGACTTTTGTTGACTTTTCGAGACGACTTGTGAAAATTTACTTCTTTCCATATTCATGATGTACTCTTCGATACGAACGCATGGGCGCAAGCGGAACTCAATTCGGAATTAAAACGAACATTTTAGGAAGCTTTAAAGTGTAGGGGCATTTCAGTAATTTTCACTCCGTAAGTTGGAATTAGGGTTTTACCTTCCCCATTCATTCTGCACGTTTCATACAGCCTCCCTCTCTTTCTCTTCCACTTTTCTCTCTAAGCCAAAAACCTCCAAAAACTTCACCGAAACCCTAACCTTTGGACAAATCACGAAACCGTCAAACCGTCGCTCAAGGTCAATACCATCACGATCGCCTCGTCATTCTAGACGAGGCTGTGATTTTAGAATCTCCAAACTCGAACCCGATCGATCAAACCGACGTCGGAACGGTATCGGCAAACTGTCCGTCAATTTCCTGTGCAAACCAGACCAAGGTAAGCCTCGAGACCATTACCATTGGTTTGATTGGATTGAGTAGGTTCAAATCGATATAAAGAACGTCCAATTTGGTGCAGTTTTGAAGGAGAACGGAATTAGGGTTTCCCGAAGCTTCCCGGCCAATTTCAGGCCATCTCCGGCCATTTTTCCGGCCCCAAATTGGTATGAAAATATTCTACTCGTCAATACCTTCAATTTGATATATGACACGTTAAATTTGGCCAAAGAACGAAGAAGTTATGAATTTTTGAAGTTTTGGAATTAATTCTGAAAATTTCCTAGAATTCCGGCGAACCAGACGGCGGAGGACGCCGGCGGCTCCGGCGACCGGCGAGGGGAAGAAGACAAAGGAATATTCCGTCAACGGTAACGGAAAGGTCTATTCTGTTAAAACTAACGGCGCTGACGTTAGCAGGCGCGTGGTTGACGTCAGCCGCGCGTGGGATGACGTCACCGAGCGCGTGCAGGCGCGTGCCGCGCGTGGGGACACGTGCCAGCGCGTGGCAGCACATGCCAGCGCATGGGAACACGCGCCAGCGCGTGGCCGGCGCGTGAACCACCTCCAGGCGCGTGGCGGCGCATCCGACCCTTTCCTAGCGCGTGCGGCGGCGCACGGCGGCGCCGGCAGCGGTGGACGGCGGCTGTAGGATTTTCGGGCCCCGGAAATCATTTTTCGAGCCCGTTTTCGCCAAAATAGTATTATTTTTGGAATATTTTTCTATAGGGCCTATATTAATTTATATTAGGGAGGTTCTAATTTTTCCCCTAATATTAAATAGGTAATTCTTCGGCGCCACACTTCGAGGAGGGCAACACCGAGGGAGATTTCACTCCCGATCACCTGTGAGTAGGGCTGGGTTCGGTTTCATTCGGTTCGGTTTTTGGCCAAAACCGAAACCAAACCGAAATTACTGTTCGGTTCGGTTCGGTTTTTTTCGGTTCGGTTTGAATTCGGTTCGGTTTTTTCCGGTTCGGTTCGGTTCGGTTTTTTTTTTTTTTTTTTTTAAGAAAATTTTTTTTTTTTAAAAAAAAAAAAGAAATTTGAGCAACCAATGATTATACAAAGCCAACCAAACAAATAGACGAAAGACATACATATTAAATCATCAAGAGTTAATTCTAATAAGTAGGAAAATTAGGAAAAATTAGTTCCAATTATTGATTGGCAACCATGTATTATGGGCTTGAAGGAGAATCAAAATAACAAATTTAAAACATTGGTTTGGATAATCATACCCTAGAAACCTTACAATTCTAATCAATAGAAAAGGACCTAACCATTAAAATCCAACAAATCAATACAAAAAATCTCAATACTTCAGATACTAGAACAAGACCAGGTCTCAGATCCCAAATAAAATACAAAAAACTCATCAACCCAAATAAAATTACACTATTCAATCACTACCCAAATAAAAGAGAGGGTAGTCTAGGGTTAATATAGGGAATAAGGCTTTTTAAATGTTTGGGCTAAGTGTGGGCCTATTAAGCTTGTGTTGAAATTGGACTAATATTTGGAATTGGGCTTGAAAAATTAATACCCAATAAAAAATAAATAAATAAAATATTAATTTATATTTGTTCGGTTCGGTTCGGTTCGGTTTGGTTTTTTGTACTTCGGTTTGGTTTTTTTTCGGTTCGGTATTCGGTTCGGTTTTTTTCGGTTTTCGGTTTTTCGAACCCACCCCTACCTGTGAGTGGATTTTTGTTTTAACAAATGATTTCTATGCTTTGCAATGATTACGGTTTTGATATTTTAAATGAGTTTAAATGTTTTTGAGGCATGCTATTATATATATATATATATATATATATGGATATATATATATATATATATTATGAAATGATTTTGAGATTTGAATATATTTGGATATATATTATTAAACAGTTTTAGCCTATGATTTCGGGTATGCATAAATATTGGTATTTGATATATGACTCCGATGAGAATGCTATTTATGCAACATTTAAATATTTGGGAAATTATGAAGTATATGATATTCTTCACTTCTACACATGATATATGTATGTATGTTTCCAAACACAATTGGTATGCTTTCACTACGTTGTAGTACCGTCTCACGGCCGTAGGACAAGTCTCACATGTTTAGGTCACACGCACTGTACTCCAGGGGTATTGTCCGGTAAATACCTTAGTGCAAGCTTGTCTTACGTTTATGTTTATTTTTGGGGAAAATGCCCCATTACGTAAGGACTCGGGTGTGACGCGCAAATGCGCAAGTACTTACATGTGTGTGGTACTAGGAGTACAATTTAATTGAATAACGTAAAGTGCTTGTATGGGGATTGAGAGGCTGTTCCTCAACACGTACATGGGTGATTGCTTATATACCCTGTGTTGGTTTTCCTATATTTATATTATTGGTATATATGATGAAAGGACTATTGGAAATATGATTTGCTATCTACGGATTTTTTTATATTGATATACGTTTTCAGCTATACTTATAAAGTACGTTTTGATACATACTATGATAGTATGATTTTGCAAATATATTGGATTTCAAACAGGGGGTTATTATGTTGAAAAGAGAAAGGTTTTGAAAACTTTTATTTTCGTCCACTCACACCTTCGTTTTTGCGCCCCCTTCAGGACCTAGTGATAGAGCATCTGGTGAAGTCGAGGCATCCGACTGGCAGCTCTGATTCTATTTCCCGACCATGTAGGGATTTATCTTTTCTGTTATTCAGTTTCTTTAATAATATCCATCCCTGTTATGGATAGAAATTCTAGGAACTTGATTCATTATTTGTTTTCGCTGTTTCAAATTAGTACGCTTTGAACCTTGTGCATGTTGACATTAATTTCCGCAACTTTATGGTAATTTAATTTACTTAAACTAAGTGTTGTCATGCATTTAATGGCTTCGTCACTTACGAGTGTCGGCCAACACGCCCGAACTCGGTATCCACGTGGGTATCGAGGGTGGGGTGTGTCACTTTAAGAGTCGATTGGGGGTAAAATCAAGGGCAATCGAGGTGAAATCTGACGAGAATCTCGTCGGGGAATTTTTTGGGTTCGCCGGAATTTTGGGAAACCAGGTCCAAGGTTGAGTTTGGGTTTTTGGGCTTATTCTGGTGAACTGGAAGTGATCCATGGTGGTGGTTCCTAAGTCAGACAACAATGGTGATGGTGGTGGTCTTGGTGGCTCGGGAGAGGAAAGTGAACGAGAAAGATGAGAGACAGAGTGAGAGTTGTAGACTGAGAGAGTGAGGGAGAATACAGAGAGGTGACTGGGCTCACTGGGCCCAAAGCCCAAATTACAAAAATACCGATCCAATTAAGTTTACAGGAATGCCGGTGAAATTAACATCCCGTAGAACCTTCGTTCGGACTCTGAATTTCGTCCCGTTCGCGTCCACGCGCTCGTATCGACGAGTACAACAAGAAAGCACTAAGGAAAGGGTCGTACGTGTCACGACACAGAAGTCAACCAACAGTCAACCATTGCCCAACTAGGGGCATTTTGGTCATTTCCCACTTTCGGGAATAAAATAGTGTAAATTTTCGGGACGGGTCGTATCATAATGGTTATAGAGTAATTTATACAATTTACAAAAAAGAAAATAACTATTTATTCTACATTTTCTCATCACATATAGGTGAAGAGCATGTAGTTTCTACCGTATAGTGATATTCTTCTCACTTGTAAGTGGGAGGTCTCAAAATCAACTCTTCTTGTTAACAAGTTAATTTAATTTATGAATAACTCAGTTTGCCTCCCTTCTCTTAAAATATCGTTGTATTAAAAAGTTATTAATTTAGAATTTTAATCTTAATGTTGAAAGAGTTTCAATTTTAGATCCCTCCTCTTCCTTTGATAACGAGAAAATAAGGTATAGTTCGTTATTCGTTAAAAAAAAAATATTAACAGAATATCTTATTGAGAATTTAAGGAGTTCTATAATAAGACTAGATTTCTTTTCCAGATGTTCATCCGAACACCGAACAAAAAGTGCAGAAGATGATGTGGAGTAGGGGTTCACTAAATCACTGTTCAGGTAGTATAAACGGTATTGAAAAGGACATGTGAGTTATTTTATTTTATTTCTTTTAATTTCTTTCTTTCATGTCAGTACGCATGCATTACTAAGCAAAATTGAAACTCATTATAATTTCAGTTCTGCACCTGAAGATATATATGTTAATTTTTAAGTGAATTGGTGCACTAGTATCTGAACTGTGACGCGATTTCAATTTGGTCCTCAAACTAAATTATCGGATGTGTAGGTACTTAAATTTTTTTATAATTGGTAGCATTAGTCCAGAAGACCAACTCTATTAGAATTTCCGCCAATATACTAACATGGGGTGCATATTTTTTTATAATTGAGATTTGTTACAATTTAGAGACTAATGCTCCAATTTCAGTTTCAAACTTGAGCCATTACAATTTTAATTTCACACTAGTACCTTTATACCCCGTCCTCTATAACTTACAATAAAAATCAAGAGACAAATGTAGGATCCTCAAATATATATTCAACATAATACCAAGGGCCCGTTTAGATAGAGAGATTTTAAATCTGAGTATCCATATGACATTGTAGGAGACATTGTAAGGTTCAATTGTTTGTTTACACTGTTATAATCTTTGTATGCTAATATTTGAATACGAAAATAAGAAAACAAAATGTTTTTAGTTTGTGTAACAAAATTTAACTTATTCAAATCCTTTCTTTCAAATTCCTCAAATGGAACTTTAAAGATTTTAAAAGATTTATGGGGAGCAGAGAATGCGATTCATTCTTACTAGTAGCTCTGGCACTAGTGGGATATTTTTGTAATAATATAGACCATAGTTCTACTGGCATCAACTCCTATTTCAGTTTTTTAACGTTTGTTAACATTTGGATTGACTTGGGAGTGTTATTTGCAAAGTGATAGATTGTTTTTGTGGTTAGGAATTTTTTTAGGGAGTTTTTAGTTTAAATACCAAATTCAAAATAACTTTAAGTTAAAATACCATAACTTTAGTTTAGGTACTAATTGAAAAGTCAAACTAATTTGCTAGATAAAATGACAATAATGTCCAACCCTACCATCACAAAGTTATAGCCATTAACCTTCCCAATGAATTGTAACTAACAAGCATGAGTATGAATTTTTTTAGAAGAATTTTTTTTATTACGTTAATCGCTTAAGGCGTAGGGTCTAGTTCCCAGATTTTGGGCTTCGCCCAAAACCCGAAACCTACACCCTAAGCCCTAAGCTTCTCCCAAGGACATTCTAAAACCCTAAACCCAAAATGATCAACCCCAAACCTTGACCGACCTTTTAAAACCCTAAACCTTCAAAGTTAACCCCGAGCTCTAAAGGCCTTACAAAATTCTGAAAGAAATAAACTTGAGGACAATATGGTAATCTCTCATATCTTTTATTTAGTCATAGGATCACTTGCAATAAAGTTTGTGGCTTATCATAAAATATTTAATTAGACATGATATTTTTCCTTAAATATAGTATTTTTCCTTAAAACCTATACCCAACTTGGTATCTAATATGAATTTACCTTTTTTATTCAGCCCACTGTATTTTGGGTTTAAATTTTCTTTCTTACCTTGGTGTAAATTATAGTAATATCACTTGTATTAAACAAAAATTGAATCTTATTTATTTAATTGTAAGGACTAACCACATTTCATACCCTTCAAGTATGATGTGATTTTCAAATGAACCACAAAGTTTTAATTTTTTCACCTTACATCATAGCTTTTGAAATTGTATCAGTTTAAGCATTCGAGCTATTTGAATGTTTGGTCCTTCATTAAATTGATGATTTGATGAGTCCGAGCGTCATTTACGGGCTAATGAACAAGCACCACATAGAAATAACAAACTCATAATGGAGCTTCTGCTTCTACTAATTAAATTGATGTTTTATATCTCAAAACGACAACCAACTGCACAATTTCGTCCAAATAGTGAGTGTGACTTATACACCAATACACCAACCCATAAACGAGACCCACATATTGCACGTCATCAATTTAATGGTGGATTAGAAGTTCAAACAGATAAAAGGATAAATTGACACAAGTTAAAAATCTCATGGTGCTATGTGAGAAAATTAGAACCTCATGACCCAATTTAAAAACTCCTCAAACTTGAATGGTGGAAAATGTAGTTAGCCCTATCCATAACTAGCTAGTGAGGGAGCTTATTAGCACTCCAAAAAATTCATCGCATACTTCAACTTTATGAAAACACAAGCAAATTTGTATAGAGAAGAGGGCATAATGACATTTTTGGGTGCCAATAACAATATCTAATTAGTAATTAAACAACTCTATTAACTCATATGCAATTTTTCTTCTATGGTACATATCACTGGGTGGTCCGGTGATATGTACCATGGAAGAAAAACAAAAATAAAAAATTTCACGTGCTCATGCTTATCAACAAATTAATTATTTCATGGTCATCTATTCAACTTTGAGACAAAAGCTCATCAAGAATACGACGTAGAAGCCAGTTATGTTTCACTTTCACCAAACCATTTCTCACAACTCTTTTTTTGCCGCACCATTTCTTACAACTTACAACTCCGCACATATGACTTGAACTTAATAATATCATCAATGCTCTATCGTTCATCTTTCAAAAAATAATATCATCAATGCTCAATTAGAATTTCATAAGAAAACTTAATGTTTGTTTAAAATCATTAATGACCATCTGCTCTACACCACATAATTCCAGATGCGTGAACTTTTTTTTTAGATAACTTGAAGTTTCATAATGAGTAAAATGAAACTTTCACAAATATGGCATGCGGTCGTCGGTCGATTCCCCAGTAGTTAGGGTATTTGTATTAGTCTCATTGCACGTCGGGTTTGACCATTCTCCTTTATTTGGTGTAGTTTAAATTAGAATTGTCGCTTGCAAAAGAAAAACTCCAACAAATATGATTTCTTTCTCTCTTTTTCCACTTCTTGTTTCATATTTTTCAAATAGAATCGATAAAATGAAAGTTTCTTATGTTTTGTCCTTCTATGCAAGCAATTTTCAGTCAAAACGAAAAAAGTAGTATGTAAAGTTAATACAATGATGTAATTTGATTTAGATGGCACACCTCAATGCACCCCACCTATTAAATATTGCATCCAAATTGAGTCATTGACCTTGCTAAAACCAATTAATATATGAACTTGAGAAAATCATATAATAGAAAAAAGATCAGCAAGTAATATACATATTTGTTGTTGTATTTTTGGACATACGAAAACATAATTATGCGAAATTTATTTAAACTATAAAAAGAGGATTTGAACTTCTTTTTTTTGTCAAAAAAGAGGATTTGAACTTTAAATGCAGAGGATGAGCACACTGCTTTAACCAATTTAGCTAAATTTATGTCTGCAATATACAAATTTATTTGAGCAGTATATATATATATATGAGTATATATACACACACATACATACTATACTGAAAGTAATTTGACAAGTTATCCTTACTATTTAAATTGAAATTTAAAGGGTCTTTTTTAGGTCACGGACAATGAATTAGATTCCCTATTTTGTAGGGAGCACCTAACTTTAGAAGGTCTAAATATGTCCATTGCTAAGCTTAGACACTCCGTTAAAACTTAAAAAAGCAATGAAAGAAGGCCTAGAGACACGAGAAACAGTGTGTAATATTTATTAGTATTATTAGATTTGATAACAACATAATTTATCTGAAAGATATTGTTGGCCAACCAAAGGACACACCTGACAATGTATTATCTATATCACTAGCTAAGCTAATTGGGAGCCTTCTATTTAGACATGTAGTGTAATGTATTTTCATTTTATCTTTATTTTCCTAGAAAGAAGAAAAGAAAGATGATATCTAAATTATGAGAACGGAAATTCAAACTTGAGTACATAAGAAATAGTGCACTGCTCTAACCAATTTGATTAAGCTCGGATAAGATGAGCTAATGTGATATCCCACATCGACCAACGGAGAAGGGGTGATGTGCCTTATATGTACATGCCCACCTCCATTTAGCACGATGCCTTTTGGGAGCTCACTGGCTTCGGATTCCATCGGAACTCGAAAGTTAAGCGAGCTTGGGCTAGAGCAATCCCATGATGGGTGACCAACTGGGAAGTTGCTCGTGAGTTCCTAGAAACAAAACCGTGAGGGCCTAGCTTAAAGCGGACAATATCGTGCTACGGTAGAATCGGTCCGGGATGTGACAGAATGGTATCAGAGCCACTCTGCCGTTCAATACGGATGTGCCGGCGAGGACGCTAGGTTCCCCTTAAATGGGGTGGATTGTGATATCCCACATTGACCAACCGAGAGGGGGTGATGTGCCTTATATGTACATGTTCACCTCCATTTAGCACGAGGCTTTTTGGAAGCTCACTGGCTTCGGATTCCATCGGAACTCTAAAGTTAAGCGAGATTGGGCTAGAGCAATCCCATGATGGGTGACCCACTAGGAAGTTGCTCGTGAGTTCCCAGAAACAAAACTGTGAGGGCGTGGCCCAAAGTGGACAATATCGTGCTACGGCGAAGTCGGTCTGGGATGTGACAGAATGGTATCAGAGCCACTCTGCCGTTCGGTACGGATGTGCCGGCGAGGACGCCGGGTTCCCCTTAAGTGGGGTGGATTGTAATATCCCACATCAACCAACGGAGAGGGGGTGATGTGCCTTATATGTACATGTCCACCTCTATTTAGCACGAGGCCTTTTGGGAGCTCATTGGCTTCGGATTCCATCGGAACTCTGAAGTTAAGCAAGTTTGGGCTAGAGCAATCCCACGATGGGTGACCCACTGGGAAGTTGCTCGTGAGTTCCCAGAAACAAAATCGTGAGGGCGTGGCTCAAAGCGGACAATATCGTGCTACGGCGGAGCGGGTTCGGGATGTGACAGAATGGTATTAGAGCCATTCTGCCGTTCGGTACGGATGTGCCGGTGAGGACGCCGAGTTCCCCTTAAGTGGGGTGGATTGTGATATCCCACATCAACCAACGAAGAAGGGGTGATGTGCCTTATATGTACATGCCCACCTCTATTTAACACGAGGCCTTTTGGGAGCTCACTGGCTTTGGATTCCATCGGAACTCCGAAGTTAAGCTAGCTTGGGCTAGAGCAATCCCATGATGGGTGACCCACTGGGAAGTTGCTCGTGAGTTCCCAGAAACAAAACCGTGAGGGATTGGCCTAAAGCGGACAATATCGTGCTACGGCAGAGTCGGTTCAGGATGTGACAGCTAATGCAGTGAGACTTTTATTTTTAGTTTTTTGTTTTTAGAGAGACTGCACAAGGTCAATGATATTTACTGAGCTACCAAAATAGAGAAGGATATACATGGCTTGTCATTTAATTTTCAGTAATTTCTGGGTGTAAGGAATTAAATAGCCCCTGGTGTTTTTTAGTGTTTAATTAAATTTTATGATATGCTGTTGAGATATATTTTTAAATTAGGGTGTATAGCTGTTACACTTCAATTTTCCAAGAAATCCATTTAATTCTCTTTGGTGTGGTGTGCGAGTGTGTTGCTTGTTTTTTGAAAAAAAAATTTGTAGGTTTGAAAGTGTTTATTTTAATATTTGGGAGAGGGGAGGAAGGAGGGTTTAGCTTTAATAAAGCCGTTGGGTTTTTCCTGTGCTGTATTTTTTTGGCCATCTCTCCGATATTAAACACCGACCAGACTAAGCAATGAATGAAGGCAATGCCTTCCCTTCCTTCCCCTGCTGTGCTGCACTATTTGTAATTGCAATATTTACTACCAATTTCCATTTCCTGCATTCTTATTGGGATCTTTTCCAACAATTAATACATTTCCTGGCCTCAATTTACACTCTTCTTCTACCCCAATCCTTCAATTCAATTCAATTCAGTTCCTATCACACACTCTCTCTCTCTCTAAAAAATTCTCTCTCTCATCCTATACCCTCCACCTCTCCCCTATAATTTAATTAAGCATTAAAGCAAGGACAATACTTGGGTACTCACTAGTGAGTACCCTATATACTCACTTTTTGATTTGGCCCAATCAAAAGATGACATGTGTTCTTTATGTTTAAAAGTCCAAGAAAAATTAAATAGCATATATTTTATTTTTTAAAACAATAAAATATGTGTTAAAATATTATTGGACCAAATTCAAAAAGTAAGTATATGGGGTACTCACTAGTGAGTACCTAAGTATTATCCTTAAAGCAAATCCATCTTCCTCTCCCTCCCCTTCACTTCCCTTTGTGTATATATAATGGTGTTTTGAGGTCCATACACCTCCTCCCCAATGACCATGTTTTTGTTGCCTCATCTTTTCATGGTTTTTGCCTAACCCAACTTTCTCCCAACCCAAAAACAAATTACCCAATATTCCAATCCTCCTTCTTTTCCACAAGCCCTCTAGACAATCCTAAGGTACAGACGATATTACTATTTTAAACTACGACCGTAATATTATGTCACACACCTCTTTTTTATTTTCACTGTTTTATTCATATAATACATAGTTCTTCAATTCCGTGTTTACATGTTTTAATTTTGGTGGTGATTGATTTAAATTAGAGCTGAAGTTTTTGGGTTTTTGTTGTTTTGAAGCCAAAGCCATGAGTAGGCGAAACGGAGGCGGTCCGAAGCTTGATCTAAAGCTGAACCTGTCACCACCGAGGGCTAATCATCAGCTGGCGGAGTCACCGCGCAGATCAGCGACTGTTTCACCTACGTCACCGCCGAGCTCATGCGTGTCGTCGGAGCTGAATCAAGACGACAATTTCAGCCCGGAGACCACTTCCATGGTGCTAGTCGGGTGCCCTAGGTGCCTCATGTATGTGATGCTCTCGGACGACGACCCCAAATGCCCTAAATGCAAGAGCACTGTTTTGCTAGACTTTCTTCATGACAACAACGCCACCACCCAAACCTCAAAGACAAGGAGGAGCTAAAAATAGAGCTAAGAGCTAGAGTAGTCTATCTTTTAATTTCTGTGGGTTTTTTTTTTTTTTTTTCAATTTTACTAGAACTTCATGTTAGGCTCTTTCTATTTCCAACCCTTTTTTACCCTTTCTGGGGCAGCGCTATTGGCGCTCCATTTTAGCTACATTTTCCGCCATTTAAAAATAGGCGGAAAATGTTTGACCTAGACAAGGCTCAATTCATCCCGAGTTAGTTGGGTCGGGCCTTGTTAACCAAGTATCTGGAAAGGAGTGGAGCGGGAATATCACTGCCTATTTGGTTTTATGTTTTTTTTTACCTTTGCTAATCTTAGAAATTAGTATGGATGATGGCAATTGGGCATGCACTGTGGGGTTTGGTAGGTGGGGTGAAAGGTGTTTGTTTCTGCTTTTGTTAAACCCTTAGCAGAACGACAATGATTTTAAACGGTTTAACTGTAACTGCCCAAAATTTTCATATGAGAAAAAAAATGTTAGGTCATATTTTGCCATTGCCTTTACCTTTTTCCATTTGCCCTTTTTGTTTATTGGCTTATATTATTATTACTATATCCAGTCACAGCTTGCCAGGTAGTTGCATGGAGTTTTATCTGACGAATAAAAGATGCATGGGTAAAACCTAGCTCTCTGCAGTCCCATGGAGTACATTTTCCTGTGTTTTCTTTATTCCTGCTGAAGTACATGCATGCTTTGCTTGAAAAGTTTGGAAGCAAAATTTGATTTCTGCTTAATTAAGAGCTGCAGATCAAGTTTTTCAGGCAAAAGAGAGTACGACTTTTGGGCCCCACTGGGTCTATACATAAACTTGCTGAACTTCTGTTCAAATTATGGACAGACCTTAGAGTCTTTTTTACGAGGTACTTCGGATTTTTTAACAGTTAGATTTTTGTTTTAAATTATAAAAACTAAGATCCAACGGTTAAAAAATCCGGAGTACCCCGTACTCCGGAGCACCCAAGAATTTTTGCAGACGTTAACCCAAACATATGACTCATGATCAGTCATGTCCAAAACCAAAATCATAACGTTGCTACGATAGCGTATAACTTTAACGGTAGATAAATTGTTTCAGCCTTGTTCGACTGTCGCTCTTCTCTTTCAAAACAACAACGATAAATTATAAAGATTTTACTTGCAGAAGACATGTCTCTGCATCTATAACCAATGTTTGACTTTCTCTTTTTTTGAGAAATTTTTCAAAGTGTCCGATTTTTATTTGGGTACTTCACATGTCATAATACAAGTGGAGAGACATAGAAAAATATATTATTTTCTCCACTTGTATTATGACATATGGAGTACCCTTTGAAAACTAAATACTTGGAAAAATTTCTCCACTTCTTCGAAACAACATTAAATTAATCAACTATAAGAACTATAGTGGTAAAAGCATTGTTCCGCATCCATAACCAAAGTTCGACTCTTGCAAACTTCGACTCTCTCTCTTCTTCTTCAAAACAACAATATACAACTATCAGAACTAGTATGAAGTGATACAAACATTGTATACCTTAAAACCCTAGCAATCAAAATTTGAATAATATCCGTAACTTCTTAGTTGGTTAACTTTCTAATTGTTTTCCTTATAAATTAATATGGAAAAAAATTTTAAATTGCCACCAAATTCTAAGAAAACTTACTTGGGTGATGACAAGAACGGGAGTATGGGTCATTTGTCCATATTAGAAGAACAACTTATATGGAACGGATTCACCGTCACATGACGTTCCGATCCAGTAACACATTGTCATGTGAAGAAAAATTTGCACATGGTAGTGCATTATTAGACAAGGAACGCCACATGATAGTGAACTCGTTCCATATAAGTTTTTCTCCCATATTAGGGACAATTTTACCAAATAATTCATATCTGTTTTCTAACAGATTTGTTATATATAGGTCAAAACGAATTAATTTAGGGGATAATTATGTAAATTAAAATGTGGGGTGGTTTGGGTTGTTCGAGCATTGAAAAATAAAGAGAGACTATATTATTAGATTGACAGACCATTAAAATCACATAAATGCAAGAGTAATTGAGACAGTTGAGCATAAAGAGGGATATTACGTCGGATAATAAATACAAATTTAATTCCACCTTCACTCCCTTTTCTTTGTTTATTTGTTCTCTCTATTCTATTTTCTGCCTTCTGAAATATTAATTTTTCTGTTTTGGTAAGTTGGTATACTTCTTGTCACTATCCTTCTTATCCATCTTCTCCCAATTCAATTCTGTTTAACTCTTTCTAACTTCTTGCTTCTAAATCGAATAGTACTTCGAAATTTCTTTTTATGTGTAAAGAAGAGGTCTAAGATACACCTTATATGAATAACGAGAACGTATATAATATTTGAGGTGACATATGAATAATGAGAACGTATATAATATTTGAAGTGAGTTCGATCTAATTATAACTAGCTCATTATGTGGCATAACTAATCTCCATTTCAATAAAATATTCCCTTTCTCTTACTGTAGAATATCGTTGTAAAAATAATATTCCTACTTCCAAGGGTTATCTTAACTTTCGATTTTAAAACTGTTTGTACCATACTTCACCAATCCCGAAACTACCAAGCACCCAAATAACTTTGTACCTTCGTAGACCTACCGAAGGGTTCGCCGAGGCGCCCGCCGGGCACTTGAGTTTTTCTCTCCAACCAAGAGTACTTCAATCACAAATACGACACGTGTCAACACCCGTAGAAAGCTCCTAGAATCCCACATCACCGGGGCGGACAAAAATAGAGGACTCTTCTCAACTATAAAAGAAGATCATTCTCCCACAATTAAGCCTCATGATCTTAGACCCCTCTAACTCCTTTATTAGAACCACTAATGATGATTATGCCTAAAACCCATGTATTATGTAAACTCTACATTATTAATGAGAACTCCTCTACCTTCGTGACGTAGCCCAACTTGGTGAACCACGTACATCTCGTGTTTGCTTCTTATCTCTATCACATCATACATTATCTCACTTGATGACCCGAACAATCTAGCGAAGGTCATCTCACCTTGACACTTTACGTTGTTCCAAAGTCCACCTCGATTTTGTGCATCAACATTTGGCGCCGTCCGTGGAAACGACACCGATCTCTACTCACCACCTTGACCAAGCTCCGCCCATCTTTCATACATTTCCATTTGACCGAGTACCCCTTTCTAGCATGGGAAACGAGGAGGATCCTAAGACTCCTCCAAGCAAAGACAAAACAAAGCCCGGCTTACAGCTGTATACTCCAAAAGAAGATCCAATTGAACACCTTAACCTTTTTAATCTACTACGGCGTATCGCATGCATAGTGATGAGGAGCCGATGTCTTCTTTTCCTCCACTCTCTCCGTGAGCCCTTAATCGGTATTGCCGTTCTCTAACCCGAGACGGTGGATTCCTTCACGAACCGAGGAAATCCGTGGCTCAACATATCTTCCAAATTGATCGCTTGCACTGCAGGATGACTTGTACACCAATCCGCCGTAAGTCCGACGAGCCACGCGAATATGTCGGTCGCTAGCCACGAGTACCTCAAGCACCGGTCGGCGAAAGACAACCCTTAAAGCCTTCACAATGGGCATGCGAGTGTTTCTTCAAATACATGATCAATGCTCATACTTGAAAGACTTACTCCGAGGTGATGACTAAAGCTTACAATCATGCCTTCTGGCCAAGCAAAGATGTATACACTGCGGAGCCCCCATGACCCCTTCCCCTCCACAGTAGGAAGTGAAAGCCCAAATTTCTGGCCGAACAAGTGAGAAGGCTTTGACCCATCCGGACACATGTTGCATCCCCTCTTCGTTCTACCCAAATAATCTGGCCAAGTCACCAAGTCTACTTTGTTATATGGCAAGAGGAAGTTGAATTTTTACTCTTTAACAATCTCATTACAACAAAAGTGGATAATGGTTTGTATTAGTTATTAAACTGCATGTGAGAGCATGCCCAACTACTATGACTCTACCATTGCCCTCGCTCTTTCAAAGTGGGAGACTAGGTACCGAAGAAAAGTGCTACTCTCGTTGACAATGACTCAAGTGGCAAAACCCTCACTATTATAAAGCTTCAAAGATGCACGTATGCTACTATATACTCTAACTTAGCTTCAACATGCATATTTTACTCAAGGTAAATAAAACTAAGTGGTACAACCAACATGGTTAGCCAAAAGCAATATTCGATGCATATTCATATATTTCATTAAGCTCAAACCTTGGGTCATATATCCAAACAATGAATTCCATAGCAACACATTCATAAGCAACATGCATACATGATCATCACTCATGTCATAAGGCATCACTCATGTCAATCATCATAAACGTCATACATTCAATACATTCATACATAAGCCAACCGAGCTTCTGTATGGGTGTCCACATATATTTCGACATGTGCTACATTGCACCTTGGCAACTGGGCCACTTTTCCTACCAACTAGGTAATGAAGTGGACTTACATTCACATCACCAAACTAGGTGATGAAGGGTACAACTAGTACTTAATAAACAATTTTGTCCTTCGGCATATGTTACATTGCACCTTGGCAATCTCCGCCACTCTTCCCACCATCTAGGTGATGAAGGAACTCACCTTCACAAAACCAACTAGTGATGAAGTGGTACAACCTAATGAACAATTTTGCCCCTTCGACATGTGCCTCATTGTTTTCCGGCAACTCTCGCCATTCTTTCCACCAACTAGTGGGATGAACGGCATGACTTGTACCTTAAACAATATTTTTATCCTTCGGTAACCTCACATCCATTCCACCAAACTGTGTGATAAAGGAACTTACCTCTCTTCCTACCAACTAGGTAGAATGGTACAACTCGTACCTATGAACTCTTAGCTTCTCACAAACAATGGAAAACCCTCAAGCCCTACAATTCAAAAGGTCAACAAAGCTTAACTCAACTCAACTAGGGGGAGCAAAAGCCCAACAAGGGCAACAAACCTAATTAGGGAGCACTAAGCCCAATGTAGCCTACTATTTGGTGTGTGTGTGATACCCCGTGCCAACCATGCTTCAAGCTATGTATAGCATTTCAATTCCGGCGTAGAACTACAATGGAAATCAGTAGCTTCGCACACCGATAATCACAAGTGTGCTAAGCATAATCTATTTATATGGATTCTCCAACCCTTCAACAGCGGGAATAACCCAACAAGGGAAAAGCTTCATACACCGATGATCACAAGTGTGCGAAGCAAAATCTATTTATATGATTCTCCAAACCCTTCAACAAGTGGAGAATAACCTAACAGGGGAAAAGCTTCGCACATCGATGATCACAAGTTGTGCTAAGCAAAATCTATTTATATGATTCTCCAACCCTTCAACAGTGGAGAATAACCTAACAGTGGAAAAGCTTCGCACACCGATGATCACGCGTGCGAAGCAAAATCTATTTATATGATTCTCCAACCCTTCAACAATTGGAGAATAACCTAACAAGGGAAAAGCTTCGCACACCGATGGTCACAAGTGTACGAAGCAAAACCAATTTATATGGTTCTACAAGAGCTTCCCACATGTGAAGGCCTAAGAGCTTCCTACATGCGAATGTCCAAAGCTTCACACATGCGAAGGTCCAAAGCTTCCCACATGCGAAGGTCCAAAGCTTCCCACATGCGAAGGCTTTCTCCAGCTTCCCACACAAGGTCCAAAACTTCCCACATGCGAAGGCCTGTGAGCCCGACATGCGAAGGTCCAGCAACTTCCCACATGCGAAGGCCTAGGAGCTTCCGACATGAAGGTCCAAAGCTTCCACATGTAAAGGTCTATTTCCATGCGAAGATCCGTAGCTTCACACATGCATGCGAAGGTCCAAAGCTTCTCACATGTAAAGGTCTAGAGCTTCCCACATGCTAAGGTCCAAAGCTTCACACATGCGAAGGTCCGTTTCCACATATAAAGGCCTGTAGCTTAACAATTGAAAGAACTCCGAAGGGAAAAGCTTCGCACACCGATGATCACAAGTGTGCGAAGCAAAACCAATTTATATGGTTCTACAAGAGCTTCCCACATGCGGCGCTGTAGCCTTCCTTGGCCACGCAACGTCCAAAGCCTTCACATATGCGAATCTCCAAAGCTTCCTACATGCGAAGTGTCCAAAGCCTTCACACATGCGAAGGTCCAAAGCTTCCCACATGCGAAGGTCCAAAGCTTCCCACATGTAAAGACCTAGAGCTTAACAATTGGAAAATAACCCAACAAGGGAAAAGCTTCGCACACCGACAAGTGCGAAGCAAAACCAATTTATATGGTTCTACAATGTGCCTTCCCACATGTGAAGGCCTGCAGCTTCCCACATGCGAAGGTCCAAAACTTCCCACATGCAAAGGCCCAGAGCTTCCCACATGCGAAGGTCAAGAGCTTCCCACATACGAAGGTCTAAAGCTTCACACTTACGAAGGTCAAAAAGCTTCAACTATAAGCTTTCAACAAGTGGGCCACTCACTAAGGAACACTACAAATCTTTCAAGGGCTTATACTCAATATTTTGGTACTTTTGGCGTCAGAAGATCAAGACCCTTCACTCAAAGAACCCTCCTCGATCGTAGACTCTGGGGGGGGACTCTCATATGCTACTACACTCCTGGGCACTAAAGTTTCGTGATTACTTAAGTCACTTGAATATTACAAGTCCCCAACCGAGAAGTTTTTCCTCACCTGGAACTTGGGGAG
This sequence comes from Gillenia trifoliata, assembly GCA_018257905.1. Lineage (NCBI taxonomy): Eukaryota > Viridiplantae > Streptophyta > Magnoliopsida > Rosales > Rosaceae > Gillenia > Gillenia trifoliata. The sequence continues at coordinate 25,925,533 of CM031084.1, read as the reverse complement.
CACCGCCGTACCCATACTTCACCAATTCCGAAACTACCAAGCACCAACTTGTACCTTCAGACCTACTCAAGGGTTCTCGCCGAGGCGCCCGCCGAAGCACTTGAGTTTTCTCCAACCAAGAGGCCAATCACAACATGACACGTGTCAACACCGCAGAGCTCCTAGAATCCCACATCGACCATGACGAAAAATAAAGAGGACTCTTCTCAACTATAAAAGAAGATCATTCTCCCATAATTAAGCTCTCATGATCTTAGACTTAACTCTTATTAGAACTCACTAATGATGATTATGCCTGCCCATGTATTATGTAAACTCTTACATTATTAATGAGAACTCCTCTACCTTCGTGGACGTATTCAACTTAGGGTGAACCACGCACATCTCGTGTTTGCTTCCCATCTCTATCACATCATACATTATTCTCTACTCTGATTTAATTCTAACAATCTAGCGAAGGTCATCTCACTCGATGACACTTTACGTTGTTCCAAAGTCCACTCGATTTTGTGCATCAACAAAAACTACTACCAGCACTATGGTTTAGTGGTTTTCCTCTCAACTTGTCAATGAGAGGTCTTAGGTTCGACTACCATGAATAGTGAGTTCGATACCAAATTGTTACCATTAATTAGCTCATTGTGTGGCTAGCCCAAATCCCTTACACCTTAATGTAAAATTCCATTCTATGAAAGGAAAAAAAATCATGATCTAAAAACTAATTAAGGGTCTTTCGAGATTGATTCTAGAATGACACACCCCGACCCGGATATCCCGAAGGGTACCGAAATCGAGGCATGCTGGCCGACACCCCGGAGGGTGACAAAAGCCATGTCATGCAGATGATGTGGAATTTCATAATAAAATAAAACCAAATTATGGAATTATTAAAACATGCAACAGAGTACGCAGAAGTTCGGGTAGAACCCTTGATACAAAGCATGAGATGTTCAGAGCATACATAAAAATACAGTAAGGAAAGTACGAATTATTCACATCCTGAACAGGATGGATAAACATACTAGTAGGAGGAAGAAGTCCTACATTTATCTGGTACGGAAGTCATAAACACCAGAATGGTCGCTCTCGCCACTAATCCAGCTACTACATCCTTGAGGGGCGCAAAACAAAAAGTGTGAGTGGGCAAAAATAAATATTTCTAAAACCTTTGTTTTCGGAACATAATAACCCCTCTTTTAGAATTCAAGTATACTTTCCCAAAATCATACTACGTATAGTATGAAAACTGTCAAAATCTGGTTAAACACGTTTACCTCAACATAAATAATGTCATCAACAAAACAATAATAAGGCAACAAGGCCAAAGGTATAAATAAATACCAAAATCTCCTCAACACAAAACATGTTCAACAACATATATAATAGGCTCATCAACGTATGCAGACACACAAGCCCATGCAGAAAGTAGCTACATGGAACATGCTGGGTGTAAATAATATATGCTCTGTACAACGATCACATGAAGCTGGCGCTAAGCGCATCACATACGAGTCCTAGTTGCCTATTGTAGACTAGTACAGGCTGGCACCTACAATGGATCCAAAGTGAGCATACGGTGCAGTGTGAACATGCACGTGAAGGCTGGTCCTGACCCGAACAAGTACTAGACACCGGTGAATGCATGTATGATGAGTAGATAAAAAATATACATAATCATGCCATCATAATTTCACAAATCTCAACATAATATAATTTCTTTAAACTTAAATAATAAGTAAAATCATGGCATGGTGGAGAAAATCAATTAAAATCACAGTGAGAAATAATATAAATAATATTAGTTTCTCAAAACAAAGCCCACTCACTGATACGTAGTCGGGTCGTAGCCACCTTGCCTTGCCTGACCCCTGTAATCCTCCGGATAAGTCTCACCTATATGAGATATCACTATAGTAATGATTAAACTCATAAAGGTTACTAATTAAATTAATAAACTACATTAACCCTTGGTTTGCTCAAAACGGAGGTCCAAAACACCCCGAAAGATACCATACGTACTTCTCAGAGGTAGTACGCGTCGTCACGAGTCGCCTCGAATTGACCGAATTTGAAAATCTAGTCCCACACGCGCGGCTCAGGCTCAGGCCTGCCTCGGCTCACGAGCGCCGACACGCGCGGTCAACCCAAGCAGGTCAAACTGACGGCGTTAACTAACACCATTAGATCTAACGGAATATTCCAGCATCTCCGTTAGATCCAACGGAATATTCCTAAAGGCGGCAAAAGGAATATTCCAGGAATATTCTCCAATCCAGACTAGTTGCTGACGTTACCGGCCAATTCGACCGGTCGCTGCTGCAACTTTTTTCCGGCTTCCAGGCAACTCGCCGGAAACTGGTAATTTTTCTAAAATTCCTAACTTCTTCATTTTTCAACCATTTTACACGTTTCACATGTCAAAATGAAGCTGGAGAGAAAGAGAACACGATTTTACCTATTTGGAGTCCAAAAATTGGTCGAAAATGGCCGGAATTTGGCCGGAAAGCCTCGGTTTACAAACGAACTCCGATCTACCTCAAAACACAACCAAATAACACGATCTTAGTTTGAAAATCTATCTACTCAACACGAAGAAACTAATGGTGGTGGTTAGGAACCTCACCTAGGTCGGTATTTTCGCAAAATTCGCCGAAAAAGTCCGGTTCTTCCGTGTGCGATTCCCGCCAAACGGTAAAGAATTTGGGCGATCGGCTTGCACCGTTGAACTCAGTGAGTTACAACGAACAAGATGGTGACAATGGTTTGGCTCGGTTCGACGGATTTCGTGTGGCCACTGTGTGCACAGTGAATCTCTACGGGAGAAGAAGAAAGCAGGAGAAAAGAAGAGTCAGGGGAAAAAGAGAGTCAAGAGAAAAAGAAGGAAAAGTTTTTCCCCAAACTAGACTAGGTAATTCGGTACTACACGGTACACGTACCAACCTATTTCCACAATGGAAAATAATATTTTAAACGTCCACGTGGGACTTCCACTTAACCCGCTTAAGGGCATTTTGGTAACGTTACACGTTCAGGAAATAAAATACAATAAAATTCGGAACAGGTCATCACATAGAAGGATTAAAAGTGTTTTTTGACAATTAATAGCGCTTCTGACTATGTTTGACAGAATAATTTACAAACGCTTCTAGGTCGTAGAAGCATTAATTTTTTAAAGAAGCACCTGTTATACATGTGATTCTTCAAGAAACACTTATAATTGTTTTTTCATGAAGCACTTGAGTTTTTATAAAAATTTCTACATGTTTATAATGAACACTTCTAATAGATACACTTGTTGGAAAAGTTAGCAAGTTAATTTGGTTTATTTTTATATTAGGGTACTTTTAATATTTGATAATTGCATTCCTATTTGGTATTAGGGTTCAAGATTGTTTTCCTGTTTGTTTCAGGATGAGGTATTTTATAAATGCATATAATGAGGTATTTTATAAGTGCATATAACTTTGTAGGAATTAAGTCTTGGCAAGACGTAGTGTTTTCATAATGCAGTTGTTTTGGCAATATGTTGGCCATTGTAATCTTCTTTGTTTCAGCCAAATGGAATAAAGATCAGAGTTTGTACTTAACTTTTTCTTTTTTTCTTGTCATTTGATTTGTTAACACTATGATCAGTCAGATTCATACATAAGCACTTTCTACTTGTATTTTTTTTTTTTTGTTGCCTTGATGGTGTGTGTGTATATATATATATATGATGTACAAATTATTGATAAAATTTATTAATCATGACAATCAAACCAACAATATAATATGTTATGTTGTTAAATTATCAATTTGCAATTCAAATGAACAATAACAACATAACATGCTAAGTTTTTGTCAAGGCAAAAAATTTACCCTTTTGAGTTTGTATTCTGCTCGATTATGTAGCAGAACTAAATTTGATGCAGATGACCAGTAATCGGTTATGATCTTATGGATTCAAATATCTTGATTGAGAAAAAATTGTGGGACACAAAAACATGAACGAAAGGGGTCCACAGACCGCAAACATGAGGTAGAGAGCTTAACTAAAATTAATGTGGATTATTTGACATACATTAATATATGGTCAAATGGATTTGTAAAAGTCATGTCTTCTTTTTATCTTTTCCCGCTGTTTTATGATTTGTAGAAGGAAATCATTTCCGCTTTCTCTCTACAGTTAATTTAATTTCATGATTTTTTATATACTTTGTGGGATTAAATAAAAAAGCAATGTTCCTACTCAAACAATATTCCTGCTCTAGTGCGGGAGTGTCCATGTTACAGCCCGTCCTAGAATTATAATATTTTATTTTTCGAATGTGTGAAATAACTAAAATGCCCCTTTGAGCAATGGTTGACTTTTGTTGATTTTCGTGTCGTGACATGTACGACTTTTCTCTTAGCCTTTTCATATTGTGCTCATTGTTACAAACGCGTGGACTAGAACGGAACAGAATTCAGAGTCCGAACGAAGGTTCTGCAGAACGTTAATTTTAACGGCATTCTCGTAATTTTACGAGAATTGTGTTTCCTGATTGCTCTTCAGGTTCAATGGGACCCACCCACTATCACTTATTCTTTCCCTCTCTGTCTTCACATGCTCTTTTTCCCTCATCCTTCTCTCCCGTGTCTTCCCCCCCCCCCCCAAAGCTACACTTACCCGATTCAAGTCAAGACCACCCAACCACCACTACCATCGTCCTCGCCTCAACACTCCAATCACCACCATACTCACTGCTTTGCGAGATTCCCACCGGTGAGGCAAGAATCCGAGTGTCCAAAAATGGACATATTTTTCGGCGAAGATTGCAGGAAATCCAACGGCCTTATCTCCTCGTTTTGGACAAAATTGAAGGCATGATTCAACTCCCCATCGTCCCAAAATCCAGATTCGAGCTTTGCATACTCGAATCTACCTTGAAATCGAGGAAGCCAAGAACTCCGGTTCGGGCCAAGGCTTTCGAGCCATTTTTCGGCCACCTCCGGCCACTTTTTGACCTCAAAATAGGTAAAATCAAGTTCCTTGTCCTCCTAGCTTCAATTTAACATATTATACGTTCAAAATGGTTGAGTTTTGAAGAAGTTATGTTTTTTTATGATTTTTGGCCAAAATTCCAAATTCCAGCGAGATTCTAGCCTGCGGCGGCGACCGGCGGTCATAAGTTGCAGCGTCGACTGGAGAGCTGACGTCAGTAAACCCGGCCCTGACGTCAGCCAACCCGGTTCAGGCGTTAGTAAACCCGATCCAGACCTGATTGGACCGGGAATATTTTCAAAGGTTTATTCCTTCCCCTAACTGACATCATTAACAGAATATTCTCTAACGCCGTTAGAATATTCTGTTAAAGTTAACAGCACGCCGTTAACTTTAACGGCGCGTGTGGGCGCGTGAGGGCGCATGCCGGCGTGTGACCGCGTGGGACCTCACAGTGGTGCGTGGCTACCCGCGGCAGCGTATTTGGATTTTCGGACACCGAAACTCTTAATTTGAGTATCGTACTTTGTATTCTTAGTAGTTTTTTATTAGTTTATTAAATGTGGTTGTTTTACTTTAGGAGTGACAACCCGAGGAGTACGGAGAGCGTACAAGCAAGGGAATTACGACTACGATCACTATGAGTGGGCTTTTCTTTTTAAAATTATATCTTACGTATGTTTGTGAAATGAGTTTTACGTTATGCTTTGTTATCTTACTTGGTTTTAGAAATTCAAATGTTTTAGCAAATTATCAGTATTTCGACTTACGGTATTTGTGAATACCATTTTAGAATGTTTTACTACTGGCCTTACTTTAGAAACGTTATGATTTATGCGTTACCCCATTTTAAGATACGAGACTTTACCCGTGGCATGTTTTCATATACCCGCTCAATTAGGATTGCTTACACGGTGTCTATAGTACTGTTCGGAGGCCAAGACCAGCTTCACGTGTATGTTCACATTGCACCGACACGCTCACTTTGGATCTATTGTAGATGCCAGCCTATTCTAGTTGTTTTTACTTCTAGAACTCGTTGTGATGCGCTTAGCGCCAGCTTCACGTGCATGTAGCACTAAAGCGTAATTATAATATGCAACCTATTCATGGCAGAATATTTCTGCATGAGCTCGTGTGTTTGCATCACCTACTAAGCGTACTCTATTGTTATATGTGATTTTGTGACTTACCTGTTTTCACTAATGTCATGGAACTTCGTGCTATTTTTGGATTTCACTTGTTGATTTCCACGCGTTGGTTTCTACTAAAAGATTTTATATCGAAGTTTTTGGTTAATTACCCTTTTTGGAAAATAACTGACTTTCCAATTTTACGTTGTTTTTCATATTTTACTATGTAGTATGGTTTTGAGAATCATTACGGGTTTTTACAGCGAGGGGTTACTACTTTCGGAAAAGCAAAGTTTTAGAAAATTATTGTTTTTGCCCACTCACACTTTTCTGTTTTGCGCCCGTCCAAGTTTTAATAGGCTTTGGAGCTCTTGACGTCGGGACGCGGTGGCATGATTTCATCTTCAGTGTAGGAAATCCTCCTTAGTAACTGTAGTTACTTTAGTACCTTTCACTTTGTAAAGTTAGTTCTTATGTTATTATTTCTTTGGTTTACACACACTTATGCGCACTCAAGCTTTATTTTATTCAAACTTCTTTTTAATTACTTTAAATTACACTTTTTATTTTCAAATGGCTTTCGTCACTCTACGAGGTGGTCGGCCAGCACACCTCAATTTTTTGGTGTCCACCTGGACATCCGAGTCGAAACGTGTCAGTCCAATGCAGAAGTGTACGATTAACAATGTGTTCCATAATATAATATATAATTATATATGATCCTTGAAACTAAAACACACAGTGCATTAGGGTTTTACAATAATTTGTAAACCTTGCCATGACCCTTAGGGTTAGCTCAAGTGACAAAGAGAGATGGGGTACCGAATCAGATTTCGATAGAAAATATTCACTTGAATATAACAAAAAAATCATCATGTACTCTAAATTTATAAAAGAGTTTTTATCGTAAATGGTCTATGAAATTGATCTAACGCATCATTTTGGTCTCTTAATTTGAAAATCGATCAATTTCGTCCATCAAATTGACCTAACTCATCAATTAGTATTTGTCGTCCAATTCTATTAAACTTTTTGTTAGAGTCTTGACGTGAAACACATAGAGCCCACACAACTAATAATAAGATGCCACATGGATAATAAAAAAATCGTCAATTCATTAGTTTTAAAATTTTAAAATTAGTAAACATTGATTTTCTTTGTTTAATGAGTGATTTTGTGGTCCCCACATCATGCCACATTAACAATCTAACGAAAAATTTAACGGAATTGGACGAAAGAGATTAAATTGATGACTTAGGTCAATTTCATGAACGAAATTAATCGATTTTCAAATTGAGAGACCAAAATGATGAGTTAGGTTCATTTCAAGGACCATTTGTGACAAAAACTATAAAAACACAGAAAATTTGTTTAGAAAAAAGTGCAGAATGAGATTTTTAAAATGTCAATAACAACAATCTAAAGAAAAAAGCCACAACCCACACTACAAAAAAAAATTTGATTCGCAACAACCTGCAGTTGTTGTTGATAGTCAAACTCCAATAACCAATTCCTATACTTTTCATTTTATTTTGTTGTCGAACAATAGATGGTTGTATTAAATACGAAGATCAACGTTTACCTTCTCAGTTAAATTATTCAACAGTTAATTTGGCCCAACTTGATCCCACATATGGTATATATACCCATATGATATCGAAACATAAGAGGCAATAAAGTGTGCCGCCCTTTGTTGCAACGACGCGGCACATAAGAAAAAATTGGAAGAAATTGTTTAATTACAATGAAATAAATAAAAGAAATAATTGATTTCTGTAGGCCATTGCCTGAGTTGGCAATAGCTTCAAAGGCAGGGCTAGGTGCGCAGGAGGACAGAGTTTTGTATGGTAAGCATCAAATCATCAATGCAGTTTAATTTTTGGGCCAAATATTGAAGCACAAGGCTGCGATCTAAACGAATGAAATGGAAATGTAAACTAAAGCTAGAAAGAGTAGTACAAGTGTGTGGGCAAGAACTTGAACACACATCCAATATATATGCGAAGCAACAACGAAATTAGGTCAGAGTTTAATTTTCTGATGCCTATCCTATGGCCAAACAAACTTGCTGCAAAAAGTCACGCAAGAAAAGCAAACAGAGAGATGCAAATAGTTGGTTAAGGCGATCCTTTTTGGATTCTTTTGTTTTAGGAGGAGAAAAGGTCGGAAAAATGAAATGTTGAATTTTATTCATAAATAGGAGATAAACTTGTGTGGGGGACCTAGAGTTTCATATGCGTACAAATGCGGAGAAATATCATTACACTGTGGTGCTAAGTTCGAATATGACATTATTAATAATTAGACATGTGAGGCATTCCTTTTGACCTTTGGGTACAATGCTCTCAAATCTCCTCTACCTCTAAGATAACTAAAACCTCTACGATCTACTTCTCGCTCCTCTAGTGTTGTTTAGAGAACTTGTAAGCTCATCATGTGCTTAGAAATTTTTTTTTTTTCTCTCATTCTCCACGTTTATTTCGGTGCATCAAATTTACCCATGCATTGTCAATGTTTTTTTTTCCTAAGTTGATGTAGTCAAATCGAAAGGGGAAAATTGAGCCAAAAGAACAAAGATTTGCAGATTTGAATTCTAGTGTTCAATTTGGGTCCATGATTTGTCATTTCAAAGAGAACGGCGATGCGCATCAAACTCTCGGGATTTTAATATTTTAAGACGTTTATGGTATTTTGTTATTTGTTTATTTCCTTTCCTATTTGGACTCCTAGAGTTTTTAGGGTTAAATTACATTATAAATAGGTCGTCCTGTCCTGGCCTTAGGTTTGTCATCTTTCATATTGTTGTCAATTGAAACTTTGAGGGTTTACCATATTTTATTGTTCTTAAAGAATATTTATTCTTCTCTTTGTCATGCTGCTTCATAAGGTTAAGTCCTTTTTCTTCGAACTTTGTTTTTAGATCCTTCAAGTCAATTTGTATGAGGATAAATTTGTCAAAAACATTTTCACTTTAAAGTGGCACTCCTTTTTTATGGTTCTCACATGTGTTCCATAAATTTTAACTACCTGCTATTTTTAGCTATATTTATTTTTTATATAAAGAGATATTTACACTAAGGAGTGGGGATAGTAAATTGGTTTTGAACTCATCATCCATGAGATTCGAACTTAAGACCTCTCATTTATAAGTGAAGAAGAATATCTCTAATATTGTAGTACTAAGTGACAACTATATATATTTATTGGAGACGACCTCAAAAAAAAAACAAAGCCTTGAAGGTAATCCAACTTGATAATTTTCATCCTTTGGACACAATTATACAGATTTACAAGGAGACATTTGAGAAGGTGTGATTTGATTCACATTTACAAGGAGAAGAATTATGTGGCGGATCAATTGGCAAACTGGAGTCCTTCGATCTCATTTTGTTTCCATTTTGAGTTTGTTTATGGATTGTATTCCCTTTTTTTTACTAAAAAAAAAAGCCTAATATAATATCTCAAAAGCTTAAAACATTATACATTATACATGCATGATATACATGATACTACAACGCCATGCATCATAGTAGAAAGAACTAGAACCATCACGTCACGTTCTTCATGTGATCCTCATGACACCATGATCATAAACAAACCTGAACCGGAAAGTAGTCTAGCCTCCTGGTAATGCCTTCTGCTACACTTTCTAATTCCGAGGTTTGCTCACCCGCGCCCTTGGGTTGTCGCACGGTTTGCGTTATGACCCGGGTAGATATTGTATTAACAACGTATCACCACCATATTGATAGTATATAGATAGTGTATCCTCATTATACTGTCAGTATCCTCAGTACAGTGAAGATACGTTATCAATACACTATCTACTCGGGTCATGCGCACAACTCAGGTGTGCGGGTGAGTATTTTCATTCTAATTTCTGTAAGGCGCTGGAGGAACTCCGGGATTGGCGGAATACCGACGTCCGATTGAACTTGTGCATTTTAGCATTAAGAAAAACGAAGGCCACTTTCAAAGCTCACGTAATTTTATAGATTTTAACTAATCGTAATATACACCTTTCAGAGAAGAAAACAAATGCCCCTTGACATGGACAGAACTAGCATTTTCTCCCAAAATTATACCGATGAATGGCGTCTAACATCTACACAAAACCAAGAGCCTTCTGTGTACTGTCGTCTGCCATTACAGTGATGAATGGAGTCAGCATCTTTCAAAAATCCTGTATAGTTTCTCCAGCGAAGCTACCTGTACAGGATTAAGCGTACAGGTGAGTCACCGAGCTAGCCTAATAACATACATGAAATAATCTGAAGAATTCAGGAGTAATTCAATGTATGTCTTTGGCTCGTAAAGAAATGTAGCGTACCCGGACAAATGTTCCATTTGTGGCCATAGAATTTGGTGGCTTGAAAAAGAGCCTCATTGATGGAAACAATACATGCTGGATTGACCATTCGCGCTGAGCCCATGCATTCTCTGCCTCTGCAACTAGTTCATGCTCAATTTCATTTTCTGTCATGACAACGTCGTCTCCTGTAAACACCAAAAATCACTCCAAGGTACTTCAGAGAAATAACCGGTGATGTGCTGTGTGGGGGGGAAAGTGCACAAGAAATGACATCTTTGTTCCCAGCAGTACTGACTCTGTAAAACAAGCCCGTGTCTGGCTCAAACGTGATGTTTTCAAACTTATTTCAACCGAGTTGATTCATTCAGTTCTAATCCCCAGACCAAACAAGTTTGGAGTTGATCAAGTTTTGCTCTTTTTTTAAATTGAAAAAAATAATCCCAAAACTGAATACAATCAATCAAATACCTGGAGATCCCTATGGCTGGATTTTAAAGCACCAATGAAAGGAAAAGGTTATGATGTTTTGGAAGATAAAACAACCACCGTTGAGATGCCTGGAAATCTCCATCCATATGCTGAATGCAGTTTCACAAATTGACAAGAAACGTACCCCTACTCTTACTACATTTCTTCACCCTAACTAAGTTTTCTCTGTATTTCCTAGAAACTGTCATGATTGCTGACGTGAGCAGCAGTAAAAGACACCTTCCAATCCAAGCACAAAGCAAAGGTAAAATTCTAGGAGATAAATCTTCAATATATTCGTGTCATTGATTTTAATCACACTACCTCAAGATTCCCATCAGCCTCGAATATACATGATTTCTCCTTCTAATGCTGTACAATGGTTCAGATTCTTTCTTACTATCTAGCTGTACCTAGTATAAGTACATCTAATGGAAGGCTAAAAATCTAGTCTCTTTTTTTTCACACGAAAACTAACTTCTAAAAATTTTTAAATCACTTTGCAGGACTGAACAGTACTTTAAAACACTTTGTAGAACTGAACAGTACTTTAACATATCACTATATTTGAACAGAGATCCAGCTGCGAACATACCAGTATTGCATGAGGTACTTTCTTCAGGATTCCTAGAAGGTTTTCTCTTTTGGTAAAATTGCAAGCCATCGCCAGATGGGTTGGGCAACATAGGTGGATGCATGGCATAGAAGTTTCCAAGTGCAGCTGAAATTACTTGAAGGCATTTTTTTTCCTCCTCCCAATCAACCTAAAACAATGAACAGAAAATTAAAGTTTACAAAACAAAATATACATTTCTCAGTGAAGAAAAAGAATATGAAAACTAGTACAACACCTCGTATGATCTCCTCATCAGTGTGTCACACTGGAAATACCACTTCAGAGTTCACATTTTTTTTCAACTATATCTTAACAAAGAAAAACAAATGCTCTAACTATCCCTCAGACTTGACATGTTCCTCGAAGATAAAAAAATCAACATCAACATTTAATTTTGCAGCAGGTTAGTCACACAAAAACCAGTGTAAACTTATAATTATGGCAAAATCATGATAAGGAAGAGAATACAAAAGAACTTACATCATTGCCCAAACAAAGCATAAATTCAGGGACACGATCCATGTCAGGTGTGTATTGATCAAGTATGACTGGAAGCCTAGACAAATTTCCGTCCTTATCTATATGAATGGAAAAATACTCCTCCAACATATCAGCCTTTTGCTTGAGTAGTTCTGTATTCATCTGCAGAAGCATCACGCCTCACTATGTTATAGTGAAAACAAAACTCAGCTAATTAAGACTAATTGGCTCTAAAGTACTGCACATTAGAAAAAATTAATATGTTCAACCCAGAATTATGGACTGTGAAGTACGCTTGCAGGAGGAACTAAAATTGGACAGTTCTTATCATTAAACCGAAGGCAGAAGGTGACGTCTGCATTCTCTTAAAATCTTGACATCAAGAGTTGCCTCTCTGCTCTAATGGTGGTTGGGTTCGGTTCTTTTCTTTGTTTCTGTTTTTTGTTTTATTTTTAACATTTAATGGATTTGTTTGCTTATTACTGTTTTGGCTGTGAAATCATATGCAACATAATGCAAGTCAGATCTGCTAGCAACTTTTGGATTATTAAATAAGGGTTTATTAAGGAACTTCTCTATGATTATGAGGGAAGGTTCTGATATTTCATCATAAGAGACATACATAATGATAAACCAAAAACTGAGAAAACCAGACTGAAGAAAGCACATACATTACCTCGGCAATCTTCTCGTTCAGTTCATTATTCACACTGCATTCTGGATCCTCCCCCTCTTTTAGTGCCAACACGATCAACTCCTTTAGTGGGGCTGGCTCACTTATTTGTATAGCATTAAAATGGGCAAACCGACGCAGAACTTGCTGATACATGAGCTCTTTGCTGTAATTTCATTGAGAAACAATTCATGTATTAGTAAACTTGTCTTCAGAAACAATTTATTCAATAGGAAACAAAAATTTATAGAAGATGGAAGTACAAAGTACAACAGGGGAAGGACAAGAAGTCCATAAAAAACAAACCTACAACAAAACAAAACAAAACAAGGAAAGCTTAGACCAAATCAAACAAAAAGATGCAAGAACAGGCCGCCACACTCGTTACAAAGCTACAGACTAATCAAGATGAATGGCACCAAAAGAAACATCTCTAAAGTGTTTTAACAAAGTTGGCCACAAGGAAGCAAGAAATCTAATTCTATCTCAATCCCAATCTTCAAAGATTGTTCATAGAAGATCTATAAAGTAAACAACAATTGAAGAGATGACTCCCTGTCATTTAAATTTAGGGTTTGTTTGGGACTGCTTCAGTACTCATAAGCACTTTTGCTAGAAATGCTTTTATTGGAAGCACGTTGCAATTTTTATTAAAAATCCAAGTGCTTGCTAAAAAAGCACTTGAAAGTGCTTCCAAGGAAGCATCTGGCAGGTGCTTTTACAGACAGTGGCTTTATGACCCAGCAGCAATTTTAACTATTTCGGCATTTTCTTCTGCTTGATGACGGATTCTTTGGTGGATTTGCCTTTTTTTCCCCACCTCTTCTAGTTTCTCCCTTGTATGTTTTTGGCTCTGGGGTTTTTGTGTCCGCCTTCTACTGTTCAAGATCAATTACAGCCCTTTCTACAATGGGAAACAATGATAAGTCTGCAGTGACTTGAATTATTCACAGCACACAACTGCTCAACATATTACTAGTGTATTGATAAATAGACGAAACTTTTCATTGTGGTCATGTTAAAGCTCATCAGGAGAGGAAACCAGGTTGGTTATTTGGTACTGTCAAGAAGCCAAACCAAACAGATACCTATTTTGCAGGCTTATGTTAACAACTTGTGCAGGAATGGAATTTGATCAAATAATTCTAACAGGGATATATTGTTTTGAGTAAGCAATCCAAACAGTCTAGCACTCCACAAATTAGAACTGATTTTGGTATATTTTGACATCATCAGAATCCAGTGACAAATGTCTAAATCTTTTTCTGTCTTCACTTAAGCAACAACATCAATTCTGGGACTTTTACTCTATCATGCTTTGATTTTAAATTTTACCATTGAAAATGTTCAGAAGGGAGACTCCCGACGGTCACAACTGAATTTTCAGCGACTTGATGCTTTTAACTTTAAAGAGAGGGAACTATATTTAAGCAACTGGATCATTACCTCAAGTTCACTACATTTGCAAGATAAAGATGGGTATCATGCTGAAGCAATGCAAAAACATCATCTGCCATTCCAATGTATGTGCAGTGTCTCACAATGTCCAGCAGACCTACAAAACCAAAAAGCAACAACTAGATCTAGCTAGCATAAAGCAAGTGTCCGCCATATATCAGACAAATAACTTGGTTAAAACCTAACCAGAATGATAATTGCCATCAATTTCATCAATAAGCTCCTGAAGGCTGGTTAGATCAGCAGTTTCCTTTGGGTTTCGTCTTAGTCTAACAGAAGATCTGTTGTTCGACATTTTACATACAATTGAAGTACTTACATTAATATTATAAAATTACATATTTAATGGAATGAAAATCAAACAAGATTAAAAATATTTGAGATGATACAACAAACTAAGATTAACCTGACACTAATAAAGCACAGTGAGGTGCCCAGAAAAGGAAAAAAAAAACGCAACAAAGAGGATTTAAATATTGAACGCTGGATGAGAAAGAACAAGAAAAAGACAAGGATAATGAGGAATCACATGACTATGGGGGATATGGACCAGATGATTTGGAAGAGGAAGTGACCACTTCATTAGTCTCAATTGTGAGCTTCTTTTGAAAAAAAATCATGAGAATGAAAGATTGAGTAATTTTCTGGACCAATGACAGTTTTGGAGAATAACAAGGTTTCAACACATAATTTTGATAGGAGGAAATGGAAACTAGACTTATCAGGGGTTCTCTTGTAAGACAACTTTTTTATTTTCTGTTGATAAACAGTCCCTTTCTGCGTTCCAGCCTGCTAAAATGATTACGGAAATCTAATCCTCCTCCAATCCGGTAAATCAATGTCTTTCTTGTTTCTCTTTCTTGCAGTGTTTACAAGATATTAAAATCATTGTTCAAGGACTACATAAGGTCTTACCTAACAGCAGTCAAGCTAGCATTCCTTTCAAGATGGCCACGAGGATCTGGTTGCAAATACACATGCAACCTACCAGCAGGATTCGATGAATCTGTTCTAACCATTTTATTCACTGGAATCTTGTGTAATTTTGATCCTGCTAGTAATACAACAATATAAAACGCTTGAGAACTGAGACCAGTACCAGAGTTAAAGTTGAATGAATATGCCAATAGTTGAAGCCAATAGAAGATATGAACACAATCTAAAGGAAGGAATTTAAACTTACCAGAGGGTGAGGGGTTCTGATTTGAATCCTTTCTTGAAACTATTTGGCTGGATGAAGATGGTTCGACTGCCTGTAATGTGGACTGGACAAAAGATGACAGGAAGATGCACAATTTAGATGGAAATATTCATTAGAAGCAGGGCTCCAGTGATGGAGCCAAACTAAAAGCACCAAATGCCTTCTTAGAATAGGAAAGGAGATTCAAAAGATAAATGCAGATTCTGCCTACCTGTTCCTGAAATGTTTGTGTCTCATTGGAGCTTCTCAACCTCCATTCAACCACTGACTGTATCTTCTCAATTATGATTTCCTGATTCAGAAGGCTTACCTGCAAACAAAAAAGTTTCATTTTCGATAAAAATGTAAATATTTGGTGTTTTGGAGGCTGACAGGAATTTTCTATATAATCTCCCAAAACCCTAACACTAGAAACACATACCTCTCTCTTTGTCGGGTGAACATTCACATCAACATGTTGAGGTGGTAACGTAATTGACATGTATATGAAGGGTTTTGATGCTTTTGGCAATGTTGCAGCATAAACAATTTCTAGAGCTCTCTTCAGAGCAGTACAATCCACCAATCTATCTGTGCTTTTAAAAAAGAAAAACAAACAGTAGAAGTCAAAAAGAAGAAAACAATATCAATGGTGTACTTCAGACATCAGTATGTTAAAACAAAAATTAGGGAGACTAATAATATAAATAACCTCCAAGACGTGAAAATAAAGAACTGTCACCTACGATTTACAATATTACCAAAATTCAACTAAGTGTGCTAAGATACACACTAAATATGAAATAATAATTTTTAATACTATAACTTTCTTGTGTTGATATGGCATTGCATGGATAGTTCATACCATTTATAAAAAGCACCATGGTTATCTTCTTCGCAACATAATTGGAATCGGAGATAAAGCCATCCATCTGAAAAACTGAACTAGAAGGATCTTTATCTGAAGCTTCTACTTTCATCAGACTGCGGCCAACTGACACCCCATACACTGAACGAATTGCATCAATCCTTGAAGTTGTGGAAACAGAATTAACATCTGCTCTAGCAGCTCCATGCTGATAGTAATAGAATACAAAAAGATTTAATTATGATTTTGAAGTAAGTTCTAGCCATGAAAAAGATCAGTGAAGTAAGAACGACGAGTTTCTTAGTTAGTGAAACAGAAACCTACCTTTCTGCAGGAGAAGCTAACATTCATATGATGAATTGCAAACCGGCTTAGCAAATCTACAATCTTTGAATAATCATCAGCAGAATTCTGTAACGTCTTCCTCCGGGCAGTCATGTTATAGAATAAGTTCTCAATCTGATAAGAAGTACCACCACTTAATTCACCAGTAAAGATAATTTCATCCCATCCCATTGAACCAAAACATAGAAAGTAATTCATCACATTTGCCAGACTTTCACCGTCCAGCAAAATGATCATTTGGTTTCTTTCGTTTAAACCATTTGGTTTTTTTGAGTTAATTGGGTAAATTTTATAGTTAAACTGCTCTAATTCGTAACAATGAAAGATTAAAGCAAACCAAGAGCGAAATTGTTGTTCACACCATTATTTGAGTTCCTTTTACAGCAGCGCAAGCCTTTGGTTCGTGCTCCATAACTCCATCTTTATAAGATACCCTGAAGTGAATCCACCAAATTAGAATTTCAATATTAAATAGAAAAGTATCACTTGATTAAATATTCAAGAGCCCATTTCTTTCTATGAACAAATAATTTCCCACTCTGGCATTTCATCAAACAGGTAATGGGCACACACCTATAACCATGCAACTGGCCCTTGGTAATGGTGGTGACGGTGACGTGAGCTACGTACGTCATACTGGCAAGTGCTTCTCCTCTGAACCCCATCGACTTTATCGACTGCAAGTCCTCAAACGCCGACAGTTTCGACGTCGTGTGCCGCTCACACAGTATCGGCAGGTCCTCATACTACAATGAATCGTAAATTCGTAAATAAATTTTGAAATACTTCAAAAAATTAAAACTAAAAAGGAAAAATATTTGCGCAGAAGAGGAGTAGAGAGAAAGGGACTGACGCGGATGCCGTGGCCGTCGTCGGAGACTTGGATGAGTTTGAGGCCGCCGTCCTTGACGACAACGTTGATGGAGGAGGAGTGGGCGTCGAGGCTGTTCTCGACGAGCTCTTTGACGGCGGAGACAGGGCGTTGGATGACCTCGCCGGCAGCGATTCGGTTCACCACAGACTCTTCTAGGCGATGGATTTTGGGAGGCTCCGTCGCGACTTGCTCTTCTTCTTCTGCTGCTTCAATTTCCATTTCCGTTGCAGTGCACTCCTTGTAAAGTTCGGAAGCGCCAAATTTTCCCAGCACCGCCAAAATGAAGAAGAAACGAGTGATTCTCGATTTTTGAATTGAGCTCGTTTGCACGAGTAATTTATTATTATTTGAAGGTCCTGATTTTGGGTTAAACTTTAATGGTATGTTTGTTGAAAGGTTTAATGTTCATTTGGAGCCCACCACAAATGAATTTATGACCATTCAATAGCCGTACCATAGTATGTACCACTCAAGATTTTTCCGTAATTTTGTTGTATATTTGTAGTATTGGAGTAGTTTTTATTATTGCATTATACTTAAAGGGTTAAGCACAATTTAGATTAGTTTCTCACATATCGTAAGCGTAACAACAATGAAACTGATAAATTTAAGATGTAAAAATTATATTTACATTTTCATTTATTAAGTATTTGGTTTCTTTTTGTCAATTATTAAGTTTTTGGTTAACAAAAGCCTAAAGTTCCTAGTAATGTCTACACTAAAAGAGGCTGGCAAGAGGCTAGAACTTGGTCTTGATAACCTCGAGAACACGATAAACTCAAACTAGTCTATTCATTAGCCACAAAATTCATTTAAAAATAAATATGAAGGGGTTCACAAATCTAATCCCTGCATAATAATTCATTCGAAGTCTGCACAAATTCACCAATAGTGTCGTTGTTGCTTGCATCTACATTTCTAAGATATCTAAATGTGAATTTTTCATTATAGGCTAGGCTAGAAATATATGATTCGAAACATTAAATTTTCTAACATTTTAACTTCACTTTCATATATTAAAGTTTGTGATAAAAATCTTACAATAAATATATGAAAAGTGTATCTACATCTCTCAAATTTCCAAACATTTTAACTTCACTTTCATACTTAAAGTTTGATTTTTTTTAGTGACTTTTATACTTTGTTTGCCGTGGTATCAATTAATTAAAAAGTAAAAGCTAACGAAAATTTGAAAGTGGTAAAAAAAATTAATATTCGAGTACAGATGTGAGACAAAAATACTATAGATACGAAAAGTTGAAATTAGAAAACTTGAGTGTAGTAAAATAAAAATTGCTCAAAAGAAAAATAAAAGTAAAGAAACCCTTAAACCATGATTCAAAAAACCTATTAAACAAAAATTATACTAAACCCCATTCTTAAACCCCAACCCTGCACCTTTCCAATCTTCCTCAGCCCCAACTCACCGCAATCATAAATCACCTCTCCCCTCCGCCGCCCCAAATCTGAAATCCCAACAGCTTTGGGTCGTCGGAGAATACTTAGGAGGAGGCTCTAGGTCCGTCCATGGATGAAGGATGTCGAATCTTGAACCAGCATGATATCCGCCTCCTCTTCCTCTTCACCCTCAAAACTACTCCTCCTCCTCACGCGGCGGCGCCGCTCTCTCTTTCCCTACTCGACTTCGCCCCCATTCTCTTCCAAAACCCTAATCCACCACTTCTCCAACGCCTTCCTCCAAAACGACCCCAAACTCTTAAGCCCTCATTTTCTCTCCAAATTGCAACCCCAACACCTCCACCCCATCCTCCTCTCCCTCCAATCCAACCCCGTTTCCGCCCTCCGCTTCTTCGACTGGTCCCGCGGCTCCCTCGGCTTGCACCACTCCCCGCAGTCCTTCTGTGCCCTCATTCTTCTGCTGCTCCGCCACCGGATGCTCGCTCCGGCTTCCCGCCTTTTCGACGCAATGGTAGGCCAGTTCGGGACTCAGTTTCACTTCTTTGATGCACTTTCTGATGGTTTTCGGAATCACAGTTCCGATTTTAGTCTTGTTTGTAGCTTTCTGATTGAGAATTTTTGTCGAAATGGGATGTTGGATTCGTCTGTTGATACATTCATTCGTATGTATAAATTGGGAGTACCGGTGTCTCCTTGTGCGTTGTCTAGAATGCTGACTTGTTTGGTTGATTCAAATCGCGTCCACGCGATTCTCGATACATATGGAGAAATCTGTAATGCATTGAGAGGGCAACAGTTTTGTGTGTATGAGTTTGTTATGGTTGGTCTTCTGAACAAGGGTAAATTCGAAATGGGTTTAGATTTTCATTCCGCATTGATTGATAGAGGCTTTGTTCTTGATATTGTTGCTTGTAACAAGAGTTTAAAACGTCTTTGTAAAGAAAATCAGATACGAGGTGGGGAAGATTTCTTTACTGTATTACTTACAGTTGGTCCGAAGCCAAATGTGGTGACGTTTAGCACGATGATTAACACGTATTGTAAAGACGGGAAATTGGAAGAGGCAAACGAGCTTTATAAGGTTATGATAGAGAAGGGTATCAGTCCTGACTTGGTTGTATATAGTATTCTAGTCGATGGTCTTTTTAAGGCAGGGAAATTCGAGGAAGGGCTTCGGCTTTTCTCTGAGGCGTTAGATGGTGGGATTAAGTTGGATGTAGTCATCTTCAGTTCTGTTATGGATGCATATGTGAGAATTGGAGATCTGGTGAAGTCAGTGGAGGTGTACCGAAGAATGCTGAAAGAAGGGATCTCGCCAAGCTCTGTTAGTTACACCATTCTTATAAACGGCATGTGTCAGGATGGTAAGGTCGCGGAGGCTTGTGGAATATTTGGTCAGATTTTGAAGTGTGGTTTTATGCCATCGATTCTGACTTATAGCAGTTTGATTGACGGAATGTGCAAAATAGGGAATGTAAAAGATGCATTGCAGCTGTACGAGAGTATGATCAAGACGGGCTATGAACCCGATATTATTCTTTACGGTGTGTTATTAAATGGCCTTTGCAAAAATGGGCTGATGGGCGATGCTCTTAGGTTCTTCTTTCAAGCTGTTTATAGGGGTGTTAAGCCCAATGTCTATACTTTCAACATGTTAATAGATGGTTGCTGCAGATTGAAACGATTGCGAGATGCTGTGAAGGTGTACATCCAAATGGGAATTTATAACATAAAACCAGATCTGGTGACTTATACCGTGCTTATTAAGGGTATTTCTGAACTAGGGAGATTAAAGGATGCGTTGGTGTTTTTCTTCCAATCAGTAAAGAAGGGTTTCTTACCCGATGTTGTAATGTATTGTACACTGATTGATGGTTGCTGCAAGCAGAAACATGTACGTGCCAGACTCTGGATTTTTGAGATGATGCGAAGAAATGGAGTAAATCCTGATATTGCCATTTATAATGTCCTCATTAATATGCTGTTCAAAGAAAGTTGTGTAGACGCTGCGCAGGAAGTCTTCGAGCAGCTTGTTAAAAGTGGTCCGGGACCTGATATCATTACATACAACTCAATGATTTGTGGTTATTGCTCTCAGAGAAGGTTAGAGGCGGCTGTTCAACTTTTTGAAGAGATGATACAGGGGCAGTGCAAACCCAATGCCATTACTTGCACTATACTGATTGATGCTTTTTGTAAAGAAGGTAAAATGGACGATGCGATGTTGATGTTCGATAAAATGCTGGAAAAGGATCCTGAACCTAATGTGGTCACATATAGTTGTCTGATTGACGGTTTTTTCAAGTCTGAAAACACGAAAAGTGCCTTTGAACTACACGAAGAGATGCTTAAAAGCGTCTCTCCAAATATAGTCAGTTACAGCATCCTCATTGACGGTCTTTGCAAAAGAGGACTTGTGGAGAAAGCATCCCTTGCATTTCATTGTGCTATAGACAGGGGTCTGGTGCCTGATGTAATAGCATACGGGATTCTGATTCGCGGTTACTGCAAGGTAGGAAGAACGGCAGAAGGCCTCGTGTTGTATGGTCGTATGTTAATAAGCGGGATCATGCCGGATGCTGTCGTACAAAGAACGATCGCAGAGCATATCCTTGAAACCGATCAACGAAAACAAAAACATAAGAGTTTCAACCACATGATTTGCAGATAAGACCAATACAGTGTGACACTTCGGAGTATACATGGTTACCTTTCAGCTGTCTGGTACTTCCTACTAGCTAATTGTTGTATTAACATGATATTTATTGGGTGGTGTTATTGACACTCCAAAAATATCATCCGGCACTCCTATACAAATTTTCCCTTGTGTTGTTATAAATTTGGAATAGAGGACGACTTTTTTGCAGTGCTAATAGCAACTCTCTGTATTTATTATAGTTCTGTAATTATATGTGTAATTTGATTATTCATTGTAAATTACAAAGTACAATATTCATTTTGGTAGGGTACTTGAGTATTAAAAAAATTGAGTTCGTCGTTCTAAGATCATCCTAGTAAAAAAGAAGACAAATCCAAAACCGTTTGGACATCCAGATGTATTGCAAGAAATAGACGAACATTATATTTCAAGAAAGCACAAATGACAGCCATTTAATATGGTTAAATGATATCGGATTTAAGTGATTTATTGCAAGAATGATTTTTGAGGGAATATCGAAAAACTTGACGGTTCAAATCATTGGATAACCTGATTACCTTCAACACAAGGTAATATATACATACAATCATACTACAAGAGCCCTCACGTTTTTCATGTGATCATCATGAATTTTTGTTGCACAGTTGCTGACTTCGGCTTGAAATGCACTTTGGACGTCGGAGCATGACCATGAACCCCAACCGGACGTAGTGTCCTGGTAGTTAATGTCTTCTGACGGACTTCCGATAAGGCGCTGGAGGAACTGCGGGACTGGCGGAACACCAATGTCCGAAACTCCCTCAAGAATTTGAACAACCTGCCTCATTGTCGGCCTATCCTTCTCATCTTCTTGAATGCACCAACAAGCCACTCTGCACGCTCTACTTAGTTCATCTCCGTCAGCTTTACCTTCCAACCTGCAATCCAACAAGGTGAAAACATCTTCCCCTTTATCAACTATATTCGCGAGCCGGATAGGACTGAAGTTTTCTACCCCGTCAGTTAACCCTTCTCTGTTTCTCCTCCCTGATATGACCTCAATCAGCAACATGCCATAGCAAAACACATCCGCTTCTGGCGTGATGGCTTCACCCGAAAACCATTCTGGTGCGAGATACCCGACAGTTCCTCTCATGGTTGTCAAAACCCGGCTGTGGTGTCTCCCCAAGAGTTTCGCAAGACCAAAATCCGCCAATTTTGGACTGTATTCTGAACCCAACAAGATGTTCTCCGGCTTAACATCGCGGTGTATGATGCAGTCTCTGCACTCGT
Organism: Gillenia trifoliata; assembly: GCA_018257905.1. Lineage (NCBI taxonomy): Eukaryota > Viridiplantae > Streptophyta > Magnoliopsida > Rosales > Rosaceae > Gillenia > Gillenia trifoliata. The sequence continues at coordinate 25,902,813 of CM031084.1, read as the reverse complement.
CATGGAGGTAAGCCAATCCTCTCGCAGTCCGTAGTGCAATATGATATCTAGCCTTCCAATCTAACATTATCCGGTTCTTTTGATGTAGAAGAGATTGCAGAGAACCATTTGGCATGTAGTCATAAACTAAAAACCTCTTTGAAGCGTTCGCACAGAATCCCCGCAGGCGAATAAGATTAATGTGATGGATTACACCAATAGTTCCCACTTCAGCACGGAATTGTTTCTCTCCCTGGTCCATACTTTTCAGCTCTTTCACTGCTATGGCTGTTGAGTCAGGCAGTATCCCCTTGAATACATAACCAAAGCCTCCTTCCCCGAGTTTTTCGGAGAAGTTCTTTGTTGCTCTTGTTAAATCTCTATGCTTGTAAAGCACCAAAGAATCATCGTAAGTCACCAATGCTCCTGCTGACCATCTCCTTGTGAAAAATACCATGACAGTGGCAGCACTTAAGATGGAAAAGAACCCTGCAACTACTCCAATTACAATCCAAGTAGTCTTTCTCTTCGTCTCACTTGTAGAATCTGCAATCCGGATATGCAATCCTGTGCCGTCTGGAGAATAACTTATGTAATCGGATTCGGATGGTGTTCTCAGCATATTAAATAGACCCCCTTTCCAAATGTAACACCGACGGTTATCGAAAAAATTATAAGCAAAGGCAGTGCATGAACAATTTACTAAGCAATTTAATCTGCATTGATCAATGCTTGTTCGGATATCCAACGTCAGTTATCCCCAGGACTGCAGTGAAAAGGAGTTCTACTCACACAGCCATCTGAGAAGTCCTCTAGTTTCCAATTTTCCCTGACTTTGGGTTCAAATCCTTTGAGGCAACCACAACGAGGAGAACTCCGCTGGTTGCAAATACTAAAAGCACCGCAGGAAGCATCGACCGCACATTGGTCCGATGGTTCAACAGAAATCAAAGTCCATCCCCTAAAGCCTTGGTCCCAGAAATAAAACTTGAGCTGACCATTGATTTCAAGTGTTCCTCTAGTAGAGGTATCAGGATAGGAAGATAAATTAAAAGGTATTTCATCTAGCTCAAAAGAAAAAGGACCAGGTGCAGGATTTTCCGGGTTTCTCCAGGATGTAAGAACTAGTTTTCTCTTCGTACGATTATTGTATCCAAGCTTTGCACCCGGCAGCCAAGTATCCGTCAGGTGATCGAAACTCTGCCATAGAACAACTCTAACAGCCACTTAACACTAAGGTTTAGTTGTATTCATCTTCACTTGTAAGTAAGAGATCTTAGGTTCGATTCTCGCCAAAGGCGAAGTCCAGTGTATGAGGCTCAGCCCACTCCTCCCACCCCTTTAGTGTAAATATTATCGTATGTATTAAAAAAAAAACACACACACACACACACAACTCTAACATGGTGTTGGACACTAAATATATTTTTTGCAGTCTCTCTAAAGTCTATGTTGTATGTTTTGAAGGAACGTCTCTTCCTCATCATAGCTCAAGTCCAATGCAAATACTCACTTGTCTTTTCCAAGATACATAGGTTGTTGCGAATAGCTTCAGAAGAGATTCTGTTAGAAATATGCTCCTAAAGTCAATCATAAAGCCAATCATAAGATGATATTTTACCTACATTTCGTATATCTCGGAAAATCTCACATCAAAGAGAGCACTTTTATCTTTTTCTTCTGCCGTATACGCATGCACGTGAGAGAGATGTGAACAAAATATTGCAGCTGATGGGCTTGCAAACCCTTAGACTTTAAGGGCTGTAATATTTTTTTTAGGCCTACAACCGTCCTACAAATATCTTCCGATACTAATCGGCGACTGGAGATCGGCGGAGACTCAAGCATACAACCGTCCTACAAATATACTAATCGGCGACTGGAGATCGGCGGAGACTCAAGCATGTAGCATCCCAAAAGTCTTAGAAAGCCCAATACAGACCGTTTTGGCAAGACGGGAAAATCTTGTGTCCACTTAGAAGACCATGTCATCCGTATGCACACTCACACAATTAGGCAGAACCGCCTTTGTATTGGGGACCACCACTGGCCCGATTCCACCAATTTCAAAATAGGTGGTTCGCTTGGTTGTGTGGGCCTACGAATGACGTTACCCTCTGGGTAGACATGAGAACAAATTAAATTCATGCAACTACACCTCAAGATCAACAATATATAACAAGCACAGATAGATTATAAATCTATGGTACCTGAAATCTGCATTCAGATTACACAAACATCATGATTTGCCTCGATATCAAACGAGCATGTCTACAGGGAACTTCTCCAAGAGAGAACCTAGTTATCTTATGAAAACAACAGATTCAGACCTACGGTCCTAAGATGGAAGCATCAAGGCCAAAAATTGTATCAATGCCTGAAGTGCCTAACGTTTGTGAAAAGAAGTGAAACTCCATACTTGTTACAGCAGTCTATAGCATCCCCATCTCTAATGCTCCCACCGGGTTCTGCAATTACACTAACTCCGCTTTCGCATGCTTCTTCCACTGCATCTTTCCATGCTGCGTGCATAAGAAATTGATCTCATTAAGCTTCCTTTTGCACTCCACTGTTAAATAACGTAAACAAAAGTTAATATGTGAGCTAGTAATTACCAAATGGGAAGAAGGCATCGCTGGCCAAAGCTGCACCCTTGACTTCTTCTCCAGCTTTCCTCAAGGCTATTCTTAAACTCTCCAGGCGGTTAGGCTGCCCGCTTCCCATGCCCAGCATGCAGTTATTCTGCTCATAAGTCAAGGATCAGATATTTGTCAGAAAGTACCAACCAATTCACTCAAAGCGGCATACCAACAATATAGTAAATGTGAGCAGGGCAAGGTTTTGAAAGGTGAAGCAAAGAAAGCCGACCTTTGCTATTACAATTGCATTGCTTTTGACATGCTTGACGCACAACCATGCAAACTCTGCATCAGCAAGCTCACTTTTTTGTGGAGCCTTCTCAGAAACAGCTTTAAACTGTATATCTTGGGGGGTCAAATCATCTGAGTCCTGGGCTAACCACCCACCACCAACCTGTCTAAGTGAAAGCTTTCCTTTCTCATTTTTTCTTGCCTCAAGGATCCTTAGAGTCTTTGACTTTCCGCGGAGGATTTCAAGCCCTTTCTTTGTGTACTTGGGTGCAACCACAATCTCATAAAACATCCGGGTCTCACCATCTGTTGGGCTTCTAAACTCTCTAATTTCCTTAGCAAGAGCCTAGAAACACAGAAAAAAAGGACTTAAGAAACAGAGCAAACCGCAAAGCATGTAAACATATTACCAAGTTAACCTTCCCAGGGCTAGTATCAGTTGGCATTCAAGTTTTCCAACGTGCACACACAGAATTATCACTGAAAAGAAAGTGGTTTAGCTAGCCATTCAAATCTTGGCTCAAGTGGTAAAATTTTTTCTTTTCAGTAAAAAATAGTTTCAAATAAGAGAATAGCAATTTCGTGACGGACAGTTTTAAAGGTGCATACTACATTGGATCTCATCTCATATATAAATTCAAGGTCAGACCCTAAAAACTCCAACTCACCTCATCAACCTCTATGTTGAACGCTACAATGCCACCAAATGCACTCACGGGATCTGCTTTGACAGCAAGCCTGTATGCTTCAAGAATATCATCACGTGAAGCTACGCCACAGGGATTTGTATGCTTTACTACTACACAGGTAGGACTCTGAAACTCTGACACACAATTCCAAGCCGCATCGGCATCTAAATAGTTATTATACGACATCTCCTGCATGCAGAAACTAAAAGGTTTAAAGCGGAAGAAATCTGATTAATTTGTAAACATTCAAAAGAGAGCCCAGTTATAAACTTATGATATAAAGGTTTCCTCATCAACATAAATGCCGCTAACGATTCAGAAAAATAAGGATGCATGGTCATCCCTATCAATTCCTTACTTTAAGTGGAATCCAATAGCTAAAGGAAGATGTCTATCTTACCTTCCCATGGTGTTGGATAGCAGTTGCAATACCACCTGCATTCACCTCAGAAAGACTCTTGTCAACGTAGAATGCAGCCTTCTGATGAGGATTTTCACCATAACGAAGGGGACTTTTTAGCAACATAGGCACCGTTAAGCTCTGAGGGAATTTATCTTCCAAAAAAAAAGTTTGTCAATCTATGCATCCCATCACAAAAAGAGACGCAAGAAAATTAATTTAAGTGCATTTTCATAGAAACTACTATCTCCCCCCTCACCCCCATGGTCTTTTCCCCTTCATCCCCCGAGGTAATTCCTCACGCTATATCATGAACATCAAAAATGTGATTAACGATATTATTGCAATCTACTTGATGAATCTTCGTCTTCTCTCTTCAAGGTCATTTCTAGCTAACTCCTAATTCATTTTTATGAATATCAAATTGTTGACTCAATAGATTGCAACCTACCCGATGGTTTGGCATGTTAATTCTGATTCTAATGTCTATTTAGATATTAAATGCACAAATATACAAAATCAAAGTTAAGCTAGAGTATAGACTGTATAGTTCACTCTTAATCCTTGCCTTATCAAAGCAAATTTATAACTTAAAGCAAGATCATCAAAGACGTAGTACCTTCAGAAGTCTGCTTCCAAAGCCATTCAGAAACTGCAGAATCATAAGAAGCAACATGTTGGAAAGCCTTCCATGCAAGCTTCCTTCGGAATTGTTGATCATCCTTGTCTCCCTTAAGAAACTCTAGAAGTGCAGGATAGTCTTCTGAATCAACCACCACCAAGACATCTTTGTGATTCTGTTTGACAAACATATTTAACTTGGAACATCAGATAAAGATATTGAAACAAATTTAGGTACCACTCGTGATACAAGGATAGTGTTTGAGAAAGCAGATTATGGGCAATACATTGAACAATAAACAAAAATGTCACTACATTAAACAACTAGTAATACATTGGACAAGGCATACGTTAAAAATGTATTTTCACATTCCTAGTTAAGCCAAATGTAGAACCGATATGTATCATTGTTTCTAGGATCAATATGTCTCGAGAGAATTATGAAATGATAAGTTTGATTCACGAGTCATGACAATGATTCGGAAAAACTCAGTGCTGCGGAAAACCTATTATGATTTATAAAATTATTGAACAATGTGCTAGCACTTCCATTCAGATAAACAACCTTTGCAGCTGCTCTTATCATGGCAGGACCACCAATATCTATATTCTCAATTCCATCTTCAAACTCTATTCCTCCTGCTGATGTAACTTTCTCGTAAAAGGGGTATAAATTCACCACAACCACATCAAATGTACCTGTACAAATATTGTGTAGAAAACTTATTATTGTCATAACTTATTCCACACAAATAGAGCATGAGAGAGAGAGAGAGAGAGAGAGAGAGGGGGGGGGGGGGGGGGAGAGTGTGTGTGTGGTGCAGGCATGGTAAAAGAGTTTACAGCCAAACTCACCAATTCCGTGCTTACTAAGAGCTTCCATGTGATGCTTTTGGTCTCTTCTAGCAAGGATACCCCCATGTACGTTAGGGTGTAAAGTTTTTACACGACCATCAAGCTGCAACACAAATCTTAGTCAAGTTTTAGTTCACGTAATAGGGTTAATATTATTATCCCCAATATCAGATATTTCATAATGCGGGTTTTCAAGCAAGCAAAATCTCTCTCATGTCATTTCCAAACAAGAAAAATAACAGGCTTACCATCTCCGGGAAACAAGTAAGTTGTTCCACTTTAGTGACGGGCAGGCCAGCACTTTCTAAAGCAGATGCCGTTCCTCCAGTCGAAACAATTTTATATCTACAGTTTTAGAAAACAACCATCATGAAAAACATATTGCACTTATATATCCTGTTTGAAGAAAACAATTGAAAATATAATTTGAAGCCGACTAACAGATAAAGACAATGATTTATAACAAGAGCTCCTTAATACAAAGTGTTGGAAACAGTACGAAGTGATCGTCCTTAAAGAACTGCGGCAAATGTATCAATATTTAGCGAAAAAAAAAAGAAGTAGAATCCTGAAATTACCCCAAGTTCTGAAGCCCATTCCCTAAGACAGCAAGATCCTTCTTGTCTGACAATGATATCAGAGCCTGCCTATTACCTGAAACCAAGATTTAATTACATAAAACTCACACAAATTCTCTCTCTTGAAATATATTTTTAATACATAAATATATGCATAATTATTTTTTAAAGCACAAAAATTAAATAAGAACACAGAATATTCATAAATAAATAATTAAATTATCAAAACAAACGCAAAAGGAGCATACCGGAAAGGGGTGAGTGAGGGTTAGTGACTGTAAGGGTCTCCTCAGCCGCGGCCATGGCTTTAATTGTTCTGCAACTTGAGTGCAAGTTCCTCACTGAGCAACACTGTATACACAAACAAGCACACAGATATGATATATTATATTATATATATATGAATAATATGATAAGAAACAGAGAAATTGCATACCGTGAAAGAAGAGGAGGAATTGGTGGTTCGTGTTTGGGCGTTGGAGGATAGCAGGAGAAGACGGGTGTTTGGAATGATACAAGAATTTGTGGTGGTGGCGTTGGGTGTCGCTGTGGCGGCCGGAGAGGCAGCCAAACCGAGCATCTCTCTGCTGTAAGAGAGAGAGAAAGAGAGTGTGGGTGGGTGGACGGGTGGCTTTCGGCGGCAAACGGCGACGTATAAACTTAAAAGTGAGATGATTCTGAAAGGGTTTTGTCAGGCCTCATCTTTTGCGCGACGACTACTTTCCGCGACACAGCAAAACTCAGCCGTCAGTCTAATCAAAGGCTGAAAAATTAAAACGCCACCTGCTTTAAATGACTGACACGTGGATAGAATTTTGCAATGTTCTAAATGGCGCTAGTCGGGTGGGGAGCAGGGGCCTAGCGCCTAAGCGGGGAAAGCAACTCACATAGAACGAGTTCACCACCACGTGGCTTCTCGATCCAATAACGCATTGCCATGTGGAGAAAAACTTGCACGTGACAATGCATTATTGGACAAAGGACGCCACGTGGCGGTGAATCCGTTTAATTTAAGTTATTCTCCAAGACGAGGGCTAGACGGTTTTTTTTTAATTTTAATTAAATTTATTATAAAAATATATATAGAAATGTCTACTTATACTTAAAAAAATACATAATTATATTAAAATACATAAATTACAAAATAAAATAATGTATAAATTATAAAGTACTAGAATTTCTCCAAGATGTGAGAGTGAATGGCTTTCTCCAATTTTGATTAGGAGCTGATATTTGTACCCCCTTACTATTATTTGTACTCCCCTTTTATTATGCAATTCAATTCTTAAATAGGAGTGCAAATAGTAGTTTGATAAGAAAATAGGGTACAAATATCATTTCCCTTTTGATTTGGAGTCCGAATCCACCAGCGTAACTATCTTACCTTTTTTTTTTTGTCACAATTATTATCTTAACCCTTTTCTCAAAGCAAGCCACTTGCACATGATAATTTGCTTTGCTTCTAGCAAACAGTCATCTACGACAGTGATGCTGAAGGCTAAGCATTTATTAAGGACCCCCAAAGAAGCTTGCTTCTAATCAATTTCCTTATCGTGTTCTGGCAGGGCAACGGTTAAAAAAGTATCTTCTCCGAAATCAAACGCGTGCACATATGTAAGAGCCACATTTCTCCTTGTCCAATAAAACTTATCCTCGACCAAAGTGTCGAAAGGAAGAAATACTTGATCTGATGGCGTTGTTCATATGTCGATCCAACCCCTATCAAACCTGAACATGTATGCTTTGCAACTGTTCTTTTGTTGTCTAATTAGAGGCAGTAAGATAGTTTTTAGGATTTTGAACATTGGGGATGGTCCATCAACTAATGCCAAACCAATAAAAGAGGAGGGCAGGTTCTTGATTGGGCAATGTTTGGTGATATATTGAGATAGCAGGGATTATACAGGTACAAAACCTATTCATCATGTTGTGACTGTCCAATCTTTGGATTGGGGACAAAAAGGAGGAGAACTCCACGCACAGAATGGAGAACTTGGAAATATGCCTCCGGATGATCTTCTTGCGAGATAAAGATAGGATCTTGTTACGGATTCTTGGTCGTTTGTCTCCAGCATCTTTCAAAACAATTGTGTACTCCAAAGTTGATTCACGTGGAATTAGAGAGGTAGGAGTTGGTATTCTAATTCCACGTGAATCAACTTTGGAGTACACAATTGTTTTGAGAGGTTCCGGAGCCAACGACCAAGAATCCGTAACAAGATCTAGGCCGATTTTCAAGTTCTCCATTTTGCGGGTGGAGTTCTCCCCGTGTATGTCCCTAATTCAAAGATTTGTCCCGACAGTCACAACATGATGACCAGGCTATGTATCTATCTAATCCCCTGATATCTCATATATCACCACATTGGCAATCAAGAACCCAGCCCTCATCTTTTATTGGTTTGGCATTAGTTGATGGATAATCCCCAATGTTCAAAATCCTAAAAATTATCCTACTGCCTCTTACTGGACAACAAAAGAAGGTTTGCAAAGTTTACCTATTTAGGTTTGACAGAGGTTGGATCGACATAGAAACAATGCCGTGAGATCAAGTATTTCTTTCTCTCGACACTTTGGTTGAGGATAAGTGGCATGATCCGGTTTGGTTTGGTTTACTCATCAAATTGGAACCGAAACCGATATATTTAGCCGGTTCGGTTCTACCTAAAATTAGTAATGAAATCATACGGTTCATTTTATATCAGTTTCGGTTTGGTTTGCCGGTTTCCAATTCTGAACCGAAAATTAATATATTCTTCTTCTCAATCCTGCTAAACCTGCATCAGACAAAAAAACAATAAACCTGCAAATTTTCAATTTTTTACCAAAAAAAAAAAATCAAACAAATTTGAGCTGCCTACAAGTTTCCAGTTTTTCACAAAAAATTCAAACAAATCTGATCCATGTAGGATTTGTGGTGTGCAAGACAAGAGAAAAAAGACAGGGCGGAAAAAGAAGAGAGATCTCACTGATCATTCGTTCTCTTGCTGATCGTTTACCTACCGATTGTTCGGAAGTACAACTCACTATCTTGCCACGCGTTGCACTCACAAAGAAAAGAGGAAGAAATTGGAGAGCTGGAGAAAGAGAGAAGATCGGGTGAGAAACTATGGGGGAGAGGCTGAGAAAGAATGAGATAGAGGAAGTGTGGGAGGTTGTGCCACAAGCAGGGGGAGTTAGTTGTTAAATGACATGTGGGCTTTAAATTGAGTTTTATTGCTAGTGGACGCGCTGTTAATTTTTTGTCTGAACTTTTATTTTAGTCAATTACCCTATGTACTTGTATTATTAGTCAAATTTTTTCTTAAATTTTTATTTTAGCCAATTACTCCTGGACTTGTATTATTAGCCAAATTTTCCCCTATTATTAGATTTTCAAAATTTATTTAATAAAAAAATCGTGACCGAGGATGAAGTGGATTGTTTGTAAAGTTGGAGAATGTGTGAATTTAATTTTTATATTTATAATTTATACATGAATTTTCAAAAATTATTTCATGTTTTTCTAGTTAGTGCTAACATTTTGCTAAAATGTTACTATATTAGACATGTTTCTTTCATCCAATGATATTGCTCAAGCATATAGTAATGGTTAATAATACAACGGTAGAGGAAATTTGGCTAATAATACAAAAATCTAACGGTAGAGGGAATTTGACTAATAATACAAGTACATGGGGTAATTGGCTAAAATAAAAGTTTAAGGGGGAAATTGGCAGCGTCTTATAAGTTCAAGGGGCAAATCGACAAATACCTCATTAATAAAATATTAAAATAAAAACAAAAGGATAAGGAGATAACTAAAGTAGTCAGTCTGTTCATCAGGTAACGTTAGTTAAAAGGTAGGTAGGTAGGGATATTAAGTAAATGCCTCATTAGTGTATGCATAGCATGTATGTGCAATGAAATGGCATTCACAGCAGAAGTTAATCTTTTTTTCAGCCTCCTGTAATAAGTGACCTCCCACGGCCACAAGCGAGCAGAACCAAAGTAGCCCTCCATCTCCATGGGTAAATGCCTTTCACTTTCTTCTGGAAGTTCCAGGCCACAGTGCTTCTAAACCATACACAGCTCATCTGTGGATGTGCATGTTGAACGGCTGGGAGGGATTGATGGGGGTTTCTGAAGCTGGCTCCTTTGATTGAGATGGTATGTGATGTGTCCAATCACCAGTGCATTAGAGTTTTGATCATCCTGGGCATCTCTCAAACCCTCCGGGGACAAACTCCCGGTAGTATGATGAAACTGACCTCCTTGCTTTCTTGACACCATGCCTTTTTGGTGATTCATCTTCCCTTCTACTTCTCTTCTTTCCTTCATGGTCCTTTATTTCTGCCTCGTCGTTTTCTTTTCTTTCAGGAGAGCTCCCATTTTCTATCAGCATTTGATGCCTTCCTGAATCACTTGCCGTCGTGTAATAATTTACACATAACAATGCATTATTGCACCAGAATGCTATGTTACTTATGAATTCATTCGATGTAAATTCTTCTCCCTAAACACGACCGAGATCGATGAGGGTTTCTCTACCACACATTTATTTCATAATTGTTCTATCAATCTTAACGGATGTAATTAAATTTTTAAGTTATGTTACAACCGGGTCAAAAAAGACCCGCTTGGAAAATTGAAACCCGACAACTTGTTCTCTCTTATATCACGAGCGTCTCTCCTCATTTATCAACCAAAAAAACTTTTTGCACAATATGGATTTGTCTTTCTATAAGTTTGTCAAAATTCATTTGCAACCGGTGAGAAATCCGGTCGGTGAAGCCGGAAAGAGGAACCCTCCAGATTCCAAATGTAGAGATTTTTAGATTTGTTTGAAGGATATAGATATTTATGCTACATGCTGAGATTTTTCTTAAATTTATTTTAGTTAAAAAAATATTGCAGGATAATCTAACGGTTTTTATTAAATGTGCAAAATGTGCATTTGCGATATGTATTTAGTGATGTGTATTAGAGAAAAATTGCACGACGGATTGTCATTGGGCCACCGCCATACCTCCTTGATCCAATAGCAATTTTGGGCCAATAAAAATAATTACAACCCAACAGGCTCAAACATGAAAACCCACAAAGGCAAAATAACAGTCTCTGTCCTCCTTTTTTTGAAGATAAAGTTAAAATTGCAAACAAAGAGTCCCACTTAATTCCCAAAAATACAAAAAATCCCAACCCATCATCTTTCTTCATAACCTATCAAAATCCCTTTTGCCCTCAAATCTTTCTCCTTTATTCCCACTTGGCCTTCATCGCCCTCCATATTCTCTCAAATTCCTCACTCTCCGACGGTCCGACCCCCTCCGCCCTCCTCCGATACCTCTCACTTCCGTCAGATCTGGGCACACCCACCTGAGAAACCACTCACCCACCCAACTGATCATCATCATCATCTATGACGCTAGGCTCAGGAGGATCGAGTGTCGTGGGTGAGTCTATCAATACCCATGTCATCGTTTGATCGAATTTTGCCTTGATCTTTTTGTCTTCGTGAAATTTTGATCGATTGAGCAAATGGGTTTTTGTTGATTTTGTGGTTTATGCGCTTTTGATATGATTTCGCATGTGGGTAGGTGAGTTTGGCCTTTAGTTGATTAAATTATTGATTTTTCCAGCTGGGGTTTTTGTTAAATTTTATTTAATTTTCTAATGTTTATTAATTCATGTTATTGCAATCAAAATATTGAGCTCATTTCTGAATAATTTTGTGCATGCAGTATTTCAACTTTGAAATGTGAGATTGAACTTTGTGTTCGTCTTTGTATAGAGTGCATTCATGAGGAAAAAATTAATTATTTTTTTGTGTATTCAATTTCTATTTTGTATAAATTATAAATCAAAGTAGTTTTTGTCTTTGAACTTTTTTTTTTCTAATTATTGTCCATTGAAATTGGAAGCTGCCAACTAATGTTTCCGCTCAATCCAAGCATGATTTGGTTTCTCTGCTGTGTTTGTGTTAATCATTCCGAAAAATGTGAATAAAAGAAATTTATAATTCAGATGCAAGATTCTGGTTATGTTCCCTTATTCTTCCAACCATGTATAATCCTTGAGTTTTCTTGCAGTCCCACGAAACTTCAGATTGCTGGAGGAACTTGAACGCGGAGAAAAAGGTATTGGAGATGGCACTGTCAGCTATGGGATGGATGACGGAGATGACATCTACATGCGTTCTTGGACTGGCACCATCATTGGTCCCCACAATGTAAATTTCGCTTCTCTTTTAGATTATATCATGTTCTTGTTTGAAGTATGTTTTTGTCCGATTTCAAGTGAACTTATCAGAAAAGATTGTGTTGCATTTGTTGTCTCTCCCAAATTTGAAGAAAGTCTATTTAAATTTATTGGAAATAGTCCCTGATTTAGACCCTTAAAGGACAAAGGGTTGACTTTGTTAAAAGCGTACCAGATCCCACCAACTAATTTGAGTGGTAGGATCTCTGTTTAGTGTCCAGCAGGGGCTGAACTTACTAAAATATAATCATCCTTAAGCAAATGCTGAGTACAAATTACTGTCCTACCATTAATTTTGATAATTACGATGTAGTGGGTTTACACAGGTGATGCGAGTTACGTGTGCCTGCTTAAAAACTGACTTTACTTGTTCAGTCTCTTTTTTTTAATTACCTATGTTGGAAAAGGAAGGTGCGTTGCCGGTAGCGGGGCTTTGTCTTATGCTCTTCAAATCTCATGAATAAAAGGAAGAAGCTTTCCTTTTCCAACCTTCAAATATGGCAGAAAACCTTTTGGGGGCTAATTCTTTCTATATTCCCCTTCACACAATCTGTTTGCGGTTAATTAATTATTTCCTACCGCTTTTTAATATATATATTTTTTCGTGTATTTTTTGTTTAACGTAATATTTCCTTTTTTTCTTTTGATGCTCTTCAAATCTCGTGAATAAAAGGAAGAAGCTTTCCTTTTCCAACCTTCAAATATGGCAGAAAACCTTTTGGGGGCTAATTCTTTCTATATTCCCCTTCACAGAATCTGTTTGTGGTTAATTAATTCTTTCCTTCCGCTTTATAATATATATTTTTTTTGTGTATTTTTTGTTTAATGTAATCTTTCCTTTTTTTTCTTTTCTCCAGACTGTACATGAAGGTCGGATCTATCAGTTGAAACTGTTCTGTGATAAAGATTACCCTGAGAAGCCACCAAGTGTTCGTTTTCATTCTCGGGTTAACATGACTTGTGTTAACCATGAAACTGGAGTGGTATGGTCATAATTTAATTACATGATTTTTAATTCAGTTGTTTCGCTTTTGCTTTGCATTTTCTTTTCTCACTGCAACTATTGATTTGCACTTAGCAATATGTAATGCATATGTCTTTTATTTTGGCGAGAAGAAAAATAAGGTACTTTAGTCATTTACAACCACTATAACAAACAACCACATGATTCTCCCCCCCCCCCCCAAAAAAAAACTTTAATGATATTGAATATGTTTATAAGAACAATGAAACCCTGACCAGACGGATTTTGGACTGGGTGTATGACTATTGAAAATTCAGTCCACATGGTTATGCTAAACGATATTTGGTTTGACAATATCTGAGTGCATTTGATTCAATAGGTGGAACCAAAGAAGTTTGGACTCCTTGCAAACTGGCAGCGAGAGTACACCATGGAAGATATTCTTACACAGCTGAAAAAGGAGATGGCAGCCCCTCATAACCGGAAGTTGGTCCAGCCTCCAGAAGGTACCTACTTCTAGCTTTCAAGACCGTATAGTTATCATGATGGATCCAATTGCATATGTGATATGCAATATATAGTTTGTAATGCCCTCGTTGATCCTATGTTAAGAACATGCAGGGGATTGCCCCAAAAAGTTTCTCCTGTTACCTCTCCATGGCTTCGTCTTTGTTTTTGCTTTCTTGTTTTGTCGAACTGTGTTGAAGGGATGCTGTTTCATTAATGGGATTTTATGTGTGTCAAATACCCTTTAAGTGGAATCTTCTACCCGTATCTGTATATATACTCATTTGTCATCTTATTTGTTCTGGATTTTTTTTTTTTGTTTATTTGAGGGTAAAATGTATCAAATTGCAAGCATTATGTTTTGAAAAGTGAGCCGGTAAACCAAACGCCTAGTTCCATGTATGAAAATTGTGGTGGTAACTGGAACGACAGTTGGAAGCGTGTTTCACTCTGAATCGGGTACTCATTGTGTTGTTAAAAGGTAACTGTAAATTTTGTCTGTTATCTGTGCGTTAGTTCAAAGTAAATTGTTTGAGATGTATAGTAATGGGATCTCAAGACAACTGAGGTCCGATTGCCATCTTCTTGTAATCAGTTTGACCTTCCATTTGGTTAGCATTTGCCAATTGTAACTCGTAGATGATGCGTTCAACAATGTTCTGAATTGGTTGTTTACTGCCTTGCGGCTGCTTTAGTCAGTTTTGCCCTCCCATATCATTTTTTTTTTCAAGTTTTCGATGAAAAATCTTGTAATCCCACTTTGTAGACTCCAATACTCTATAGGATGTGTTTTGTGTTTTTGTTTTGTTTTTTGGAACATTGAAGGGATTCGAACCGTGGACCTATCATTATTCTAACTCATCCCTTTGCTCGCCCTCACCACTTGAGCTAACCTGAAGGTTTGTGTTTTGTGTTTTTCGACAATGATGCCAACTGGAACTAGTGTTGGGAGAAGGAATTACATGGAACGGGTTTATTGCCACGTGGCGTCCCTTGTCCAATAATGTATTGCCATGTGCAAGTTTTTCTCCACATGCAATGTATTATTGGATCGGAATGTCCAAATCCGTTCCATGTAAGTTGCTGCCCTAGTATTGGATATTCCACCTTTTTTTAGTTGGGGAAATTGACAATTTCTACTTGTTCAAATCTCAATTCTAAATTGAAAAAAAAAATCAGGAAGCAAAATTTTAATTGTTCAAATCTCATCTAGTGTTGGATATTTTGCGGATCCTTAGATAAGGATTTAAAATAATGGATTTGAATTCGAGACAAAGTAAATCTGAAGCATGCCATGTTTGGTGCGTAGGAATGAATTAGACCAGATAACTCATTAGATTCAACGTATATTGAAGCATATCTAGTTCAATCTCCCAAACTAGTAAGATATCAACGTCTTTCACCTTTAACTCAGACAAAATTTAGAAGTATGTCTCCGTTTCTTTCTTGAAAAATCAATAGAACCTGGATCTAGTGAATTATTTAATCCATTATCGACACTATTTGAAATGATTAATGATTATATATGTATTTTATTTCTTTTCGCACACATATATATAAATATGTATGCATAATGCATTGTTGCTTTTATATGACTCAAGAGCTTAGCTGTGAATAATAATTCGAATATTGAGTCACCATTAGGTCAGCATTGATTGAATTTGGGTTTTTGTAACTAAGTGGGATGTATGCAAAAACAAGTAAAGTTAGGTGACCCAACCATCACAACTTGTTTGATGGTAAATATCTAGTATTTGTTGCTTGGACTTATCTTATGCATATAAGTAGGGTTCGTTTGGTAAATATTTTTAACTAATTGAAGGCGCTTTTAGAGAAAATATTTTTGAGTTTTAAAAGCACTTCAAGTATTTTTTTAGAATTAACTTGTATTTTTACTAACGATTGATTCAAAAAATATTTTATCTTAAAATATTTTTAATTATTTAAAAACACTTGCCAAACTAGTTGATACTGTCGTTTCATGACAAATACAGTAATATGCATGAAGAATGAGTCAGCAACCGCTCAAACACTAGGTAACAAAAGCGACAACTTGGAAAAAGATTTATATTATTAATCAGCAATTTTGGCGCACGGGCTTTCTTTCGCATTCAGTGCCGACTTTACATTGCTAATTTCTGAGCACATTTTCTGCATTGTTCAACACTGCTGACTTGTCAAAGTCAATCACTTCCATGTTATTTTCTTTTCTGTCTTTTTTTGTTTGGTTAATGTTGAATAAACCCCAGGTTTTGTTTTTCACTCTTAATCGCAATTAAGAGTACAAGCTGGATTTTTAATTTAATAATTATTTCGACGATCAGATAATAATTATATTAAATACATATAAATATTTGAGTCAATCTCCTAATTTTGATTATGAAAAATTTCAACTTTAGAATACCTAAATCAAATCCTACATTTGAAATTACGAGATTCAAAAAATTGAATTATGAAATACATTGAGTTTTCAATTAAGAGTACATTGAGTTCTCAAAGTCACTTAATTGTAGCTGATGTGTTGTGTTTAAAATCATTAGATTGTTTTAATGGTTTAGATGTTGCTAAATGCGAGTAAATTGACGAAGCCTAAATGAGAGACTCAGGATCCCTTCACATGCTATGCTCAACTCATCATTATCTACACAACTACCATATAGGGCTGGTTTTGGTTTGGCAACAAACCAAAAACCGAACTAAAATTTTGGTTCTAAAAAATTGAACCGAAATTTTCGATAAACCGAAAAGTTTGATTGGGCTTTGTTTATTGCGCCAAATTTTTTTGGCTCTCCCCACTTTGGGGCATATTTAAGTGACTTTGAGTGCCAAAGTTTGGTGTAAGTTTTATGTGAGTTTGAGGGTTTGAATTTGAATGCCAAATTTTTATGTAACTTCAAAATTTGAATGACATAATAAATAAGTTAGGTTCAAATTGAAACTTGAAATAGAAAACAACTAGCGAATGAGAGAGAGAGAGAGAGAGCTTGTCTTTATGAACTAATGGTTGAGATTAATCTCAACCACATACACTAATATATTATATATTTGTATTAATAATAATAAGTTTCTGTTCAGTTTCAATAAAATCGAACCTACCAGGTTTGCTTACCAAAGCCGAACCGAAAAGTTCGGTAATTTTTTGTTTTAGTAATTTCAGTTTCAATAAATTTTGGTTTCGATTCGATAATTTTTCAGTTCTGTTTCGGTATTCAATTCAGAAAATGCCGCCTTAACCATATATTCAGGTCATTTAGCCTAAATGAGACATTCAAAAACCGATTGCATCTCTTTTTTGAACTAGCAAAACTTTGGAAAAAATCTTGGGTGGTACGTACCATTCAATGGTCTCATATTAACGGTAGGCTCCAAATGAATCTTGAACCATTCAATGGTCGGACCATTGAATGGTACGTACCATGCAAGTATGACCCAAAACTTTGAACAGAAAGTTTGGCTTTTGTTTCTTCCATGGGATCCATAATTGTTACTTCAATCCTATAGTTGGTTTTATTGTGACATCATCTACATCATCGATATGCCTAAATGATGCTTTTCCACCAAAAAACGCTCCTTGTAGTTTACAACAAAACTTAAGATTATCTTATGAGAAAATTTGATATAGTCACATTCTTATGTGTAGGGCGACACATGTATTTCTATTTTGTGAATCTCACAAGTATGAACATGTAGTCCTATTTTATGAATCTCACAAATATAAATGGACAAGATCGAGACAGAATCAACTCGCGAGCGATCATATCATTCTTCGATTTTTCATTATCTTACGGATAAGTTGCACTCAATGATTAAATACATGCCCGTTTTATATGCCCACATCACCCGATTCACCCCATTAATCAACATGGTCATATGCTCCGGACTCAGCCACAACACGACAAACCCAAGTTCGGCCCATATTTTTTTCATGGGCCCCACCACTTCCCTACTTTAGCTAATTTTCAGTTATACAATATTCAGAAAAACAAAAAATTACATTAATAAACTAACCAATCACCAACAACCACCTCTTTTTAATCCCCAATAAAAAACCCAAAAAATAAATAAAAATAGTATTCGGCAACAAATCGGGGAATAAAAGTAAATATATTTAAAAAAAAAAAAAAGAACGATTGCCCCACGTCTCACGTCTCACGTCGCTCTCTCTCTCTACTTTCTCTCTCTAAAACTATCGATTCTGTATAAAACTGTCCCCTTTTTTTTTGTTCCTCTTTCAAAATCATCCGTCAAACCCTAACCAAATTCCACCATCGTTTTTATTTATTTTTTAATTTCAGCAACAAACAATCGTCGATTCGGATCCGATTTCGCAATCCGATCTGGACGACCTTATGCGATGTCATCATCCGCCCCCCCGCCACCCAAGCCACCGCCGCCACGAGACATCCTGATCCGGTCGGTATGGTCCGATAACCTCGAGTCCGAGTTCGAACTGATCCGATCCGTCATCGACGATTACCCGTTGATTTCCATGGACACCGAGTTCCCGGGCGTCGTGGTCCGACCTGACTCCAACGACCCCAATTTCCACCACCGCGAGCCCGCCGCGCACTACCTCATGCTCAAGGCCAACGTCGATCGCCTCAATCTGATCCAGGTTGGCCTCACCCTCTCGGACGGCAGCGGGAATCTGCCGGATTTGGGGACGAAGAACCTGTATATCTGGGAGTTCAATTTCCGGGACTTCGATGTCGCGCGGGACGCCCACGCGCACGACTCCGTCGAGTTGCTTCGTCGGCAGGGGATTGATTTCGAGCGGAACCGGGATTTCGGGGTCGACTCGGTCCGGTTCGCGGAGCTGATGATGTCGTCGGGGCTCGTCTGCAACGACGCCGTTAACTGGGTCACGTTCCACAGCGCCTATGATTTTGGGTACCTGGTCAAGGTGTTGACTCAGCGAGTCTTGCCGGACGAGTTGTCGGTATTCCTTAATTACGTGAGGGTTTTCTTTGGGTCTGGAGTTTACGACGTGAAGCACCTGACGAGGTTCTGCGCCAGCCTCTATGGTGGGCTGGACCGGGTCTGCCAGACACTGAATGTGAGCCGAGTTGCCGGTAAGAGCCACCAGGCCGGGTCGGATAGCCTGCTGACCCTGCACGCGTTCCAGAGGATCAGAGAGGTCTATTTTCTGAAGGATGGGATCGATAAGTACGCCGGCGTTTTGTATGGTCTAGAGGTTTCTTGATATTTTCATTGGAATCTATTGCTTATAGATTTCTCTCTCTTTTAAGTAAATTTTGTACACATGACTTGGTTTTATCAATATTATTAGGCTTTTATTAATTCTGTGCAGTTCTTGCTTTTGCATTCGATGTGATTTCGTCTCGTATTCTGATCCTTAATTTACTTTTGTGCATATCTGTTTGTGATAATTGATGGGTTTGGAAGCTTATAGCATTAGGAATTTTGGAGATGTTTGGGAAGAGAGGATTGATGGGGTTGCGAGTTTAGAAAATTCGGAGTTTTTCATGGAGTGTAGACTGTCGAGTGCGGGATTATAAAGAAAGGGAAGGTTAGTTGGTCTTTTATATGAATTGTTTTAGAGTGTATATAAGTGATTCGAAGAGAATTTTGATGGGTTCAAGGGGTTCCTGAAGTTGGATTCTCTTGGTGTATAAAAACAACAGAAACAGTACATACCTTCGAGGATTCTTCTGCAGGTCATTGTCATAGGAATTGCAGACCCCTGTTGTTGTCACCTGGTTAGATGATTGAATTCTTTAAGAAAGCTTGGACTTATGGTAAGAGTGTCGAGAATGGAATATGGTGATGGCGGTCAAACGAAAAAAATGTAGGTTATCAGTAATGTGAACAAATCAGTTAAACCATTTAATACCTGATTAAACATAGTGCGCTAGTTAATGACGTCAATAAACGTTGTGTGAGATTATATGTATGGCTCGGTCAATGATTAAACCTAGTCAATATAATTGTAATAGTATTTTCTTTATGGACCACAGCATGTAGTGTTAATTATATACTTCTTTAGTCTGGCCATTGTCATTATCACCCCCAGCTCTTTCCTTCCAGTTGCATATTGACTTCCAAAACTCTTGGAAGATGAATGATTATTATGTATCAGAAAACCTCACATGTTCCCTACAAATGAACTTGTCCGGTACCAGTTAGCTTTCAATTGTTGTTTTGTTACTAATCTGGATCATACATCTGAGATGCATTACATTGATATTGATGTTGACTCCTATACCAATTTATCAGTTAATGCATGCCAGCAGCAAGGATTAGATTTGTGGTAGAAGTGGAAATAGTAGCGAAAGCAAGAGTTCCAGTATGAAAACACTGTAATCGAATATAAAAATTAAATTAGACGATGGTGATTTGATTGGGTTGATGATTGATCATCTTTCCAGGAGTGTTGCACCCATAATTTGGGGATACGAGTTATAAACAGGTTTCCTTGTGGCTACAAAAGCAACATTCTGAATTCCATAAGGTAGCCTGCTGGCCATCATAATATGTGGTTTCTTTCGCACCAACACTTGCCAAATTGAAGATAGGATAAAGCAACATTCGGTTACTCTGCAATGGAGGCAAATGAAGGCTCTTGGAGTGAGTTTACCAGCCTCCTCATTCTTCTGTTATATACTAATGCAGATTGTATCATCTATTGTGTCGTCCACACACAAAGAAAATAACCAAAGCTAGTAATTAGTTGATAATAGTCTGCTTACTTTACAATAGCAGTATCTATTGCTAAAGTTGGGTTGTGGCATCATGAACTGTCTTAAACTTTCATCCATATCAATGTGATGTTTAGTAGTTGAGTTTAACTTCCATGAAATATGCCTTCTGAATTTTCTGGTCATTGGCATGAGAAGTTAAAGACCGTGGCTTGCGACACATGATTTTAATGTCTGCAAATATATCATTGCTTTTCTAATGGTGTGTTCAGAACTGATAATGGCTCTCCCCTTATTATAATTTCCTTTGCAGGCTGTCTTTTGTTAATTGCTCTCCCCTTACTTTACAATACCATTAGCTATTGGCATGAGAAGTTAAAGGCCATGGCTTGTGACACATGATTTTAATGTGTGCTAACATATCATTGCTTTTGTAGTGGTGTTCCTAACTGATTTCGGCTCTCCCCTTATTCTGGTTTCCTTCTAGTGCCCGATCCTTCTTACTTGATGGCTTGTAAGAATGGTAGGTTTAGGATTCTGTCAATTCTCTTCGAATTTCTGCGGCTAATTGGTATTGAAAATTAAAACACTGGAAAAAATACATGAAATTGACAATTGTGGACTTGGCTGGTTTTGAGTTGACTGGAGCAACAGCACTGAATCCTTCTGACTAAAGTTGTAGTATTTATATATGATATTAAGACACCTGCACCTGTGTGACTGTCCATGCTTTTGTTTTACATCTTCATATGTGTGTGTAAATTCTGTACCATCCTTTTGTTTTAAATCTTCACCTTTGTATTGTGGCCTTGCAGTTGAATAACAGGTTGATTTTTTTTTAACATGCCATCTGCTTAGGAAGTGAATATTTTTTTTTATTTGAAGCTAAATTTGAATATGTGGTCTTCTATCAGGTCCTGCTATGCAGTCAACATCTTTTTACTTTTTGGTCAAGTTTTAGCCTGCCAACTATATCATTTTCTTATGACATTTAGCTTCATAAACATGGTTATTTTAGATTGATTCTACATGCAGACAGTTCTTTTTTAACTGTTAGTTACTTTTTATTGTCACATTTAGCTCTGTAAATCTTAGTTCATATATAGTCTGCTTACTTTCTGTAATCTGCATCTTGTTAACAGAGTTCTTGTTCTCTGCACAGCAGGTTCATCTCTGTGACTTGAAACGTTTATCTTTTTTTTTTTTTACTTCAGTCAAACATTGATTCTAGGGTAATTAAGGTAGCCTTTCTTGCACCCTTGGATTCTTTACCCCATATTTGATCTTACGCTTCTGGTAGATTACCCAACTTTGAAAACCTTCAGCTACTTTTACTGAAAGTTGACAGGTTCCTAAAAATTGGTTTAGCAGTTGAAGGTTACTAAAACCCTTGCGTTAATTATTTTTGCCCATATCTGTTGGGTTTTAATTGTTATTCTGATCATAAGTTCAGGTTTTGTTATAATTCAAGCCATTTCCTTGTGCTTTTGCTTGGATTTGGTTGCTACACAGAATCAGATTCATTTAGGTACGATGGTTTGCTTCTCAGTACCCACCAAGGAAGTTTGTGCTAATTGCCGGAGCCATTAAGATGGAAAATGATTCTCTCCACTTCTACAGCAAATGAGAAGGATCGGTTCTTTATTTTGGACCGTTACATTTTGCCGGCCCCATTGATGCAACCACATTTGGATTTGAACCAGCCTTGTCCTGCATGGGTAACGTATCCCATCAAGAAAAACTGCATCAAGTTGGAAAAGAATCTCCACTAGTACAACAAATGGAGAGGATGTGCTGAAGTTGAACCATCACATGGTGCTGGCCCGTTGAATTCAGATGTGCCACATGCAGTTCTATTGTTTGGATTCAACTCGCTTTCTCCGTTAATAAGGGAAATGCAGAGGAGCTGGATCCCACCAAGAAAAAGGTACATTCTTCCAATTGATCTTCAAACATATGTTTTTGTATCTGTGTGAGTGTGACTATGTTGGTTACTGTAGTATAGCTTGCTAGATCACATCACATTGCCTGGAGTATCTGGGTAGAGTCATGTGGCTGCTGCTAGGTTGTACAGCCTACTTTCATGCTTATTTGTTTCTCTAAAATGCAGAGGTCCAAACAATGCATTAAGAATTGGAAGATATCATGTGGAAGTGCAAGTGAGCAAAGGGTGAAAAATTATTTATGACATGTTAGTAATAATGCATGCCAAAATTGTGCAAGTGCTGTAGATACTATAGAGAGCTAATTTTTAGGGAGCTAATGATTACAAGGTAAAGATACTAAAAAGGCATGCATTATTGTGCAAGTGCTGTAGATACTAAAAGGTGTGTGTAAAGATATCTGCAGACTCACTGATTTTGGTAATACATAAGCAGCAGTCAGTTTAGGTAAATGGGATATACTTTTACTTCTACTAGAGCATTTTCAATACTTTCGGGTTTGACGTATTCATGGGAATGCTGATCTTTTGGATTGTGGGTCCACAATTTCTCAATCAAGTGACCGGATTTAGGGACAGTGTGTCCAATATTGATGGGAATGTTGCACTCTGCTAATTTGAGGTGGGGCTGCAGTTGATATTCATGAAAATGTTTTGTTCAACTTACGTAGCAGCTGTGGCACTTATTTTCTGTTTGTCTTTGATCTTTGATTAATGAATTTTTCATCCAGTTGGTCTTGTATTCCAGTGTCTTTGATCTTTGATTAGAGATCTTTTTTTCTCCACTTGGCAGATTAGACAAGAGCCGGAGTCAATTGGATGCGAGTTGTTGGGAAGAAAGATGTTCAGCTGCGCTCTAGATCCCAAACTATAGAATCAAGCGCGGGATTAGGTATATCAGCAGAGATGAACACCGTGGGCGGTCAAATGAAAAAGGTAACAATCTACAACTGGACAGAGTAATAAGCTTAGCCTAGCTTTTGTTACTTTTCCAGAAGCAATACGGTGCTCGTAGTGAATTATTGAGTTAAATGTTGCCGGGGAGGGCAATCTACAACATACGGCGGTCGAAGTGAATTATTCTGCCTTGTTTTTCACAGAAAGACACACAGAAAACATTACGAATGTGCACTTGCATTCAAAGTACAGTTATGAGTTTCCTAATCAAAACCCACGTCAACTGCATGTGCACTTGCATTTCTTGTGCACCTAGAGACACACCACAAGCTGTAAATTTTGGTCCCCATAAGGCAAGGATCGAGAGGGATAAGGTGGTCCTCCTCCCAAACCCTACCTCCACAGAAAATGTTTTCCGAAAACAATTATATTCGATGCGAAAAAATGTTTTTAGTAAAGTAGGGGAAAAAAAAAAACACCTCGGCAACTATAAGTTTTATACAACAATGCTTCGAGAGCTCAATTGGAGAAAAGAATTCCCGTGTCTATTCTCTTGTCACGCTCTATATTGATTCTTAGTTATGAAATTCCTTTAGTGGCCTTCTCTCATTACAAGGTAAGCTGGTGTTTGTTTAGAGGGCTAATTTTTACTTCCTTTTATTTTCGGTCATCGAATTCAATAAATCAAACGAGTTTTAGCTTTATAATTGAAGATGTAAAGCAGCAGCACTTTTGTCCTTGAATTGCGCAGCCTCCTTTTAACATTTTTGAGTCTGTCATTGTCACACTTGATTAGATTAGAATCCAAAAAGCAGGGCCGTGACCCCGTGAGAGAGGGAGGAGGTGTCACAAGATACTGCTTAAACAAATGTGGGGTATGATTGGCTGTAGTATATTGTTGTGTTGCTTGCTGTTGGTAAAAACGTATTCCTAAAATTTATGAATTGAGCATATTAAAAGGTTAATATTTTTTGTGGATATAGTTAAAGGACCACTTACACACATCAGATTAATGCAATGGACCCTTTGATGCATACTAATGATATAACGAGTATGCATCACAAAACAAGATCTCCAATCCTTTATTTTCATTTTCAAATGCAATATCATAAAATTATGAAAAATCGCCGTTTATCGAACAATTTAACATGTTATGTTGTTGGATTGTAAATCTTTCCATTACGAAAATAGAATTTTTGTAATGTGAAATTTCATATGCAACCAAGCTACGCTAATACAATGGGCAAGCAGGGGAGGTACTCTACTCACATAATTGTGCAAGTACTTAAGTTTAACATTACTGAACACTTTAGTGATATTGAGTCGAACCTGAATTCTCCTCCAACTAAGTTTTATTTTGTATCTACTTGTGAAGAAAGTTTATAAATAAACTAATAGTTTATCTTCCTAGTGGATATATAAACTACTTAAATTTGTGCTTGCACATGTTAAATTGTTTACGGAGATGAATTATCTATAAAGTCATACCTATCTAATTCTTGTGGACCGGCATATATAGTACTATGTAGTTGATATGGGCAATAGATGTCAACCCTAGGATTGACTTAATAGTTGAATCTATGCATAAACATAGGAAATTGAGTTTAAACCGATGGATGTGGCCTACTTTTGGAGGTTTAGAACAAACAAAATGCACCATTAAATTCAATGGTCGACGTGGTATATGGGTCTTATGAGTTTGATTTCTAACAGAATATGTCTCTTATAGCTAAACTCACACCAGCACGGAAACAAGGTTACATGAATCAAGTTTCATCTGCGATAACAATGTTGCAGAAATCAAATTCAGACAACTTGATTCCATCGCTACAGAAACAATGTTTATAAGAATCAATTAACTATAAATTTGTATTTTCCGTTGCTTGTTGGTTTATTTGGTATTGACCAAATAAATTTGTTTTTGAGCAGGATTTTGCAATGACTGATGAGCCTGCAGTTGCTATTTGTACTTATCTTCGTGAATGGTTGAAGACTAATACTCACAAGATTAATAAACCCTATATTGGTTTAGGCTCCATTGGGAAGCTCCTCCGTCATATTGGTTTAAGCTTAATGTTGATGGTTGCAAGAAGAGAAATAATAATTCTATTGGAGCATGTGGTGTTTTAAGAGATTCTGATGGTAAATGGATTTCTGGGTTTTGCGCCAATTTGAGCACATGTGAGATTCTCACTACTGAGCTATGGAGACTTTATTTAGGCTTACAATTGGCATCGAGATTACGGATTGATAAATGACTTGTAGAATTAGACTATGCACTCACAGTTCATTTGGTGTTGCAAGGTGCTGCCAATAATCATCCTCTGGGTCCCCTTGTTTTGGCTTGTGCAGAGTTGCTTTCAAGATCTTGGCAATGCGAACTTCGGCATGTCTACAGAGAAAAGAATTTGTGGCGGATAGTTTAGCAAACTATAGTCTTGATTTAGATTTAGATAATTTAATAATCCTCCTTCTTGTTTTATTAGTTTTATTCGTGAGAATTAATTTGGGATGTCTCGAGCTAGATTTATTATTGTTTAGTTTTGTTTGGGCTGTTAGTCCCATTTTTCAACCAAAAAAAATTAATTATAAAAACAGTATTATAGGTATCAAACTCAGACAACATGATTTGATATATAAGAATTAAATTCACATAAGCAATTGTGGAAGGCTTGGTAGAGCTCATGACATGGCAATTGATTGATTTTTCCTTCCCTCTTATTATTGTGAGCAGAGAGATCATCAGAATCCCACCAATCCATGAGAAAGAGATGAAGTAATAAATGGGCCTTTCTTTCTCTCTCTCTCTCAAGCTCTCAAGGGTCTCAATCTTCTCTCTGTAATGCTTGGGGAAGGCACGTGATAGAGAGTTACTTTGTGGATACTTCCATATAATATTCATCCCCACATGCCCCCATCTTTTAATTTTATCACTTTTTGAATTTCATCTCTTTCCCTCCGCCTTCAAGTAATTATATGTATGCATCCTTCTTTCTTTGTGCATGGATATATACTTGGATAATATATCAAGTGTGTTGAGCTAAAAGTACTCCTACAAAACATGCAAGAGAATGATTATCATAAGGATCTGCAGGGAGCTTGCCGTTCAAGTGATACAGAATATTTACTCTTGCACCTGAAGTCCTAGGTTCAATTCCTCTCTCACTCAATATTGCTTGTATCAACATAAAAAATGATCGAGCATAGGAGAGAATGTCAAAAGAGCAATAAGGTATTTCCAATGTGCATGCATTTACATGTAGCAAACAATACATATTACATATGTATTTATAATTAAACTAAAAGAAGACATAACACATCTTCAAGAGTTATATGGATTAGTTAAAGGAATGAGATGACCAACTACAAATGATGTTTTGATCCTCTCATTCGTTAAAGGGATTCGTCTCAATCTTCTTAATATAATGTAATCTGGATAGAATTCTTCAAATGATATAAAATTTTCTTTAAGTAGAGTGCCAAATGTCTGTTGTGGATAAATATCCGCTCCAAGATGGTATAAAATTTGTAAAATTAATCTTGAGTATAAGTTAGAGCTAAGGAGTACTTGAAATATAAAGAAGTATGGGGGAAATTGTTGAAATAGTTACACATCAAATTTGTGTAAAGGATATGCAACATGCATAAATTGTTGAAATAGGTTGTGGAATGGAGCTACATCAATTGTACCTCAAAAAAAGGGAAAATACTTTAACTTCTTTCAGACAAGTAACATTTTGACACATGTGCATAAATTTTTGTTTTTATGATTTTCACGAATTACATTTGCCTACGCATTCGATAATGGACAATACTTAGGTACTCACTTTAATGATTTGACCCAATAATATTTTAACACATGTTTTATTGTTTTAAAAAATAAAACATATACTATTTAATTTTTTTTAAGCTTTTAAAAATAAGTAACACATGTTATTTTTTAATTGAGCCAAATCAAAAAATAAGTATATAGAATATTCAGTAGTGAGTACTTAAATATTATCTACCCTAACTCCGAACATGTGAAGAGCCACAAAAGAGGACTGTTTCTTTTTCTTTTAGGTCAATTAATAAACGACTGTTATGAAATAAAAGCTCTCTACTTAACCAGTACTATACTATTCAATGAGCTCAACTGAAACACATTAAATTATGACCAAAAAACGAATAAACATTTAATTTAAAAGTTGTTTTTACATAGACAAATATAACATAAAGGAGTAAAAGACCCCACCAATTACCATCCCCTTCCTATTTTATTTATAATATATTTCTATTTTTTTTCTTTTGTCTCACTACTTTAAATAATGGGTACCCTTAAATAATCTTCCTCCCCCTACAACCTTCCCCTCTGACTACCATCAATGCCACATTTTACAGCTCCAAAAATTCATATTTCAAAGTTTTGAAAAAACCCTCATATCTTCTCCCCAATCCCTCCAAGAAAACCAGAAAAAAATAATATTTCAGATGGGCAAGAAAATGAAGCTTCCTTTTCTCTCCAAGAACACATCAGAAATATCAAGATCTTCATCTTCTTCTTCCTCCTCATGGCCTTGGCCTTCTTGTACTCAAACCAGAACCCTTTCTTTCAGAACAGGCAATGATATTTTCAAGACCATAAACTCAGCCTACTTCGACACCACAAACCCTACAACAGATTTGGTGTTGGTGGGTGGCACACCAGACTCATTCTTCACGAACTCGTCATCTGACGAGTGCCCCAGCTTCTCCACTGCCGCCTCTGAAGATTCAAGAGGCGGTGGAGGAGCAGGAGGAGGGGACGCAATAGAGAGTGTGATTAAAGGGTTGAGGTCAGAGAGGCTCTTCTTTGAGCCAGCCGGTCAGACAAGCTCTGTGTTAGTCGAAACCAAGGCGGCGGAGGCGGCAGCAGCTGATGATGGTGGTTCTGATGGGGTTAATAATGTCATTCCATTCAAGGAGAGTGTGGCTTTGTCAATGGACTCACCAGACCCGATTGTGGATTTCAGAAAATCTATGGAGGAAATGGTGGAGGCTCATGGCTTGAAGGATTGGGAGAATCTTGAGGAGCTTTTGTGTTGGTACTTGAGGGTGAATGGTAAAAGCAACCATGGATATATTGTTGGAGCTTTTGTTGATCTCTTGGTAGGTCTAGCATTTACTACTACTAGTAGTAATTCTTGTTCTTGTATTATTAACTCTCCTTCTTCTCCTTTATCTAATTTTTACAATAGTATTAGTACTTGTTCTTCTTCATCGTTGTCGTCGTCGTCGTCTTCTGCTACTACTCCTTGTGTTTCCTCCATAGAAGAAGAGTCTGAAAGTTCTGCTGCTACTCCATGTTTATCTTCATTGTTGGAAGGTGAGGAAGATCAGATTAAGGAGGAAGAAGAAGACGACGACGACGCATCATCTTAGCTTAGTTAACTAATCAGTTGTTTTCTAATTCGATGGAAAATCAAAACATATGTATACTAGTTAGTAGTAGTAGAAATGATAGTGAAAAACTTAAAACTTTTGATCTCTCTCTCTACCAAATTGCAAGCGTGTGTGTGAGTTTTACAGTTTCCCATTTCCCAATGCATAATAATTATAGTAAGATTACTGAACGTAAGTTAATTTCCATTTCAATACGCGTAATGTTACAGGTACCACATTTATTGGTTACACTTTTTCGCAGATTTGAGATCTATCGGATCACGTTACACCTCTCGCAGAAGTAAATAAAATCTATCTACAACTCACCTACTTTGCCTAAGTAAATTTTACCTAATGAAAAATGTGATTCTTTTTAATAAAAAAGTCATGTGTGCTATTTTCGGAAACTTATGGTCACACTTGATGGCAGATTGAATATATTATAATACGTAAGACAAATTAAAAATTTTATGTGGACCGTGAAGACATATCAAATTGTTGATAAAAATTAAAATATACTGCATGAAAAAAGGTACACTGAAAATAATGCATATCTTGCTTCAACGGCATTCTGTTAATTATATAATGACATATACTAAGCTTCATGTGGGCAACAACTTACGGTTTTTTATCTATTTTTTAGTGAATATATTATTTTGTTGGATTGTTTAGTATGTTCCGATATATTCTATTTACTGCAATTTTTAGCCGTTAAATACTAACGAAGTTAAGAATCGAATGATCAAAATTTAACTGTCAATAATTCCGGTGTATATATAAGATGCACAAGATTCTTAAGTCTAAAGAAATGAACAGAAATTTTCAGAGATGATCTTCTGCAACTGATCGCATTGACACAAGTGTAGGCACTGTGATTGAGTAAATTCCACCACTGCCACTCTATGCAATCCCATTTCTGAAATTTTGAAGCAATCAAGGCCGTTGATTTTGAAAATGGACCGTCATTATCAATGATAGGTACCTACCATTCCAGCTCTGAAATTTGGCGTGGTCCTAACACTCATTTCCTTGCACCTGCACAATTTAATCATTTATCGTCGTAACCCCCAACGAAAACTGTGAAATTTTGTGTCGAAAAATATTGTCCTTCAGTGTATCAGAAATATAGTGAGGCGGTGTTATTATTCTATGTGTTATGATATAAGTAGTCAACATAGTTGATATGTCACGTTTTTAAAGTGTTGAGAGTATGAAACATCGGAGAAAGGAGAAATTATAGATTTTGCATGTGCTTATAAGTAATTGAGCAACTCTATATTGCCAATTGATTTTGTAGTAGAACTTCAACTTCTTCGTAAAGTATATTAATAACAAGAAAATATACGTGTCAAAATTTAAATGAAATAATAACATTACGTGACGGCGTTTTGAGTATGCTGAAAAAATTGCTCCGTGATCATATGAACATGAACATGATGAATTATTACGAACCCGTGGTTTTGAGAGTCAAATAAGTTCAAGTTTAAGAAAGGAAAACAAGAACAAACCCACCTGCAATTGCCTTATTCAGCTTTATATAATTTCAGATGGAGAATATTTTGTATGCTTGTTTTTATTTTTATTTTGTTTTTGTTTTCTTATTTTGGGCAACCTTATCATCATATCCCTTCCGGATATAATAATTTGAAATTTTCACTGTTATGCAAATAGCTAGGAGTTGCAGGAAAAAACAAGAAGGTGGGATATAAGAATGTTAGTTTTTGAGTGGTGCAAAGAAGCAGCTCTCACCAAGTTAAATCCAATGCAGGATAGGAACAACTCAAGCTAAATCCGACGCTAGATCTTCTCCATACTCCATACTTGTTTTTGGTTGTGATTTTGCATGTCTTGTATATATTCCAATGCAGGATAGTAACACTTTTGCTATGTTAGGCAAGGGAAAACTAAATCTATTGCTATTTATATAGCACCAATAACCAGATGATGAAGCTACAATTTCCCATGTTGTGGTATACCTAATCAACTGCAAAAGATTGTTACTCTAAATCGTCGATTAAGTAGGTATACTTTCGTCTAACGATGTAGCTCAGAGTGATCATACTTTGATAACGTAATATATTTGATTGTCTTATAACAGAAAATAATTCCTATCTATTATCAGGTAACACTTTAGCTACTAAATCTAGTGCTATTTATATAGCACAAATAAGCAGATAAGGAAGTTACGAATTCCTATGTTGTGGTATACCTAATTAGCTAAGAAAAAGATTGTTAATCTGAACAGTCGATTAAGTTGTACTCTCGTTTAAATTGCTCATATGAGGTTTTGATTGTACCGCCTTTATCTTAGACTTTATTTTATGACGTAATGTGTCTGATTGTCTAATTTGAAAAATAATTGATTCCTACCAATTATCATGTTGATTTATGTTATCACCTTGTTCTCATCATTGGGAAGAATAATTAAAGAAAAAAATATACAGGAGGTGTACTATATTATGTAAAATATGGAGTTGTACAAACAATAATATGGGATTGGCTGATCTTCCATGGCATTGAATACTTTACAGCAGATCTCTCCTCGCCTCCCTCTCTCCTCCTCCTTTTAATGGTGAGATCGGTGTGGCATTTAATCTTCTGACCTTTATGCTTCACTCGATAATATATACCCCACTAGACTCACTAGAAGCTAACAAAAAAGAATAGATGGTATGAAGACCTTTGTTTAATTACCTAGCTGATTAGAGCGTAATTTTTACTTAGGATCTAAACTCTTGAATTCACCTTAGCTGGCTTATTTTAAAGGGGAAAGAGCTAGACCGTTGGTTAAACAAAGCAATTAACTATATAGAGCTAAAGACGCAAATGTCGATTAAGTCACTGGTTAGAGTAGTTTGTTCGCTCCCTTAAACTTAAGCAAGATAATGCTCGCTTAATAGGCTCTAGCTTAGGTTACCTCCTCCTCATAATGTTTGCATTACCTTAACTAATAGCAAACAAATGAAGGCAAAACAAGAAAAAGAAATTAAAGGCAGTATAGTAATTAAATAGGTAAAAAATTAGTCAATGCTCCATGGTTCGAGAGTCTTTTGGCTCAGCAATCAGCATAGATGCCTCTTCAATCTCTGAGGCAAGATTCTTGCCCTAGCGGCGAAGCTTCTAAACCTTGTGCCATTCAATTTTTTAATAGCTCAATCTCGATATGCGATGGATGGTGGATATGATGTTTAATTTTTCTATTTAAACAAACAATATACTGTAATGTTTAATTTATAATGACTGCTGATTATATATATTAGCAGATTAAGTTTGATTCTATTCTCATGTATAATCCATCAACCAATCAAGAACTTACTACTATCTTCACTAATATTTTTTGTCCAACTCACAATATAGTATCAGATTAGTGTTATTTAGACACACAAAATTAATCATATTGTAACAATGTAATCAGCCATATATATATGCCCAATAATGATAGTCTCATGACATTTGGATAGAACATAATTTTATGAGTTTTCCTCGTAATAAACAAGTTTTAAGAGTTTATTTTTTATTTTAATTTTGAGTGTACGACACGATTTAAATCTAAAAATTACCTCTAAACAAATTTAAAGTTTACTGACTTTCTCATTATATCTCTTACTAGCATTTGATTTGAGGGATTGTCTAGTATACTTCAAAGTATTCTACACTCTGATACTTTTAAAAGTTAGATTTTTGGTAAAAAATACAATGACCTAAAGACATTGTTTGATTCGACTTTGCTTTGGAAGCACCATAAATTTGACTATTAAAAATTTTAATGTATGGAATACTTTTAAGCACCATAAATTTTTTGTTGATTTGAACTAAAGTTGATGAAAATCATATTTAGTTTTGATTTCACTTGCTTTCTTAAATGGATGAATGGAAATCCACATAAAAAAGATTAAAGTTAAACTAATTAAGGGGTTGGCAATGATGTAGGTCAAAATAAATGGATGATTGCAACATCAGCAAATAGGTCTCACTGGGTTAGAATGCTCACAGCTGCACCGGAACATATTCTAGTGTTCCTGCAGACAAAGAAACAGACACCCTGCAGGCTTTAACTTGTCAAATTTGGAGAAAATCAATATCAACACATGTTTCCCCAGAAACTAATTAATGCTTAGTTTGGTAATTAGTGAGATAATGACCCAAACAACACCCAAGAGAAAAACAGAACAACTACCAGAAAACCCTCATTTTCCGAGAAAATTTAATTTACACAAAAAATGGGACCAAAAAATAGTTTAGAAGTTGGTGTCTGTCTCATTTCAACTTGAGCAGTGTGTGGTTTTTGCATTCAATGCATTTCATAGGTCGATACTCCCATCCCACATTTCACTCCAAGGCTTCTTATTATTTTTTTTGGTCCTAGGGATGGAAGTAAATCTATTTCTTTTTACTTGGTAAATTTTTAAATGATGAGAGTGGTTTAGATACAAACAACTTCAAGATCTAAATAATGAATTATTCTTTCCCTTTATTACTAGAGCAACAATGAGAATCACCATATTCAAAAAAGACGATAATATGGTTTTTATATGAAATGTGTTCTTGTATTTGAATCTGACAGATTGACACGTTATATTGAGATTTCGTTCAAAATCTTTTATTAAGTTATTTTTGCTTTAATGTGTGATTCAAATTGGAGTGTTCATAAGAACAATATGGTTTAGGCGAGTGAATGGTTGTCAATCGTCTGGTGTGAGTCTTGGAACGAAATTAAAGCATATATATGATTGACTGAACTAACACGTGCGTGAGCGATTGTTCTTTAGCTTTTATCCTCAAATTGAAAAGCAAGCAACATTACATGTTCATGTTATGATAAACGAAACTTGTAAGTCGTAAATTTTCCTGATGATTAGGGTCTTCATCTTTAACCCAACTTGTCCCAAATCTAAACCCTTCCCCTTTCTATTAGTGTAATTTAGTATAGAATATCACTTGTAATAATAATAATAAATAAATAAAACCTTGAAAACTTTATTGTAGTTTAATAGGAAAATGATAACCACTCACCGTTTTCTCTCCCACACATTCTTTTTTAATTTTGTTCATTGTTTTTGTTTAATTTGTTCAATCTGATAGCTAAAAATAAATAAATATACATAGAAAAGAAAAATGGGGTATGATTCGTATTTTCCCATTTTATATTATAACCAGAGTATTTTGTTCCACTGTATATTAAAGTGAAACATAATCAGTAAAGGTTAGATTGCTTTAGTAGATAAGACACTTCTTTTCAAATAATTGCGTTTGACAAAAAAAAACAACTGCGTCCAAAGTTTAAACTGTCCCTTTAAAATAACAATATCGTTTATAGTAATAATAAATAAATAAAAAGTGAGACACCATCACCTTTGAAAGATTGTCATGGTTGCTTTTCGTGTTTGAAGGACCTAGTCATTCAAGTCAATTTAAGGCACCTTAAATGGAGCATGATGCAATAGAGGACAGGCTTTATTTACACCATCTACCAACCACAGCCCATATGAATCCAATCGGTATCGCCATTTGCATTTAATTGGGCTTTTACCTTTGTTAAACACCATCTCCTGACACCAGCAGAGGTCCAATCAAGGATTCAATACTAGCACCATTACTCACATGCATCATGACTTTTCATTACGTTCATGCAGAAGAACATTCAAACCCTAATTGCACTGTGTTTGGTAAAGGAGGAGGAAACAGTAACCATGAACAAGAAGGATATAGGAAGGAGGACATAACCAGGAAGTCACCCTTTTTACTTGGTAAAAATATGTATAGGAGATAACAATAGAAAAAGAAGGATAAATAGATTCAAATCTTTTCGTATCACTTTTTGATACAACGATATTGAGGGAAGGGATGCAAGCTAAGCTAATTAATGACTCAGTCATAATTGAATATTAAACTCATAATCTATAAAAATCAAACCTAAAATCTTCTTCTTATAAATTAAGAAAAATATCTAAAGACTAATGCTAGTGACATTCTTTACGTCCTACATTTGAAAAGATAGTTATCATAGTTTGTTATTATAAGGACTTGGAAGAGAGAAGAATAAAAGGAAAATATGTTGTGGTTCTTTGTGTGTGGATGAACATAGTTATTGTAATGTACAAATATTAAATTGAATTAGGCGCATAATTTCAATAGCCATGGAGCTTATGGGTTGACTCATCATTTGGTATGTGATTACCATTTGGTTAATGACTTATTTTGACTCATCATTTGGTACATAAATGTTGGGCTAGAACACTTGCTACGGCCCCTTGAGGTTGCTCCAACAAAAATGGAAACCCTAAATTACAAATCAGCCACTTCACTTGTGTATAGTTGTGCAGACAATAGTTTCGAAAACCTTAGACTTACTAGTCACTATTTAAAATCAAGAAAATGACAATGAAACAAAATGCTACCTTAAAAAAGAAGAAAATCACATTACGCAGAGTTACTTGGAAATAAGAAGAAATAAAGACGTACGCAGAGAGATGAATTTTTTTTCAACTAGTAAAACTATGATATTGTGTACTATCATTCTATGAAGGGTTATGTTTGATCGGGCCCAAGCTTCGGTGGTACTAAGTTTAATATGACACACCCCACCCTCGATACCCACGTGGATATCGAACGCGGGCGTGCTGGCCGACACTCGTAAGTGACGAAACCATTAAATGCATGACAACACTTAGTGGAAACAAAATTAAAATACTATTAAGTTTGCGGAAATCAATGTCAATATGCATATGGTTTAGAGCATACTAATTTTGAAACAGCGGAAACCAAATAATAAAATAAGTTCCTAGAATCTTTATCCATAACAGAGATGGATAATATTATAGAAACTGAAAAGAAAAGATAAATCTCTACATGGTCAGGATAGATGATCAGAGCTGCCACGCAGATGCCTCGACTTCGTCGGATGCACTATCACTATGTCCTGAAGGGGGCACAAAAACAAAGATGTGAGTGGACGAAAATAAAAGTTTTCGCAAAACCTTTCTCTTTTCAACATAATAACCCCCTATTTGAAATCCAGTAATAATTGTAAAATCATACTATCATAGTATGTATCAAAACGTACTTTATAAGTATAACTGAAAGCGTATGACAATATAAAATATGTAGATCACAAGTCATATTTCCAATAGATCATTTCATCAAAAAATATATCAATTGTATAGATATAGGAAAAACCAATACAGGGTATATAGGCAATCACCCATGTACGTGTTGAGGAACAGCCTCTCAATCCCCGTACAAGCACTTTACGTTATCTATTAATTTGTACTCCTAGTACCACACACATGTAAGCACTTGCGCCTTAGCGCGTCACACCCGAGTCCTTACGTAGTGGGGCCTTTTCCCCAAATATAAACATAAACGTAAGACAAGCTTGCACTAAGGTATTTACCGGACAATACCCCTGGAGTACAGTGCGTGTGACCCAAACATGTGAGACTTGTCCTACGGCCGTGAGACGGTACTACAATGTAGTGAAAGCATACCAAGTGTGTTTGAAAACATACATACATACTCATGTGTAGAAGTGAAGAATATAACGTACTTCATAATTTCCCAAAAATATAAACCTTGTGTAATTGAGTATAATTATGCTTAGAAGCCCGTAATTAAATACCAACATTTCCATAAAATTATATTCAACCTTCAAAATTATTTCATAAATAGACTCATGTATAAAATTATATCTCAAATCATTTCATAATATATCACCATAAACAATTAAATAATATAAGGTTGCATAAACGAATCCCAACATATATATATATATAGGTATATATATATAAACATGCACCAAAAACCATTTAAAATCATGTAGAAATCAATTTCATATTTATTTTCAAACATAAAAACCATTTAATAAAGCAAAAGTCCACTCACTGGTGATCGGGAGTGAAATCCCCCTCGGTGTTGCCCTCCTCGAAGTATGGCGCCGAAGAATTACCTATTTAATATTAGGGGGAAATATTAGAACTTCCCTAATATAAACTCAAATAGGTCCTATAGAAAAATTAGGGGTGGGCAAACGGGTCTTGGACCCGCGGGTCGGGGCGGTTCCAAGCAATTCGGGGCGGGTTAGGGGCGGGTCGAAAAATTTTGAAAGTTAAACGGGGCGGGGCGGGGTGGGTTCATAAATTTTGCGGGGTGGGGCGGGTCCAAAAAAATATATAACGGGCCCCCGGCCCGGACCGTATATATCAAATATCAACCGTTGATTTAATCTCACTTAAGTGAGATTAAATCAACACCGTTGATTATCAGGGTTTGTAATCCCATGCCTTCTTCAATTCAATCTCTCTGCAACCCGTGCTCAGTGCAATCGAAGAAGAAAATAGAACACCAGAGAAAGTCGACCCCTTCAATTCCTCGACTGATTCTCAACCTGTTCGCAGGCAGTCATCAAATTCAAAGAAAACCCATTTCAGGAATCGAAATCCAGTAAACAAAGAGAATCCATTTTCTGATTTCAGCAGCGAGAGACTTCCGAACGATTCAATTGGAATTTTGTTTGGGCGAATTAAAAGGTTAGACTTTGAATCCTCTCTCTTTATTCTATATGATTTGGGTATTGGAATTTTGAATGGATGGGTATTGGAATTTTGTTTTCCGTTCACAAAAAGTGAAAATCTTGATGTGTTTTCGTCGCCATCCGGTGCTTTTGAAAAGTAAAATTAGTAGTAGGACTTAGTTCGATGAGTAGTGAAATTCGGTTTGGTTGGGATCGTGATTTCGCAATTGCTTTCTGTGTAACTTGAATTTGGCATTGTATTAGTGTTTTTACGACCTGTGAGCAAAAGTTAGTAGCATTTGTTAAATGCTACACTAGAATATTTGGGAGTTCTGTTGGTTGAGAAGTGAAAAGTTGGTCGTGACCTGTAAGCAAATGAAAGTTTGTCTCAAAAATTTGTATTCTAGGCACTAACCGTTTCGTGCTTTCATGCTTGGGTTCTTAACTTGCAGACTTGCAGTAAATGGTTCTTGACTTAGGTTGGTCTGCTTTTTAAATTTTTTTAGTTGAAATTTTGGAATTTTGGATTTGGAATTTTGGATTGCACTTGCTGGCAGCATCTTGCTTACTGCTTTTTTTTTAGTGCAGCAGCATCTTGCTGCCTTTTGGTTAAGCTGGTTAAGCTGTTATCTTGTTTGAATAATATGTAGAAGATGTTCGGCCTTTTGGTTAAGCTGTTATCTGTTAGCTTGTTTGAAATTGTTTGTTTGATGGGGCAGGCTATCATATGATAATGAATTGTGATATTGTTTGGGTTAGAGGGTTTGGCCAGGGTATTTGCTGTGTTTTCAGGCATGTTATTTTTTACAATGATGTATTAGGACCCCCAAGCAAAGCCTAGGGACTCAAATATTAAATCTTTTTAATTCTGTTAAAATTTTCCAAGTAAAATATAACTTATTTTCAGAACTGACCAAAGCTTAATTGTAATCACCAAAAGCTGCATATCTTTTGTGCAGATTCTATGACGAATGATGTTGGATGGAAAGCTTGGAATTCGTAATGATGTAATCTGTATATTATTTTGGATGTTATTAAGTTTATTTTGGAATATGGATGTTATTAAGTTTATTTTGAAATTTGGATGTTATTAAGTTATTTTGAGTTGGATTTGGAATTTCGGATTGCTGCTGCCTTTTTTTTTTAGTGCAGCAGCAGCTTGCTGCCTTTTGGATAGTTGGAATTTTAGATTGTAGGCAGCAGCTTGCTTGCTGCCTTTTTTTTAGTGCAGCAGCAGCAGCTTGCTGCTTGCTGTCTTTTTTTTTTTTTAAAAAAAAAACAAATTGGACCCGTGGACCTGTAGGACCCGGCCCGTTTCAAACGGTCCGGGTTAGGTCCGGTTCCACTTCTACAAATTTGACAACCCGCCCCGCCCCGCTCAGTTTCAAATATAAACGGGTCCACTCCGGTTCCTCCATTTTTGGGCCCGGCCCGGCCCGTGCCCACCCCTAAGAAAAATACCCCAAAAATAATACTATTTTAGCGAAAACGGGCTCGAAAAACTATTTCCGGAGCCCGAAAACCCTACAGCCACCGTCCACCGCCGCCGGCGCCGCTGTGCGCCGCCGCAAGCCCCGGGAAACAGTCGGACGCGCCTCCACGCGCTGGGAGGTGGCCTCACGCGCTGGCCACGCGCTGGCACGCGCCGGCCCATGTCGCCACGCGCTGGCGCGTGATCCCACGCGTTAGCGCGTGTCCCCAAGCGCTGGCACGTGTCCCCCACGCGCGGCACGCGCTTGCTGACGTCACCCCCACGCGCATGCTAACGTCAGCCACGCGCCTGCTGACGTCAGCGCCGTTAAAGTTAACGAAATATACCTTTCTGACGGAATATTCCGTTACCGTTGACAGAATATTCCTTCTTCTTCCTCCTCTCGCCGGTCGCTGGAGCCGCCGTCGTCGCCGCCGTCCTCTGTCGCCTGGTTCGCTGGAATTTCTGGAAAAATACCGATTTAATCCCAAAACTTCAAAAATTCATAACTCCTTCGTTCTTTGGCCAAATTCAACGTGCCATATATCAAATTGAAGGTATTGACGAGTAGAATATTTTCATACCAATTTGGGGCTGGAAAAATGGCCGGAGATGGCCTGAAATTGGCCGGAAAGCTTCGGAAACCCTAATTCCGTTCTCCTTCAAAACTGCACCAAATTGGACGTTCTTTATATCTATTTGAACCTAATCAATCCAATAAAACTAATGGTGATGGTCTCGAGGCTTACCTATGTCGGGATTGTACAGAAACTTGAATGGCAGTTCGTCGTTTTCGTTCCGGCGTTGGTTTGGACGATTGGGCTCGAGTTTGGGGATTTTGAAATCACAGTCTCGTCTAGAATGACGAGACGATCATAATGTCTATAGTCTCGTGTCTCGGTTTGATGGTTTTGTGATTCGTCCAAAATCTAGGGTTTGTGTATGTTTTGGAAGTTTTTGGCCGAGAGAGAGAAGTGGGAAAGAAGGAGAGATAGAGGGGGAGAACGTGCAGGAATGAGGGGAAGGGTTGGCTGCACAGCAGCCAGCCAAAAACCCTAATTTACCTATGGAGTGGAAATTACTAAAATGCCCCTACACTTTAAAGCTTCATAAAACGTTCGTTTTAACTTCGAATTGAGTTCCTCTTGCGTCCACGCGTTCGTATCGACGAGTACATCATGAATATGTAAAGAAATAAATTTTCACAAGTCGTCTCGAAAAGTCAATAAAAGTCAACATTGACCACTAGGGGTATTTTGGTAATTTCACATAAAATTTTGGGACGGGTTGTAACATAATATGTTTTCAATTCAATAAGGTTAGAGAAATGTTCGAGATGAGTATTTGATATATCTTAAATTTGTTTATTTTCGGTTACCAAGAAATATAAAATGCTCATTGCAGGGCATTTTGAATCTCTTATTGAAGGTTCTCTTGTTCTAAACTATGGGAAGTAACAACTGAACATGAATGCAAAGGAGAAGCATGATGTTCTAATTAACTGGACTAATCCAGGTCTAGATAAGGGCGCTATCTTTCTATTGAACTAAGATCGGAACTTAAAAGTGTAGCTAATAACATCCTAAACCGATTGGATAAATCATAACGTATACATATCTAGATTAGCAGTTGATAATCTTCAAACTTCTAAAGTAAGAATGGCTAACTTCTATGACCACACTTGTGTGACTGTGTGTCCTAGATATTGTACCAAAGGACAACCTTGTAGGGTTCTTAGGTTACTAAAAGTCACTAATAATTGGAATTTCAGCATTCCTAAAGTTACTTAAAACCCCTAAAATGTCTTTAAAAGCAAGATTAAGAGATTAAACTTTTCAAGAGAGGTCAACTTAAGGGCATGTCTTTAAGGGACAGGATTGGAGCGGTAGGGTTCTAACAGTCCTTAGTGTCATGTCATTTCCTCATATTATTTTTTTCCCATGCTCATTGTTCCCACCATGTACCTCTTTACATGTCAGTCTCACATTTTGATGCTCCGAATCAAAATGTTCCAATCTATTGGCCTAAAAAAGTACCCAAAGGGACTCATATAATTGTCATATCCAGTTACAAATCAGGGTACTTTGGTTCCACAAAAAGTTGAAGGCATATCTGCACTGTTGGCCATGCTCTCTTTCCAGTTGGTGATTTGGCTGATGCTTGATTCTCTAATATGCTCACAAACAGGGAGTAGGCTACAGTGTTCATTTCTTTGGCTTGATTTGTTTCAATTATTACTTTTAACTGGGAAAAATATTGGGTCTATTAAGTGGTAGTGTTTTCTTTAGGGTGAATAATATTTCATATGGTGATTTCTCTTGTGGTGATTTTCTTTGTGATGATTTGATTTGCGAGATGCTCATATCTGAGTTTCTCGTCACATATTTTTTGTTTTTTTCATGCCAAGTCCACTCCTATTATTCTTTTTCCAATATCTCTTATTTTTCTAAACTTTGATCGATAACCGATTTAAATGGCTTTGTTATATTTTTATATGTTTTTTGCATGCTAAGTCAAATCAAGATTTATGTTCTTCTTGGATTGTTGGTGATCAAGTTTGAGTCCACATATCCTTAACTGTTCCATAGGTTCTTTATTGCGAGACGCAATAAGTTTAAAGAGGCATGACTCTGATTCGTGGTGATAGCCACATTTAGGATTACGGGTACATTAGGGTTTTGATTATTGTGGACTGCATGAAATTGAATTTTGAATTTTGTTTAAATGTGGTGATGTGGGTAAAGATAAGGACGGACGTGCAAACTTCTAATCCTTTTTGGTTAATTACTTTTCTATTAGATTTTTTTATAGTAGTTTAGGAGGGTATGATGTCTATATATAAGAATTAGGCACTGTAAGTTTGATTCGTATTACACTATTTTCATACTAGTGTGACTTTGGCAGATGTGAGTTTTATATATTAAATATGAGGTCACATTTTTTTTTCTCTCTTTTGTATTGACATTACCTTCATGAGTTCAATATATTGAACTCAAAAATAAGAATCACTCTCATTGCACTTAGATATTTTTGACCCATTGTAGGAATTTGATTCATATATTATAGGTATCACTCTCAATTTTCCGACATATTGTGGAAAGCCTAATTAGTATCTTAATGTTTGTAAAACGTTTTGATGTAGGTTAAAGTTTATGTAATAATAAAATATTAAATTTTTGCTCTCTCCAATGCACATGAAAAGTTGAAGTGAAATATAACTTTTGACTTCAAATTTGACACAATTTCTCTCCAATTTATTAGAAAAGTTGGAGTCATATACGACTTTAGAGTAAATCACAAAGTCATATTTAATTTTATAATATTTGACTCAAATAGTCATATATAACTATGCATTTGATTTCAAACATTATATTTAGCTCTTATTTGATGTGTATTGGGGACGATATAACATTTGGAGTCAAATTTGATTTCAAAACTGTCTATATAACTTTTAACAATTAGATTGGAGATAGTATATATATTAAAGAGAAAAAAAAAATAACCATCATCTCCTCTCTCACACAGCAACTTGCAAATTTCATAATAGTAGATGTATCATCATCAATGTAAGAATTGAATGTGCTCTACTATAAGAAGGGTTTAGTCAAAATCTATCTGATGAGGGAATCTTCTTGCTTGTGGGAAATACTTAAGGGCCTTCTTCTTCATTTAAAATTGGAAGCAGTCCATGCATATGCATCATGACTCTGTCCAACGTCTCTCTCGCTGTCTCTCTCCTCCTGCCAAGTAAATTAATTGTAACACCATTAAATCAAAACTCTGCAGTTTCACATCAAGTCAATATCTTTGTTTAGATCTTTTAGCAGATAGTGGGGAACATCTTTCATCGTCTAACTTTCTTTTGGCCAGAAAAGAAAAAAAATAAGTAACTTGGTAATATGGAGAATGGTTAGAGGGATAGAGAGGAACGAATGCAACTGTAATTGTCTGTCACTACAAAGCAAAACCAAAATAACATCTTTGTGCCTTTTTGGTATGGCTGGTTTTGGTGATCTGGGTGGGGATACACTGTTGTTGTTACAAATAGAGTCAAGTGGGTCTTCACTCTCGTGCGCTTATCCCTATCTGATAGCTGCATAAAGATCACTTTGGTATTTATTGAGGATTGATAATGCCTTAAAAAACATCAAATCACTTTGGTCTAATTTTTCCATTTGAAGCACAGTGTGACATTTTTTTTTGTTGATAAAATGATACATTTGAACAAATAGGTGGAATAAATAAATTGATATCGAATTCGTTATTTATCAGATTCGAACTTAAAGTCTATTACTTATAAGCAAAAAAAAATATCAATAGACCAGAATACTAAGTGGTAAGCACATAGTGACATTTAAAATTGCTAACCTCTTTTTCATAACATTAGTGTACAATACCTTTTTTTCATTTTTTTTTAATCGGGAAGGATCGGCCTTACCACAACACCTTGCACTTCATTGATTTCATCTACACTTTGAATGGACATCCCCTCTTATTATTGCCTTTACAATAGTTAGTTTTCTATCAAGTTGCTTATGAAAAACAGGAAAAATGAAATGCTTGGCTTTTATATTTAAAGAGTTATCTAATTTTTATATCGATAAATTATAGTTAAATTGACACACCCCGACCCGAATATCCAGGTGGACACCGGATATCGAGGTGTACTGACCATCACTCCGGAGGAGTGACGAAGTCATAAGGATTTAATAAAGAAATAACGAAGGAATTTAAATCAGAGTTATGCTAAAATTTAAAGAAATATAGAGCGGAAGTGTATGGTGTGGGTTAAGACCCATGAATACACAGATATCAGAGCTAGGTGCAGAAATTAAGAGAATATTCCCATCCCGTAGGATGGATATAGAACACAACTGAAAGTAAATAAACATACTTCCTCTGGAGGTAAAAACGGTACTATCAGCAACAGCCACGCGGTCTCGTCAGCCAACTAAAATTTATGTCCTGGAGGGGCGAAAAACAAAGGTGAGTGGGCCAAGTACAGTTTTATAAAACTTTTTAAAAGTTTGGAGTAACCCCTCGCTGTAAAACCCGTAGTATACTGAAAATATAAGTTTTACTAACAGTAAAAGTAATAACGAGATAAACGGGCCTACGCCCACAAGGATACGGGTAAAAAGCTATCAACAGCAGTAAAATATCACAATACTCATCGCATAATCAATGCACACAAGTCATGCAGAAAGTAGCTACATGACAGGCTGAGTGTCTAATAAATTACGCTCTAGCACTACATGCACGTGAAGCTGGCGCTAAGCGCGTCACAACAAGTCTAGTCGCCGAGGCGACCTAGAACAGGCTGATACCTACGATGGATCCAAAGTGAGCGTGTCGGTGCGTGTGAACATACACGTGAAGCTGGTCCTGGCCCGGACAGTGCTAACACCGTGCAATATGCATGATGAGTAATAATTTACCAAAACGTATAGACATGCCAATAATTTATTCGATAAAGCCAAGTAAACATGAATACTAAATCATAAAGTGCCACATAAAACATATATCGGTTTATAAAACATGGCATGCTATACATAGTCATGGAAATCACATTTAAAACACAAACTAATATAATATTTGGAGTAAAGAAAGGCCCACTCACAG
The DNA here is from genome assembly GCA_018257905.1 of Gillenia trifoliata. Classification (NCBI taxonomy): domain Eukaryota; kingdom Viridiplantae; phylum Streptophyta; class Magnoliopsida; order Rosales; family Rosaceae; genus Gillenia; species Gillenia trifoliata. Next base: position 25,858,610 of record CM031084.1, on the reverse strand, counting down.
GTAAGTAGTCGGATCGTAGCCTCCGTACCTCGCTTGAGCTCGTAGCTCCTCGGGATAGGTCTCACCTATATGGGAATTTACTAAACTAATCATTAAACAAGCCTATTCCAATTTAAAGTAAGGAAAAGACTCGAAATTCTCCTTTGTTTGCTCGTTTCGGGACTTGAAATCGTTGGAAAAGTGGTTCACGCGCCGCCACGGGGCTCCACGCACCACCACAAGGCAGCACGCGCCGTTATGCGTCGTCACGCGCTCGCACGCGTCGTCACGCGCGCTCACGCGCTCGCACGCGTCGTCACGCGCGCTCACGCGCTCGCACGCGTGCCCACGCGCTCACACGCTCGCCACGCGCCTACTGTTCACTCGCCGTTAAAGTTAACGGCGTGCCGTTAACTTTAACGGAATATGCTGTTTGACTGGCGGAATATTCTCTAACGGCGTTACGGAATATTCCTTGACGGCGTTAAAGTTAAACATAATATACCTTTGGAATATTCCACCGGTTCGGACGGGTCTGCTGACGTCACAGACCGGGTTGCTGACATCAGGACCAGTTCGATGACGTCACCTTTTTCGGTGACCGCTGCAACTCCCGGCCGCCGTGCGCCGGCGCCAGAATCTGGAAATTTTCATAGGTTCATCATTTCTCAACCATTTTTCACCTAAAAGGTGTCAAATTGAAGCTAGTGACGAGTAGAGTTTGAATTTACCTACTAGGGACCCAAAAAGTGGCTGGAAATGGCCAAAAATGGCCTCGAAAGGATCGGCCAAATTTGAAACTCGTCGATCTCGATGGGATTTTCACATGCAGGCCTTGGGCTTAGTTCCCAAGGCTTCCAGACATGATTTTGTGATAATTTGAAGTGTGATCGAGGCCTGGATCGAGGCGTTTGGCCGAGAAGACCTCGCCGGAAAATTGGTGAGTTTTGGTTCACTGGTTTTGGCTGGGTTTCTGGGCTCACCGTGGCTCAGATTTGAGGAGGATGTTGATGGTGATGCACAGGGACGAGGTTGGACGGTGAAAGGCCGAGAAATCGAGGGTGGTGCCCTCACGGGGTGTCTTAAGTAGTTTCTGGTATTTTGGTTTTCTGCAAAAGTATGCAGGTTTATGTGAGTGTGGTCTCGGGGAAGATGGCAGGATGAATGGTTCACAGTGTGAAGGAATGCACACTGGGTGCATGGTTTTAAAACAAGAAAAAGTCACAAAGTTTGCAAATTGCAAGAATCTGCCTTCTGCATGCCGACATGCATGCAAGAGAAAGGCTGAATTTCTGAGTTGGGTTGCAGGCCAACTGGCCTTGCAGAAACCATGGGCGAAGCCCACAGACTTGAAACACTGCACTTGGCAAATTACCATTTTGCCCCTGATCGTAACTTGTCCGTTACAAGTCCGAATCAGGTGCCGTTCGCGTCTACGGGTTCGTAGGAGAGTGTACGTACCTAAAAGTACGACAAAGAACTGAAATTACTTCGATAGAAGGTACTTAATCTCGAAAAATACAATATGCCACCAAGGGCATTTTGGTCAGTTTACACCGTCGGGAATGAAATACAATAAAATTAAGGACGGGATGTAACATAAATATGTATGTGTAATTTTTATTTCGTGGTTTTAATAAAGAAGTTTTGCATGCATGTAAGGAACCCATTAGTGTATAAAAGTTCAAAGTTTCCATGAATTTTTGTATTTACTATGCTATGATACTTGTCATAATTGTTTGAGGACTAAATTGAAGTGTTGAGGCATATGTCTTACATAGGAAAACTAATTACATTGAGGTCTTTTCTATGATACTGCACACCTATTAGATAAAACATGTGGTCAAATTTAAAATAATATTGATGTTAATTAATAGTGTGTTGCTGGATCGTCTCTAAAATCTTAACATAAAGTTCTATAACTTAAGTTAGTAACAATATCAATATTAATTAGTAATAAACAGTTAAACAGACAAATAATTTGATGCGATTAGTAATGGGTCGCGAAACCATCTCTCAGACTTTTGACATGAAATCACATTGGTTGAAAGCAATGCATGTTTTTTATTTTTTGAGGTGGAGGAGGGGAGAGCCATGTTCGTTTAAGCAAATAGATAATTAATTGACGGTAGAGGAGAAACATACGGCAGAGCAGACGAGACGTAGAGAGATCGAAAGCCAAGTTGCAAGTGCGTGATTAATAACCTAGAACTAGAAGGAGCCAAAAATATATCGTGTTGGAAAATGTATAAGATATGTCAGTCGTAGACATTTCTATTCTCTCTTCACACATAATAAAATTGCATAAAACAACTGGCTTTCACCACTTCCAACTCTCTAATAATTTTAATCCAAATCCCAATTAATGCCTATCTTTCTCCCCCAACAATGCCCTCATTTCTTGAAACTTGCCCTATTTGACCAACCCAACTGACACTCCTAGGGATAATACATCAACTCAATCGTTTGCTTTATTTTTAGGATAACACTTAAACTCTAATAACTTGGTTTTCATTTAGTGCCTAGCAGGGTTGAATAAATTGGTAAAGATAGTTCTTTTTGCTAAATTAAGTTCTAGGTTTGAATCCAGTTTTCGACAATCTTTCTTAGTAGGCAATTTGTTAAAACAAAAAAAATGGGCTAAGACTCAAAGAGACATGTAGTATGTCCTGACTCTGAAATGGGGTAGCCTTTCCTCTCCCTAAACTTTTAGTAACCTAAAACTTGGGTTTATTTGGTCATTTATATAATTAAATAAATTGACAGTTATGAGTATGATACGTGTTATCAAAACTGTCGGTTTGTTCATTACATATAAATGACTAAACGATATCCGAACTAATTATTATTTTACAGAAATAATCGTTTAAGGACAAGCCATTTTGATCATAATATTTGTACAATAAAAATGCATTAATCACAACAAGTAGGTGCATGCATAATATAAGTATGAAGTATTGTCCTTTATTTTATAGCAGCTTAGCTCTCCTTAAATAATCCTACTAAGTCCACTCTAATTAAAACTTACAAGCCAATTGCTATATTGTATCATTTTTCAATAACATCAGCCGGCAAACTCCACTTTAAAGATTACCACATAAGATGTAAAATCACAAGTGTTGCACTACAAAAATTCACAAAGACACTATAACTGTAAAATTTGTACAGTAATTTTTTAGAAGTGAAAGGTAAAAATGTATAACAATTAACAATACACACATATATTATCCCGTTTTGAAAATTACATATATAGAAATAATCTTTTACCATGTTACTATGTAACAAAACTAATGATCCCACATTATATCATCCGACTATTTACTTTATTTTGTAGTACTCTAGGAAAGTGGTAAAATATAATCATACAAAAAAACAAATAAAAAATCGTATCCATAATTCATATGATATTTGATTCATGGAAAATATTTCTCTACATTACATGCACCCCACAACCTTACAAAAGACCTTAAATAACTTGATTGAATCCCATTGTCTTTTATCTTAACACGACATGTAAATGGAAACTCAATCTCTCAACCCCATAGCACGTGCAGCAGATACAGCTTCAGCTAGTAGTCACATGACTTATTGCTCGCAAAATGCAGCAACGTCGAACCTCCGGACCTGACAGAGAAAACAGCATTCCAGATCTCAGTGAAGGCCCTGATGATAATGCCGTGGTTGCAGGGCGAGTTGAGCTGCAGGAAACAGTTGAGAAGCTCCCGGAGATCGTCTTTCGAGTATATCTCGTTCTCTAGTATCATCTGTAGCATCGAGTGTCGAAAATCCAAGTAAGGGTCGCCGGAGTCTTTCTCCACGGCCACGCTCTCGTTGCCGATTCTCCCGAAGCCCGTGACGGGTCTCGTGGATTTTGCGTCGGAATCTGTGACTAAAAATGGAGCATAGTCGTTGTCTTTGTAGAATTTGTTGTTGTTGTTGCGTGGGGTTGAAGAAGAAGAAGAGGAAGGAGGAGGGAAGTGGTTGTACTTGTTTTGTTTTAGGGTTTTGGAGGAGGGTTTAGGTTTAGGGTGGAATATTTGGAAGAGCTTACTAGGTTTTCTGCAGCTGCATCCTATGTCGACTGTGACTTTGCTCAGCCGGAGCTTTCTTCTGGTTGTTGTAGGCATTGTGTGTGTTTTAGAGAGAGAGAGAAGAGTGAGAGAGAGAGGGAGAGGTTGAGTTGAGGAAGTGAGTGAGAGTTGTTGGGATGAGGGGATTTGACTAAAGTGGGATTGGGGGAGGAGCTCTCTCTCTCTCTCTCTATAAAGTCTGCATGTGAGCTCCTGAAGGGTTCCCTGCATGCTAAAATGACGGTTCTGTGATTTTGTTTCAGTGACAGTCTGATCTAAACCGCACAATTTGACTACCAAAAAAATACAAAAACATAGGAAAAATCTTGAGTGGTACATACCATTCAATGGTACGACTATTGAATGGTCCAGATTAATTTGCAGTGGATCCCAAATGAATCTTAACCATTTAACAGTACGTACGTACCACTCAAGATTTTTCCTTGTCATCTTGGTGTGATAGTAGATGCTATCAAGCGATGGAAAGCTAATAATCAATATCTTTTGGTACACCTCCCCCTAATTTAGAACGTGTAATATTATTAGACTATAAAAAAAATGATAACATTACTAGTTCACTACATAGTTTAGAACGAGTCATGCTATTATATTGTAGGGCACTCACATGGTGAATCCTTCAAAAATATTACATAAATATGGTACAAACAATTTTATTACTGCAACTGAATACTTTATACAAAAATGTTGTGCATGAGAAACTTTGGGGCATACTGGTTGTACTTGTTCCTCCCTATCTCTCGAATCATTGGACCCCTCAAGTTATGTGAGAGATAAGAAGAGGAGGATATACAACCGGTTACACAGAAAAATCCACTGTTGCCCACAGGCATTGCTTCTCATCCAGGACATCTCATCCAAGACGCTATGTAATCAGTTTATCCATTAATATATCGTTTTTTCTTAAAATAAAAAATAAAATCCATTCGTTGCTTCTAGTATAACTAATCAAGCAACAATCAAATCCCTAGATTTATATTATTTATTGACTAATTAATCCATCCAATTGAAAGTCTAATATTTGCATCATAAAGACAAACACGGTGGGCTAGCTAGGGCAGGTATATATCTATGATGCTGGATTGTTCTTGCTCAAGCCTGCTACATGCTCAGCAACCCACAATGAGCCAGCCTCAGTGCAACAAAAAGCATGAGTGTGGCCCTCTCTTTCAATTGATAGAGCAGCGTCTGGGACCTGCTTGGAAATCTGGGACCCACAGAAATGCAAAGTAGTAATAAGCTCAGTCAGTCAGTCACACTGGAAAATGCCAAAAGCAAAAGTAAAAGAATGCCTAAACCAAAGGGGAGTGAATTCTGCACGCCGGTTCACACTTTCTCCACACATCCTCTTAATTTCGGCCATTTGATTCTCCTTCGATTTGTTCAATTCAATGGCTAAAAAATTTGTTCAATCCAATGGCTAAATAATAAGCAGGGTGTGCAGAAGGTGATAAAGGGCGTTCAGAAATCATTTCCTCAAACGAAACCACCATACACCTTGTGATTCACATGTAATAATAAGGAATCATCGTTAAAACATCACATAAGGCAAACAAAACCTGTTTGATGGGATATTTGATGTTCGCTTACGTACTCCACAGTTTAAACTTTAAAACGGGATAAGAAATGCTAAACCTTTGGAGTCTCGAAAAGTCTTATCTCCAATCAATTTATTATTTCATAGCAAAACAATCCCTCTTGTTAGCAGTGGATAGGTGACCAATACTAAGCTAATAGGGTTCTGACAAGTGACATGAATCCTTCTTTAAATTTGAGCAGTTCTTTAACATTTAACGATGACAGGAATCAAAATATATTCACTACGCATGAGTGAAGAAAGTACGTGTTAAAACCTTCCAGACCCCGGATCTTCCTAGCTTCCTACTTGCGCTGCGTTTGTAAGCTACTCTCTTGGTTATATTCTTTTTCCAGATCGAAAAACCAAAAAGAGAGTGCATTTGTAAGCTGCAAATTTCATGCAAGCAACACTGAGAGTTAAAGGTCTCTGGGAATCTCAGGGGTCTGGTAGGTCATGAAACTTAACATATATTTTCTACCTATAGATGCATTCGCAACATATCCATTTGCACAAACAGGCAGGGACACGATATCCTTCTTAAATCCCAATGACACTTGACTTCCAAACTCAACATTGAAAGGAACTCTTTAAATTACCTCTTCAAACATTTGCAGTGGACCCCAGTGATCGTCAATGCCGAACAAAAATGCCATTTTGTGCTGCTTTTCCCTCATGAATGCCCAATCTGGTGTTTCTGAAAGCTGACAGTGGAGGCCTTTGGTAAGCACAAAATATGTTTATCACAATTCTAACTTTCCTAGATGAACTAGGCAGCCATTTTGATGTTTGTTGAAGCTGAAGAGGCAATATATGCAAGAGAATATCATATCTTAACAAAAAAAATATATTGTCTAGAATACATAGTCGAACACCATCATGGAAACTTTTTAGTCGAATGTATTAGTGCTATAACTTTCTGTTAACATGAGGATAACAGATTTGAATGCATACATGAATACCAATAAGGAAAGAACTCATTTGTCAAATCGCATCAAGGATGCTCAGTAGATGCAGTAGCACAAAGCCAATATACACTTGCAAGTGGAAACTAGATTTTCGAAATGTGGAAGACAATTCTAAGGGAATTAATAGTTGCATTTGAGTAATCACCATTGAAGCACGTGGAGGTAATAACATATCTATTTTCAGAGAGGGTGACAATATCAACATAAAAGGAGGAAAAAGATCTACTATTTACAAAACCAGATGATGGCACCCTAATGTTAAAGTTCCAATTTAACTTTGGTAGTCAATGACTACGGTTTTCCAAAACAATAAAGAAAATTTCACCATCAATTTCAAGTTTACAACTAACATCTTAAATTTACAAAAAGGCAAGAGTTTTACCATTCTGAATTCTGTCATCGCCATAAAGAGAACATTCCGCATGGTATGGTACTGCAAGTATACGAAACAAATGTTGATGGAAAAGATTCAAAACACACGCACATGAGAGGGCACAAACTCACTCGTGAAGAATGCACTGTTTGATGGTGCTAAATTAGTAAATCAGTAGAACATTGGTATGAGCTCCTTCATATTATGATATAACATCACCATAAAAGAATGACGTCTTTCAAAATATATATGACCTCAGAAGCCAACTTCATCAGTCTATTAGAAGATAAACCTTTACCTTCATCAAGTGAGAGCAAGTAACCTCAACTGCAGTAGCTGACCAGAGCTTCCCAAGGAATGTGGTCACAATTAACCTCAACAGTCGGATAGGAAACAATCCCAAGAGCGCAACAATTAAGCTCAAGACAACACTTATAATGCGGGACCTGAAACGCACTATTCTGTGATGTTAATCTCTATGAATGCCTTAATGTTAGTTTCTCACAACTAATATTATAAGAATGTGTTTTTACCGAACCCGCCGACATTAGGACCAAATGAGAATTCCAATAAAAAGGTTAAAGAGTAAAATCAATTCATTAACTGTCAGTTTTCTGATTGAATGTTAAACTTTAATTGCCCCATAAGTGAAATCAACAAAGCTTACAGACACCACTGCAAGTAGGCATAAAAGAAAATAGTAAAACCAAACGGTACCAGCTAACAGGGCAAACATTCATTCTAATAACTGCCCATTGCATGTGCATGAAGCACAGAAGATGCCTCTAATGCATATGACAAAAATCAAATATATTGTCATTCATGACAAAGAAAGAATTTTACGCTGCAAGCTTCCCAATGAGAGACTGCTGTATGGATTGTAGGTTTAGCGCCAAAAACGGATATAGTCCAATACAATATTTCACCTACAATCACATAAACTATTTCAGGGATCAGGCTCTCCATAGTCAGAAACCTATGGGTGGTAGTATGGAAAATGAGGAGTAGACAAAATTGTATAAGGTTTGTTGTCACCTTCTCTGGAGACCTCCTAAACATTTCAACAGATATATATGAACCAATTGAGTGCCCAACCTGCAGGAAATAAACTTCAGTTATTTTACAAAAAGAAAAATCAAAGTAAAAAACAACATCAATTTTTACAATCTATCAAATTCTTTCCTGAAATCACCCTGTGGATGAATTGGTGATCACAGAACTTATTGAAATCACCACCTGAAAAACAAATTGCGAACACAAAGACAACAAGGGTACACTAATAGTTCTAGTTCAGAACAAGGAAATGCTGACAGATCTTCATCACCCAACCACTGTTGAAGATTAAAAACACTCTCAATGAATGAGTATTAAACTGTACATATTTTCTACATAGGAGAAACACAATATGGATAACACCAGAATGAATAAAAAAAAAAGAGGAAGAGAGAGGGCACTCCTTTCAACGCATCAGATTCAGCACTTATGTTCGTAACACAGAAATTCCAGAACATAGTTGCATATATTCATGAAAAAAAACCCTACTCTCAATAAACAATCAAACAAAAAAGCTGAACAAGAGAAACGTTTGTGTTAACTCTGGGAAATGCTTTGTATACTAACACTTTGACTAACAACACACATGGAGGCAGTTTCATGATTAACGGGTTGTTTGTGTGTTAAAGTAAGACAATGTATGTGTTTTGCAATATTGCTGATGTATATGCCAGTAATTAAATCTAGTGGATACAGCATTGCTGCCAAGCAAATGATGCAGAACTCAAATGCAAGAGATATCTAACTTGGTTATACAATCCTAAGGTGATTTAGGAACAGATGTCGCACGTATACGCCCCTCTTCTCCAGACAGCAAACATCAAAGTGAAAATAGAAACACAATTGGAGATAGAAAATGATCCCACCAGTAATATAGGAACTTCATTATTTTGCAATTCCTGTTTGATGAAGTCCATCTGCAAAAACAAGAATTTAATTAGACATCAAAACTATACGTTACGCTCCAATATACTTTTACTTTTGGCTTGAGACGCTATTATTACTAATAAGTTCCATTATAGACAAATTGGTGAAAGAGTGCCATTAGGAAAAGCATTGGGAATGGGGGGAATCGGATAGTGTTCTAAACAAAAATGTATGAATAAAGGTCAGATCTGGAAGTCAAAGTTGGATCGCGATGTTAGAAAAAATGCACGGCACATGAAAAACTACACTTTCAGAATTCAGTAATTTGGATTTTACAAGTCTGTCATTGTTAATACAAGCGTATCAACTACATGAGGCAATGACATTCAATATGCTTTCATTATACTGGACATTTAACCACCAAACCATCAACTTGAAGATGTATCACAAATCTCTAGTTGTTCTTATCCGACCAACCATTTGCTCATAACCAATAAAGCAAGCAGAATTTACCTTATGATCAATTTGTTCTTGTAATGAGAACAGCCTTCCATGCTCCCAGTTCTAACAAGAAGAGAATATCATATAACAATCATGTCCACGCCACAGATCACTGAAGCAAAGTGTCAAACAATGTATAATAAACTGGGTGCTTCTTGCATAGATATATATTCTACGTGATTTGTCAAACACAGTAAACCATTTCTTACTCTGAAGGACCGTAAAAAGATAAAATATCTTACATAATAAATGATAGAAAGTCATTAAAACAATTCTTCAACTAAATAAAAAGGCAAACCCAGACTTGCAAGAACTATACCATGTATATAATGGAAGGTCAAAGTACAAACTTGCATGCATAATTGGTTGAGATTACTCGTACAACCATCCTTTAACAAAAAAATTCTTATCTTTCATATTCAAAAACATTTTAACCTGATGGCCATCAGATCCCAGCCCACTCTTTGATCACTTATCCAAGACGTATCATTCTTCCGTTTAAGACTTAACAGATCCGTAGACACTCCTACTCAGTTTGCTTTAGCTTTTCTCTCAAAGAAAAAGGCAACAAGACATGTTAGTGGATTCTGGATCATCACATCTGTAATCTGTCCAAATTAATTACCTTTAACAAAACAAAGATCAAAGAGACCTTGAGTTGGTTCACCTCATGCACCCTGACTGATAAAGTATTTTAATCTACAGATATTTGAAGCTCAGAAGACTACAATAAATTCCATGAATTGTCTGAAACTCTACATATTGCTAATCAACTAAGAGAAACTGTATTATAGCTAGTTAGTATTAGCGACACAAACCCAGGGTTAACTTAATTTATATGCACAGAACTCCAAGCAGGGCTCGACAATGGGCAACCAACAGAACATAACATTCGCCCGATTTTAAAGGCGATTAGTTGGTTGCAAAGGAAACCAAAGTATAGTTCTGAATACTTATAATCATGAGCAACAAAGGGAGAGAAGTTAAAATTGATGCAAAGAGTAATACGAGTACGGCCTAACCTTGTATAAGCAAAATGTAATACCTTTTTGGTGTGAGATATATGCCCAACAGCTGATGATAGACACAGCATTACAAACACATTAGCATAAATTTTTTACAATTTCCAAAACGGTTAACCAAAAAAAACATAAAACAAACACCCAAGTCTTGCCTGTCACAGAAGCAGTCCCACCCAGCAACTCATACAGCGACTCCACAAAGTCTTTGTAAAATGAAACAACACCTACAATACCGAAAACCCAAATCGTAATTCTCACAATCGAATCGATCCCATCCACACAAACACAAAAACACAAAAACCCAAAAACCCACCTGGATTTCCAGGTATAACAAGAACATGCATTGTTGGACTGTCAGCAGGAATCTCCAGTACTTCAGTGGTGAAACTGAAACAAAATAGCAAACAGAAAGAAACCCAATTCACAAAACAATCATCACTAAAACAACCACACACCACAAAGAATTTGTAGCCAAAAAAGTAAGAACCTTGACACATTGCACAGACGAAATGTAGCACGACTCTTCACTCGAATGCCTTCAGATTCTGAATTGGCCTCCTCACCCATTTCTCTGCTTCCACAGTATAATCTTTAGCTTGCCCTTGGCCTAATATAACTACATAAGAATATTAATAACTGGATTTCACTTCACATGTATATGTTCAACTATACAAAAATCTCACATCGGATAACAAAACCAAATATGAACGTCTATATAGACCGATATCTTTTGTGATAAAATCCGACTTGACCTGCCGTGTTGTGCAGGTGCTATGATACAAGTTAGTAAGTTACGGGACAGTATCCTATTGCTACTGCTAGCTAATTCTCTCTACAAAGTGTATGAAATTATCAAGGCTTCGTACTTGTTTAGGACAATTAATTGATGGGGAGGTGGATGGATGGATACTTATTGCCTATTAAAAAAGTTAATCCTGATTAATGGAAAGCAGGAGTAAGGTGAGGAAAATGGAGACGTACCTGAAACCAGAAGAGGGTGAGAGAGGTCGAGTAATGGAAGGAAAGAGCCGAAGAAGCATCTCTCTGTTATTTCGGTGTTCTGTTGTTTACTAAATATTTTTCGAATTTTTTTTATTGATTTTGTTTTTTTTTTCCTATTTTATGGGAGGAAGCTTGAAACTAGAATATATCAATGGAGGAAAATAATTTTAGTTATTGAATTAAAAAAATTAAAGGAAAATTAAGGGTCATAAGTAAGAGGGGTGTGTAGAAATCATTTTACCGATATATAACATATGTTGTTGAATCAAATGGTTGAATACGCGCTCTCAAGAATTCAAAAGAACTGAACAATAAGAGTCATTTCAAAAGCAAGCTTAAATAAAAAGACACTTTTGTAGCGTAACATGACACATCCCGACCCGGATGTACACGTGGACACCCAAAAGTCGGATGTGCTGGCCGACACCACGTAGGGTGACGAAAGCCAATTTGGATGAAATAAGAAATGAATTGAATAAATTAAGATCAATGTGTACACAAATGTACGGGCGGAAGAATTTATACAACAGTAATCGTACATGGTACGGAATACAAAGTATATACAATACCAAGGAATTTAAAGCTTCGTCATACCACCGCCTCGAACGTAGACAGCTCCAGCCACTAAACCTGGAGGGGCGCAAAAACAGAAAGGTGAGTGGGCCAATAATAGTCAGTTTGTAAAAATCAAGTAGTTGGTTGCAAAACCGTTTCAGAAAACGTATTATAATAGTAGGTAGAAAATGAGGTAAGTACGGAAATATACTTACCATCCGAAACGGGCGGAAAGCTACCGTTCGGCACACAGTACTTTATCAAAAAGTTCATAAAATAAGATCTTACGGGAAACCCGTAAGTCGACTGAAAGCTTCCGTGGTATTAGTGAAAACCAGTGGTAAATCACAATCCAGAACCATAAGATAAACCGCTCGTTTAGGTATAGGAAACACACAAGTTCATACAGATATATTCTGTCATGAACAGGCTGGGTGTATAAATAATGGTACGCTCATGTACTACAATCACGTGAAGCTGGCGCTAATCGCATCACAACAAGTTCGAGTCGCCCATGCGACCTAGAACAGGCTGGCACCTACTATGGGTCCATAGCGAGCGTATCGGTGCATGTGAACATCACGTGAAGGCTGGTCCTGGCCCCGGACAGTACAACAACACCGTGTAAGCCTCCCAAGTTGAGCGTATGAAAACATACCACGGAATAATTTGAATAAAACAAAGTGAGGTAAACGAGTGAGGTAATTTCCCTTTTTGGGATAACCTTAGAACGATCAATATAAAGTATTCTCGGGGCCGTACCCGAAATACCAAGCGTAAACCCTAAATACGTGAAATACCAAGGATACGCCACATGGGTACCAAGGTATACAAATACCAACTTAATGGCAAACTAGGTGAACCCAAAATACGATAGAACTTACCGTATCCAAGGTTCACCCAAATACGGCTCAAGGCCGTCAGATAGGTATAAAACCCATAATCGCAAATAGGTACAAGTAGGGAATTAAAATACTTAAGTCCCTAAATTCCCTAAAATATGGCCGAATCGATACTAGCAATATGCGTACAAAATAATACGGAAATCACCAATTTAATGGTATAATTCCCAAATGGAAATGTGGGCCCATGCCCACTAATTTCCATAGCCTACCGAAATACTGAGCTGAAACTAGTAAACCGAGTAAATACCACTAAGCACAAGGTCTACTGAAATACGAGTCAAAAACCAATTTAAAATCATTTACCAGAGTAGGCAATTAAACCAAAATATAATTTCCCAAAATAAAACACATTTAATAGTAGGGAAAGGGCCCACTCACAGATACCGAAGCCGGGAAGTCCAAACGTACGTCCTCCGAACGCCAAGGGTCGCCAAACCTATTTTGGAACACCCAAGATTAATAAAGTAATTGAAAATACGAAGAAAATGGCGTTCGGAAACCCGAAAACGGAGTTTCGGGGTCGGAAACCCCAAAACCGCCGCCGTGGGCCGCCGTGTGCCGTCGCACACGCCGCCACACGCTGCCATTTGGTCTCACCTATATGAGATATCACCGGTACAATGATTAAACTCATAAAGGTAACGAATTAACTAATTAATTAAACCTATCCCCTGCTTTTCTCAATTTGGAGGTCCAAAACACCTCAAAAATTACCATGCATACTACCCCGAGGTAGTACACGTCGTCACGAGTCGCCTCGCGAAGACGGCGTCGAAAAATAGTGGCTCACGCACCCCCACGCGCGGATGGAAGAATCGGAGCCGGTCAACTCGGCTCGGCTAAGCCGGTCAACTCGGCTCGGGAAATGGTTTAATCCCTACGGCTAGTTTGCCAACTCGGCTCGCTAAGCGGCCAACCTGGGCCGGCTGCTTCTAATAATCCCGCCGCTCAAGCCGATGACGCGCTCTGGCCGTCTTCTCCGATTTTCGGCCATGTTTCGCGCCGCCCGCCGTCGCCAACTGGTTTCTTGGCCTGGACTGGGATTTTTCAAAGCTCATAACTTCTTCATTTTCCAAATTGGACGATTCAAGTACCAAAATGAAACTAGAAGTGAGGAGATTCAGAATTTACCAATTTGGGGGGCGGTCACTGGCCGGAGGTGGCCGGAATTTGGCTCCAAAGTTTCGGCCAAAACCAAAACTCGTCGATGTCGAGGTCTCCTTCACACGCAGGCCCTGGGTTGTGATCCCAGGGTTCCCAGAAGTCCAATGAGGGTGATTTCAGGTTGGATCGAGGTCGAGGAGGCCGAGTTTGGCCGAGGAAGATCTCGCCGGAAAAATGGCCGATCCTGGATTCGAAGTTTGCTCGGGTTTTCTGGGCTCACCGTGACCCAGGTTTGATGAGGATGATGATGGTGGTGATAGTGGTCTCCCATGGCCAAAGGATGGCTCACAATGGAGGGGGAATAGGCACGGGGTGCCTTGAGTAGAATTTGGAGCTTTTTGCTCCTTTGTTGTTTTGTGTTGCAGAGAAAGCACGGGAGAGAGAGTGAGGGACAAGAGTCAACAGACAAGGACAAGGCCACATGGCCTGCAGACTATTGGGCCCCAGCCCAATCAATCCAAAACTGTCCAAATTTAAAATACGGGAAACGTCGAAAATCAACGTCCGTAAAATATTCGTTCGGAGTCCGAACGACGTACGGCTCGCGTCTACGCGTTCGTATCGACGAGCACGTCAAGAAAATACAAGTGAATGCGTCGTACGAGTTACGACGCAAAAGTCAACCGAAAGGTCAACCAAGGGCAAAATCGTCATTTTGCACCTCCGGGAATAAAATAATATTATTCCCGGGACGGGATGTAACATAACATGTGTTATTAACCTACATATTCTAATATAGTTACGACGAGTTTTCATAGGAAATTATTATTGCATGATGACTTTTCTAAATTGCCAGCAACAATTATGTTTTATGGTATAGTTTTATAGAGTATGATTAGTGAACACCCCTTGGTCCCTCCCTTGAATTCAAGACTATGTACCAGAATTTGTACTAGGAGTAGGAGATGTTTGGTGCAATGGTGGAACTTCATTTTTTTAAATAGTAGTGGACCTGATATAGGTCGAGAGGGGCTTTGATTGAGGGAAATATGTAAAAGTATTCATTATTTGTTATTTAAATTGAAAAATATTTACTTTTTGAAAATGAATCAAAAGTACTCAATATTGACACTATATAGACAGCGTATCAACATTATTTCTATCGATATCGTATTGATATAGTATTGAGTACTCACTAATTGTCATTTAAAATAAAAAAACACTCACTTTTTAAAAATTAATTAAAAGTACTCAATATCTATTCACTGTATAGTGTCGATATTCAGTATTTTTGATTAATTTTCAAAAAAGTGAGTGTGTTTGATTTAAGAAGACATTTAGTGAATACTTTTGCCTATTTCTCTTGATTTGATCCCCACTTTTTTCAAGTGTCTGGTATTCAAGTGGATACCCCACATGTCATAAAACAAAATAAGTGAAGAGACACAAAAAAAATATATTATTTATTTCATTTGTATTATGACATGTAAAGTACCGCTTAAATAGCTTGTATTTGGAAAAATCTCTCTTTGTTTTGAGTTTTAGATATGTCAAGTATTTTATTTCATGCATAATCTTAGCGGTGGGCAAACAGACCATGGACCGCAGGTCGGGACGGGGTCCAAATATTTTGAAGAGACAACAGGATAGGGCGGGTCCACGAAGTTGACTGGACGGAGTGGGTCCAAAAACGTAAATAATGGGGCCCGGCCCAGACCGGACCATGAAAACTGTTGATTTAATCTCATTTAAGTGATACTAAATCTCCACCGTTTGATTCTCACCCCATTCTCACACTCTCAATCTCTATCTCTCAGCCTAAGAGTTTAGGGTTAGCCGTCAACTTCGTGACTTTGTCCCTTTCTCTTGCTCTCAACTCGATCGAGCTCCCTCCTCCGTCCCCGTCTCTCGCACGTCTCTCCCAACTTGAGGTCTCTCTTTCCCGACTCCGACCACTAGCTACACATTCGAAATCTCCGTCGCACCGAAACCCAGCTGCCTCCGCAACTCGCAAAGGCATGAAGACCCAGACCCGCTTCCACGACCCCTGCAACAACCACCAGCTACACCACCCACAGATCTGATCTGTCGTAGCCTCAGCTGCCCGTTGCACACTTGACTCGCGGTGCCACCACTTTCGCCGCACCACCTTCAGTCACCTGCGACCCGTCACCGTGTAGCCACACTCACCTGAGCTTCTAGTAGCTCATTCCGCAGCAGCCCCACCTCCTTCTCCAACACGCGAGACCACCATGTTTGATGTCTGGATTTTTTTTGGTTATTTTCTGTTTTGACAAAATAAAAAATAAAAAATTTGGACTCGTGGACCCGCAGGAGCTTTGCATTTGCAATAATAACTAATAAGGTTATTGAAATGGTGGATTATATGAAGATCATTTTATTAATTAACCCAATAAAATAGAAAGGGACAGAATGGACAAAAAGGAACTCTCATCACTTCATCTTCAAGGAAGTTGCAGGAAATTGAAATGCACACCATACATCAACAATTGCTTCTTGGTTTCATTCACCTAGCTATAACATTATATTTTTTTTTTCGATTTTATATCATATAAATTGCTTGTGTCGAAAGATATTTAGGAACAAATACCATTAATAATTTCATTTATAATTGTATATTACTCAGTCTCACACTGTGGATGATGCAAGGAACGCGATTGAAACTTATAACTAATATATATATTTTTATACAAATTTATTTTATGAAGAGTAATAATATTAATTTCCATTACGTAATAATACGTTGACTGGTAAAAAGATTATAATTGTGTCATTTAACTATTAATTAGTTGTTGTCTTGTGGACCTAATATAACAACTTTAAGGGTGTATCCACTTATCCAATATCAATTTGATCGCTCGAACTCGATTACATCACATCAACTTGACATGGTCAAGATCGATGAAGATAATACCTTCGTAGTAGTAGTAGTAGTAGTAGGTCATTGACCAAAGGCTTGGAGTGGAGAGCATTTTGTTCTAAACTTGTGATGCGGCATGGATGTGACCAATTCAGTGATAGTATTAATTAGTTAGTAAGTAGTCACGTTTTTAATTTAGGATAATATTTGAGTATGCACTGAAGAGTACTTAGGGCTAGTTTGGTATTGATGTGCTTTGAAAAAAAATTACTGTGAGAATAAGCGGTTGTGCTGTAAGAATAAGCGGCTGTGAAATAAAGCCTGCAGAGTGTTTGGTAAACTTTTTTGTAAAAGTGCTTTTGAAAAAAAAGCAGTATGATAGTGTTTGGTAAACTTTTATGTAAAACAGCTGTGACTGTGTGAAATGACCAAAAAGGGTATAATACTAAATGTGCTATTAATTTAATTTTCTTAACAAATAAAGATGAATTACTAAATATACTTTATTTGTAAAAGAAAAATATTTATAAACTTTCAAAATTGAAGCTTTGAACAACGAATCAATTCCAGGGAAGTTTTTCAATCCAACACCGTCGAACTTGCTACACTCATCCCTGAACGTGCAGGAATTGAACCTACACGAGTGCCGAGTCGCCCTCCACACTGGTCACCAGATCCGAGAACATTACCAGTACCAACAAAATTGATTCGTCGATCTCGGTCTTTTGATTTGCAGTTTGCAAGCCCACCACATCGACTCACTGATCTGGAATCAGCGCTGCCTTACTGCTGCAAATCGATCTCCTCCGTGTCGCCATCAGCCCTTGCCTCGTCCTCCACCGTGGGCTCACCAACATCTGTTACCGAGACAACACCGACGTCACCCACCAAGGAGAATCATCTTCGCCGTCCGTGATTTTCCTCCGGGCCGTGGACTAAAGAATCATCTCGTCCTCACCCTGGTTCACGACAGAAACCAAAAATTGGTTTCCCTGCTGCGCATGAAAGAAGAGAAGACAGTGCGCATGAAAGAAGAGAAGACAGTGGTCTTCTTTCTGCAAGTGGGTAAGGAAGGAGGGCAATTTTGGATTATTGAAATATTCATTAAACCTACACTGTTCACCCGTGTTTTTGATAAAAAGCTGTTTTTGGAAGCTGCAGCTGTTTTTGAGAAGCTGCTATTTGCAGCTTCAGTTTTTAGGCTTCTTTTCACCCTAAGCTTAAAAAAAAAACTAGTTTTGGAAAATTTACCAAACACCTAAAATCCTTCTAGCTTTTTTTCACCCCAGCTTTTTCTTAAGCACCTCACTCCCAAACTGCACCTTAATATACTGATTTTCTAGGTGGAACAATAAAATTATATCACCAAATACCACCCTATCTTGCTAACCAAACATCCACTATTCCCTTTAAACTTATAACCAAACATCATCCTTCTTCTTCCTCCCCTTCCGAATTGCCATGCACCTGAGAATCATACCATAGTTCTTCGTCGACCTCATCGACTAAACCCCATCTCCTCCTCCGACCTCACACCTCCCTCATCATAGGATGGTGTTTGGTGATAGTATCGTATTACAGGTGTTAAAATATTAGTAGGTCACATATGATGGTTAGTAAGTTGGGTACTTTCCGTGAGTAACCAAGTATATCATCTCACTTTTAAAAAGATAGGTCAACCAAATGTTAAATGTCAAATACACCCTTATTCCATTTGATTTTAAAGTTGTGTCTGTCTGCTTCACCTTTGCTGTTTTGTTTTATCATGTCTCTGTATTTTGTTTATTTGCAGTATTTTGTTCTGTAATAATTGAGTAAACTAAAAAAAATCATAAGTATAAAGGCAAGAAATTAAAATAGTGAAAAATCAGATAAAATAATAGTATGAAAATCGCTACTTTTTTTCTTAATTTTTTTATCACAATGTATCCATCTGTGTCAATAACCACTATATGAAGATGCATTTTTTGATGATTAAAACTGTTATGCAATGTGATGTGGCAGAAGGAATAGGACGAGAATGTATGAAGTATTTGGGATGGGATTGGATTGGATTTTGTAAAAGTGAACTCGATTTTATAGCAAAATAGAAATACATTTATCTGTACTTTTAATTAAAAATTCTCCTTGTCAAACCAAAGATGATGAAATAACTAGTAAGCTCTTTTATTCCAGCACTGGTGAATTACAAGATGGTGGTGAGCTGGAGGTTAAAATGCATGTGTGAGGCTCCTTGGCCTCCAAAATAGTGGACTGTTGTGGCTTAGCCACTAGCTGGTTCCCCTTAAAAATAAAATAAAAAATAAAAACTAGTATGCTCTTTTGTAATCATTTTTCTCACACCATTCATTTGCTCTTTTGTAATCATTTTTCAGCATCTGACACCATTCATTTTCTCTTTTTGAAATAATTTATTAAGTTACTCATTTGCATGTGTTATGGCTAGTAAATTTGGAAAAATCTTGGGTGATACGTATGATTCAATGGTACGGTCATTGAATAGTCTCAAATTAATTTGCAGTGGGCCTTAAATGAATCTTAAACCATTCAACAGACGTACCATTGAAGTTTGACCCTAGTCAATTCTAAAGAAAACAAATCAAAAGAAAGGTTAACTCAAATTAGTGGGCTTTTTGTGAGCTTTTTTAAATTAAAGTATTAGCTCTACTATTTCATTCCTCATTAATCAAGTCATCTTGTTTTAGAATGTGAATTAACAAAAGGACATTTTTAATATTTTGAATGTTTCACCAAACTTTTTTTTTTGATAATATACATAGATTATCTCATTATTCTTTAAAATTTTAATTTATTACAAAAGTGTCTAAAATAATAATGTTTTATTTGAAATTATCTCATATATGCGACTTTTCCAAAGTGATGCAACCTTTTACTTATTTCTAGACGCTCATCCCTCTTTTTCTCTTTTTTTTTTAAATTTTAGTTTAGTGGAATTTTCTTTTCTTAATTGTTAAAACAAATAATAAAACAGAAAAAACCAAGTTTAATTTTCGATGGAAAAAAATAAGCAAAAGTCGAACAAATTCGCACCCTCTGGCGACCGGGTACCTTATACACCGAAATGACAAAAATACCCTCAGCAAACGGTAAATCCGTCATTGACGAGGAATCCCGAGAAATCCCTTCCTCCCCAGACTTGCGTGTAAAATTGTAAGGAGGCGTCCATCGCAAGAAATCTTTTTTTTTTTTTTTTTAAATCCAAATCTCAGTTCATCTTTCATATATTAATTAAATTACTTAATTAACCTAATCTAATCCTGTTGTGGATTAACAACTTAACTGCCCAAAACTCCATTGTATATATATAGAATCGATGCATAACAAATATAGCATTTTCTAGAAATTTGGGAATTTCTTCCCGTCTCAAACTCCCTGCGAATTTCTCTCTCTCTCTCTCTCTCTCTTGTTTCTCTCTCCTCAAAACACATTTTCCTTCACAGAATCAGAGATTAAATAAAACCCCATTTCTTCTCAAAGAATAATATCAATCCCTTCCTTCTTGCTGGTTAATTGGAATTCCTCACATGGTGGGCACTTTTGGTTCTGGCTCTCTGCTCGGACTTCTTATTTCGTCCTTTTGAACTCGTTCTCAACGAGAAGGTAAGTCGATCAATCAGCGCTTGTCCGTCTCTCTGAAATCTTTGACATTCGTTTATCTTTTTCGGGTTTCGAAGTAATGCAATTCTGGGGTTGAATTAATAATTTAGTTTCTTGTTGCAGGGGTATAATTTTTATGTGGTGGTGTTTTATGTGAAGGGATTAAAAGATGTTGGGAAGCTTGCTTACCAGAATTCTTATGTATGTTAATGTTTTTTCATTAATGTTGATTATCCAGTTTTGTTATTTATCAATGTTCTGTAATTAACGTTAATCCAGTTTTGAATCTTGATCTTCGACTTTACCTTTGGTTTTGTTTTTGGGTTGTTTTTTATTGGTTTTGTTGGGGGTGTGCAGATTGTTTCTTGGGTATGCATACCCAGCATTTGAGTGTTACAAAACTGTGGAGAAGAACAGAGTCGAGATTGAAGAACTCCGGTTTTGGTGTCAATACTGGTACGTACCAATATGGCAAGAGACTTACATGAAACGGAGATGTCGATGTGAAGGTATTTCAAACCAATCATGTGACGTTTGTGTGAAAAAGTTAAAGCAGACAACAGGTGATAGGTTTGAGACGCTGTTGTCTTGACATGTTCGTTTCTTGTTCTTCCCCATATGGGGTTGCTATGGTTGATGTTTGAAATTCATTTTGTTTCCCTTTTGGAAGAGTAGTTTCATGTTTTGGTTGTCATCTCATATTGGTTAAGTTCAGGTCCTTGGTAGCAATTCAACCAATAATTTGTTTAATGGTTGTTTAAGTATCATTAACCTTGGCAAAGAAAGTTTACTATAATCTCATATATCCTTGCTTATTAAAAAATAAATAAATACAGAAAAAAAAGTAAAGAGAGGAAATGTTGTAGATTCGATTTTAACGTAAAAGTATAAATTTTACCTTACATGAGTAATTGTACGTATCTGAAGTTTACATATGATGAAATTAATGTTTTTTATTTATCCGAATTCCTTCTTTTTCTTTTGAGTCCTATCATTTGTAAACATATCCTTAAAACATTTTGGTGACTTTTGTGGGTGGATAGTTACATGTTATGGGGATGTTTGATTGACCTCTAAATTGGTAATGTCTAATTTGAATGACATGTCGTTTTTACAGGATAATTGTGGCAATGCTCACAGTTCTTGAGAGGGTTGGAGATGTATTCATTTCATGGTACAAGTCACTCTCCAACTATAAACTAATTTTACATACATTTTAGATTTCATTTGACACTTGAATTGTGACCTGTATTTATGCTAAAGTTACTCTCGTGAAAAATGTGAAGGTTGCCCATGTATGGTGAGGGGAAGGTGGCCCTTTTTATCTACCTATGGTATCCAAAGACCAAGGTAAGAAACACATACTTCAAGCAATTGATCAAATCCGCATGACGCCGCGCTAGACTTATATTGGCAGACTGTGAATTTGAAAACGATTGACCATACATTCCGTCAACATTTAGGCAATAGCTATATTCATAGTCTGACAACATAACATGGCATAAAAAAATTCAGTTTGATTCATTGAAATACCATTTGAAATGTGCATACGTTGACATATGTTAGCAGACTATGAATCCGACCAACAACACTCCCAACATTCAGACAACAGTTAACCTGATTATTGGTCCACATTCACAGTCTGACAACGTAAATAGGGTTGTTCGAATTTTCAAATTGATTCATCGGAATACCATTTGAAATGTGGTTGCAGGGAACTTGGTTTGTGTACAAGACCTTCCTGAGGCCATATGTAGCAAGGCATGAGACAGAAATAGACAGGAAGTTACTGGAGATGAGAGCAAGAGTTTGGGATTTGACGGTTTTCTACTGGCAGAACTGCGCCCAATACGGCCACGCTGTTTTCTTCCAAGCCCTTCAGTACTTGGCTGCTAACTCCACAAAGTTCGCCACCAAAACCAAAACCACCACCGAGGTACGCCACATTCACAATGCAATACAATTCTCGGGTTTTTCTTGTATCGATCGAAGTATAGTACGCACCAGAATCCTTGATCGCGCATCCAGTCGTTCATTCACCTAATTCATGCTATGCACAATCCGAGAAACAATTTCTCGTACACAAAAATGAAGATTTGAATTCTCTTGGGAAAAATGGGTTACTGAAAATTCATTGTTTTTGTTTGTTTGATTTTTTTAACCAACCTCGCAGTCTCAGACAGTCGATGATGATCAGCAGGACGCCACTGCGCCAGCACCGCTGCAGCCAAACGCGCCGCTACGCAAACCGAGCGGGAAGAACAAGTGGCCGCCAGAATCCCCACCAGCAACGCCCAATGGCAGAGCCGCCACAGTCAACCGCGCCATGTCTGAGCCTCCGAGGTCCCCCAAGGTGGTTCATCCCCGACATCAAACAGATGGTGGGCAGGTTGACGAGTTGACCGAGAAGCTCCGGCTCAGGCGTTCCAAGCCAATCCAGTGAGAGAGATTAGACTGCAATCACATAAACCCAAAAACAGAAAAACAGAAATTGTACAAATCCCAGAAACAGCAATCGATTGATTGATTGATCGAACTCTGAATTCAAATTCAAATTCTTTCATTCAATTCAGTTGTTTTTTTTAGTCAAAATATATACAGATGAACAAAAATGGCAGACTGTGTTAGGTGGCAAATCCTACACATAGGAGTGTGCGGCGGAGGGCTCGGGAGAGGAGGGGGGCGACGCGGTAGGTGAAGAAGGAGAGGCAGGGGGAGAGCTTGAGGCAGAGGCGGCGGAGGAAGTTTGGGCCCGATGAGCCGGAGGTGGAGGACATGGGCTGGAGGTAGGCCCAGGCGGCCTGCTTCACGAGGCGGTTACGGATGGAGATTTCGTAGCCGGAGTTGTTGGCGGAGGCGGCGGTGGGCGAGTTCACGGCGGAGGAGGGGAGCAGGTCTTTGAGGGAAGTGTAGGATTCGGAGCTCTTGAGGGAGAGGAGCTCCAGGTCCAGTTGAGGCGGTGCTGGGCGGGAAACGTCGCCGTTTTGGGAGGGGAAGCTGGAGCTGTGGAGGCGCTGGAGATGCTTGGTCGCTGAGGTGGGAGTGGTGGTGGCGGAGAGGAGGCTGAGCTTTTCGGGAACCACCACGGATGTGGAGATGGAGTTTCTGCGGCGGAGCTTCCATGACGGGTGTAGGGGGCCCGCCGGGTGTGGGCTGAGTAGGGTGGAATCGTCCATAGTAGAGCAGCTGAAAGCAAAGCAGAAGAACAACAACAAAATATAAGAGAGAGAGAGAGAGAGAGAATGGAACGTGAAACGCGGGGTTGGGTTTCCGGCGGGGTGCGTTTTGGTAATAATTGGCCTAAAACAAACGTCGTTTTTGTCTCTACGCGCAAAACTCCATCTTATTTGTTTTTAAAAATTGTTGTTTGCGGTCCCCGCCAGTGTCTGGTGGGGGGGGCGATCCTGCGCTGCGCTCAATTTTTCCCAATTTTTTTTTTTTCGTTTTTTCGGACTGGTACTTGGGATGAACACGATTTTGGACCCGCGTCTCTGAAAACGGGAATATTTCGACTAAAAAATTACTAAAGAGAACAATATAAATTAAAAAGACCCGTTTCAAAAAAAAAATTTATTCCAAAAAACCCAATAACCCAAAGGATTTAGAAACAAAAAGCTCAAATCTTAAACTTACAAAGGAAGTGAGTGCACGTCAAAATAATTCATATTAAACAGAAGGAGAAATCGAACTTGAGAACATAAAAGGTGGCACACAATTCTAGCCGACAACTAAACTCAATTCTATGATGAAAGTAATTCTTCTACTGACAAAACGTCCATTATTTTTCTAAAAGGAACTAAAGCCTTAAATAACACTAGTCGATATCATTTCAATCTCACAATGTTTCGATATGCTATTGATACATTGCAAATACAAAATTCATTAATAACAAACTATAAACGTCGTACACACAGAATTTCTAAATAATGGAATACCAAAACGGGCATATAAAAGTTTTCGACGAGCTTTTCACCAAAAACGTTTTGAATGAAATGCAGCATAACTTGGACCGAAAATGACATTTAATAAAAAATGGTGTTGACAATTGCATATCATCAGAAGTTTTAGCACTCTAACATTAAAATCGGGGATATAGAACTCAGGACTAGAAAATCTTTGCTGCCTGAACAATATCCGGCACGCCTGTCCTGCGACATGTTTAAAAACACAGCATTTACAGACAAGGATTCCCAACGGAACCCCCCATGGTGTATGCATGCATTAATGAATCATACAACCAGATTCAGCATTACTATTCTCCCGTATGTAGAGCCGCCTACGATTATTGGATGTGCCATCCCTCAATGTTTCATTCCTTGCTGAATCTCCGCAGCTTCTACAGTTTTACGATCAACTCTTTATTCCTACAACAGGGGTCAAGGACATACTGAACTGTACAGTATAACAATAGTTCCCAGCTTGTCATCCATCAGCTTCTTCCAAATGCTTTGCCGGTGTTGCATCTCCTAGCAATACTTGACAGAGATGGAAGGCCGCCACTGATTGGGTAGATGCACGACATTTCTACAGATAACCTCGTTACACAAACGAAGATTCACCTTTGAGCAAAGTTAACAGTATGAGATGGGACTTCAACAACCCTAGATGGCGGAGTTTGTGACCTTGGTGTTCTAACATCAGTCACTCCAAAGTCAGCATGAAGAATGTCTGTCCCATTCCAGCCAACACCAGCTACAGTTGCCATAGTGAAGGAAATGATCATTCACACGGTGATATAATAATTTAAAAGGAAAAATATAAACTGAAAGAGTGGGGAGAGAGTGAACAGCAAAAGGGGGAACAATGTTGAAAAAGGATACAATCCATCCTCCACATATCTGTAATGCTAACTTCGGCATCAGACAAAAGCCAGTAGTCTGCATCATTCTGAAACAGTAACAAAAGGATATATAGTATTAGCCTGAATCTATATATTATGTCAATGATTATTCATGGTTTTGAAAAATCCTGTAGGGGAGCATATGGAGTTCCTTATGCTCTATTTTTCTAGTAACGGTTGCAATTATATAGCTCAAATCCATAGGCTGACTGATAGTTCCAACAAAAGTATCCATGTAACAAGTCTTCCTATATTTTGCTCAGCTTTCTGATATCACTATACAAACAAATAAAATCGCACATCTTATGTTGCACCTTCACATCAGTAAGTGGTAAGTAGTCCAGCTAACAAACTTCAAATCTGAGACTCATATGTAAAGCTACACTAATACTCTTATCGTTTTCCATAGTTGACTTTTAGTCTTGGAAATGATGTTTTTCATTTTTACCTTTGCAGTTACCTAACGAACAAATCAGTCAGAACAACTATACTTACATCAACATCAGAAGGAACAATCTTCATCATTCCCCCAGCAAACTCCTGAGAAGCGTTTATGTCAGAGCACGTGTGATGAGCCTGTTGTGGCCAAGGCTCAATTTCCTTCCCACTGCTTTCCACAGTTACCACTTCTGTTGTTGGATGTTCGTTGGACCCAGAACCGGAAGCAATTGGGAAGTTCACAGGTGGCTCAGCTCCATGCACATCCTCAAACTTTTCCTCAAATTGACTAAACACCAAATAATACACACACAACAATAAACAAGTAAATAAATAAAAATCAACACACAGATATTCCCATCATCGATAATCCACTGAACATGCAAAACAAAAAGGGAGAGGACCTCAAATGTATAAAGATATTTCATCCACAAAAGAAGAAAAAGGAAACCATACCTGACAAGGTAGACATCAATGGGTCCCATTGTGCTTCTAAGTATTATCCTGTATCTCCTCTGTGGATAGTCAACAGCCTGGTGCATATTGAAGACGAATTCAATAATGTATCAAAGAGAAAAGGAATATAAAACATGTACCTTCCTAGAAAAATTTATGCTCAACATACTTCATCAGGATCTGGGACTTCCAAGGTGGTTCCATGTGGAGCTTTAATCGCTATCAGGGTTTCATTCTGGAAAAGAAAAAGCGCAATTAACGTAATGGAAAACACTAAACCATCATAGAAATCAGTGTCAGAAGTGATGCATGGAACTCACGTGGAAGCAAGGTAGGCCCTTAATGTCATCTTCAGTCACAAAAAGCCACCTAGAGTAAGAGTTGCAGATAAGAACGTATTTGTATACATAGGAGCAAGTGACTAACAATATAAACATAAAAAAGAAAGACAAAATTATCTGAAAAAATTAATGGACTAGACGTTACTTTCGGTTGTTTTCATCTTCACTCAAATCCCTCAACTTTTCTTGCATCTCTCTGCACAAGGGTGAAGGCGTCAGCACTTTTTAATAGTTCCAAGATAGTAAAGTTGAAGTCCAAAAAGAAAATTAACCGCATATACCTTATTCGGTCATCTAATCTGCGCTCTTGTATGGATAGGTTTTCAACTTCTCCCTGCAGGACATACCACAACTTAAACTTTTATCTTCCTTCAAGAAGCTACTAAATTGTCAAAGTTTTTTTTAACACCATGATTTTTGTAGCAATCTAGACAGATGAAATTGTTAATCTAAATTAAGAAACATTATGTGAACATGAGTTCAGCAATTTTATGTACTACAGACAAATCCCTGCTCGTGACAATTCAAAGAACAACAAAATTAATAAATAAATAAATAAGTTCCTGACCTTTGCATTACAAGAACTTGCAACATTGAAATACCTGTAATATAGAGAGATCACCATCCAACTCCCCCGGCATTGAAGCATCAAATCCC
Source organism: Gillenia trifoliata (assembly GCA_018257905.1). Lineage (NCBI taxonomy): Eukaryota > Viridiplantae > Streptophyta > Magnoliopsida > Rosales > Rosaceae > Gillenia > Gillenia trifoliata. The sequence goes on along the minus strand of CM031084.1, from coordinate 25,831,386 downwards.
CTAATCAATCATTTAACGCATCCTTGAGTAAGTTTCCATGTGTTCCAAATCTTATTAGAACTTGAAAATTAAAGGAAATTTTAGAATAAACTATCAAAGATTACTTCCAACGTATCCTGTTCTTCAGCTTCTTTTCAATGAGACCTATTCCTTCCAAAACATTTGTAATGTCATATATCCGCCTCTTCTGAACCTGTTTCATTTGTAAAACCGTCAATCAGTACACCACCAAATGCAGAGAATTTGTGTTTGTGTGTATGTACATACAGTCTGACAAAAAATGATTACCTCCAAAGTTTCTGCTGCTTTGTTTAGATCAAGAATTCCATCCTCTGCACGCTTAATCAAATTGATGAACTTTTTTGTCAACAGACCTGGAAAATTTGAACAGAGTTTTCTCAAAGTGATACCATATGACAGCCTTGAGAACTCTAAAAACCACACATGTCAAAGAGAAGAAAACTCATTCTCAGATTACCTAGAGAACTGTCATAACGACAGCTTCCGGCTGGAGTAGAAGGGGAACCTGCATGTTGACGGAAGCTATCCAATTAGATCCTTGATATCTATGGAACAAGATAGTCAAGAGTTCTAGGTGTATTTAATCCAGGGAGAAAAAAGGCTTTGTTATTATCAACAATGCTGTGCAACCTCTTTCACGTGGTGAGCTACATCTGAAGCTCATCTTGGTGATTTGTTCAAGTTAGGTCAAAACTGATAGAGGTCAACCAAAAAACTTAAGAAGACTCACCAACATTTGACACAGGCGTCTGAGGTCCAGATCTACCGACCTTGGAAGCCTTTGACCTATTGTTTACCCTTCCCCCTTTTGTAGACACAGGAGTCTGAAGGGGACTCTGTATAACATTAGTATTTCCAGGACTGCTGATCCTATCACTGTACTCAACTTCATTGTTGTCCTTCCGAGTAAGTTGCTGAAAAACACCAGCGAAGTTAAAGAACTCTCATTAAAAAATAAGCACAGGGCACCTTAGCAACCATACTAGTTAAAATGCATAACTGTAGTGGCTATGCTACATAATGAATGATATCGATGAGATGAACATTGGAAATCAATCTAGATGAAATAGAGGATGGAGGATGGCATTGTCATAATACCCGATTACACTTTTATAATATTGATTTATACACCCGATCAAGAAACCAACATGCGCCATGAGCAACAATTGATTCTAAAAAGGAGCCAAATACTACAACTTGAAAGTCTACTTTCAAATCAGTACCTTCACTCCAGATTAGGCAACACAGTTAAGTGTGATGCACATCAACACCATATCATTTCTCAGTCTTCCCCTCACCGCAGACATTTATCCCAATACTTCACCTTGACAAGTTACCTTATGCACTAGACTTACAATTGTCGGTTTTTTCGGTTACAGCTAACAATAGTAGTTTTGGTTAGCCAAACTTGCAAATTTACAACATAATTATAACTGATTTCAGACGTTCCACCAAATTACAATATATCTTAAGAAGCACTACCTTAGTGGCAAATGAACATTATTAGCTTATGACCTAAAATTAGCATTTATGAGCTAATCCAAATCTTCTAATTACAAATTTTTCCCAATCTCATAAAAACCCTAACACAAAAATCAATCACAATAACCAGAATTACCCTCAATTCTTTGAACAATTACAACGCAATTCACCCAAACAAACCAACGCAGTGAGATTGACACACAGATATCCATGGAAATGACAACAACTCACAGGAGATCGAACATGAATAGCTTCAGGTTCTTGGTCCCCAACTCTGCGAGCACCGCCGGCGAATCGGTGGTAATTGTCGGGAGGGAACGGCTGCGGCTTCGTGGACTCGAACGCGAGGTGACGCCTCAACGGCGGCAGGATCTGGGTGCCGCCGCCGGTGGCCGCCGTCGCCGGCGCTGGTTGGCGGTTGGGAGCTCGAGCGCAGCCGGACATAGAGGGATCGACCGGCTCGAACTAGCGGCGGTCTCCGATTGCCGAGAGATGATCGGAGAAGTAGAGAGGTGGATCTTTAGGGTTTGGGGAATCGGAGAGAATCGGAAGGAGGGCGGAGGAGGGCGGGGGTTTAGGGTTTATGGGGAGGCGAAATGGGATCCGAGAGGGGTAGAGAGAGAGAGAGAGAGAGGGGGGGGGGGGGAGGGTTAGAGAGAGAAAGTGAGGGTTAGAGAGGGAAAGTGAGTTATGGGGGTTAGGGGAAGCGCTAGCAGAAAACGAGGGAAGGGAGGGAATTTTTAGTTTCGGATGGATGTGGAGGGAACACGGCGAAAAAAATTAATTTGGTAACTTGTTTCCTACTTCCCACCCCTGAAATTTTCGTATTTACGTTGTGGCCCTAAGAGAATATATATAATAAAGTAGAATTCGAACTATATAGCATTATAGTGGATAATTCTTCAGTGGTACGTACCATTCAATGGTACGGCCATTGAATGGTCCAGATTAATTTGCAGCAGGTCCCAAATGAATCTTAAACCATTCAACAGTACGTACCACTGAAGTTAAACCCCATTATAATTTGTATTTGAGAAAATATCAAAACAATTAAAAGTTGACTTGTACAAAACTGTCATTAGGCCAATATTTCTTCATATGTATAGTTTTAGTTTGAAGTTAAACTAAGGAACGTCCACGATACAATTATGCTAAGAAATATAATAAAAAAAATTATTAAATCGAGTGGCAGATTGAGCTCAATTGGTTAATGGAATGAGCTCTTTGATAACGAACTTCTCATGCTCATTCTTATATGAGAATGAAACTCTTTCTTTCCAGTGTTCGGAAATAATTAGAAAATGCAGAGGAGGGAATACCATTTTTTTTCATTTCCCCATTTGGTTTATGCTGCAAATAAGAATCAAATATGTATCATTTGGTTTATGTTTCACGTTCAAAAGTGGTATATTAAATTTACAACTAGAGTAATTTTGGAAAATAAAAATATGCATTAAATGGAAGAGATATGACTAAAATTAATATGAGAGCGACAATTGTTACAGCCCGTCCCGAGGTTTATAGTATTTTATTTCTCGAAAGTGTGAAATGACCAAAATGCCCCTAGTTGGGCAATGGTTGACTTTTGTTTGACCTTCGTGTTGAGACATGAATGACTTATGATCTTGTTATTTTCTTGTTGTACTCGTGGACGCGAGCATAACGGAATTCGGAGTTAGAACAAAGATTCTGTGGAACGTTAAATTCAAAGGCATTCTCGTAATTTTACGAGAATCGTATTTTTCTATTTGGGTTTTGTCAGATTAGAGTACCGATAGGGCCCACGCCCCATTCCTTTCCGTGCTCTCCCTCATTCTCTCACTTTCTCTCCCTCTCCCTTGTCTTCCTCCCCCGACTTAACAACCACAAACCCCACGGCGGCTCCCCTGCCATTCCCCGACGAACCACACCACCCAACCACCACCATTAGAACCCTCTCCTCACCATGAACCTATTCCCGACCTCTATTTTGTGAAAATTGAACCCCAAGGTCGTGATTTGAGGAACTCCGGGGAGGAGGAATTTTCCGAGGAGTTTCTCGTCGATTTGGACCCCAATCGCCTTCGTTATCATCGCCAATCGACTCCCTGTGAGTCCTAGTCCAATTTTCAAGCCATGCATTTGAGGATCCAACTCAGTTTCAACTAAAACCAAATCCTTCATTTTGGGCCAAGTCTTTTGAGCCATCTCCGGCCACCAATCAGACTTCTTTTAGGTAAATTTGTGTTCCTCGTCTCCTAAGCTTCATTTTGAAATATTATACGTGTAAAATGGTTGAGTTTTGAAGCTTTTATGACGTTGTGAAATTTTCCGACAAAAAACTCAGTTTTTGGCCAAATCCCCCCGACGAACGATGGTGGCATGCGGCGAATGGCAAGTTGCAGCGGCGAGCCGGTCTAGACCGACCTGAACCCGGTTCGAACCCTGCCATGACGTTAACAAACCCGGTTCAAACAGAAAATATTCCAAAGTATATTTATTCCTCTGACTAATGACGTTAATGGAATATTCTCTAACGTCGTTAGAATATTATGTTAAATCCTTAGAATATTTCGTTAAAGTTAACGGCATACCGTTAACTTTAACTACGCGTGACAGTGTGTGGTGACCATCCCGCCTACGCTTGGGACCTCACGGTGGCGCGTGAAGCCTTAGATAGGCGCGTTCGGAGGCGCACGGCTGCCCACGGTGGCATATTTGGGTTTTCGGACACCGAAATTCTTAATTTGAGTTCTATTTTTCGTTATTCTTCGTAGTTTTCATTTAGTTTACTAAGTTTGGTTGTTCTACTTTAGGAGTGACAATCCGAGGACTACGAAGAGCTTACAAGCAAGGGATTACGACTACATTCACTGTGAGTGGGCTTTTCTTTCTAAACTATATATTTACGTATGCTTCAAAACGAGTTTTACGTTATGCTTTGTTATCTTGCTTGTTTTAGAATTTCAAATGTTTTAGCAAATTATCGGTGTTTCGACTTACATATTTGTGAACACCATTTCTGAACACTTTACTACATGCCTTACGTTTAGATAAGCAACGTTTTATGAACTACTCCGTTTTGTAATACAAAATTTGAGATATTACCCATGACATATTTTTATGTGTTTACACCTATTCATTTACGAATGCTTACACAGTGTCTAAGACTGTCCGAGGTCAGGACCAACTTTACATGTATATTCACATGCACCGATACGTTCACTTTGGATCCATTGTAAGTGTCAGCATGTTCTAGTTGTTTTTACTTCTAGAACTCGTTGTGATGCGCATAGCGCTAACTTCATGTGTATGTAGTACTTGAGCGTAGATTTATACACTCAGCCTGTTCATATCATAATATATCTGCGTGAACTCGTGTGTCTGCATTATCTAATGAGCATACCATATTTGTTTATCTATGATTTTGTGATTTACCTGCTTTCGCTGATGTCATGGAACTTTGCGGTACTTTTGGATTTCACTTGTTGATTTACACGTGCTGGTTTCTTCTGAAAGATTTATATTGAAGTTTTATTGTTATCTACTCGTTTTAGAAAATAATTGACTGTCTACTTTTACGTCGACTTTCGTACTTACTATGTAGTATGATTTTGATAGTAGTACGGGTTTTTATAGGGAGGGGTTACTACTTTCGGAAAAGCGAAGGTTTTAGAAAACAATTATTTTTGCCCACTCACACTTTTCTGTTTTTGCGCCCCTCCAAGTTTTTAGTAGGATTTGGAGCTCTTGACGTCAGTGCGTAGTTCCCTCTTGAGTGTAGGGATCTTTTCCTAGTAACTATAGTTACCACCTTCGGGTGATCTACTTTAGTATACTTTCCACTCTGTGAAGTTAGATATTATTGGTTCAAACACGCTTCTGCGCACCCAATTCTTTATTTTATTCAAACTGCATTTTCTTACTTTAAATTACACATCTTTTTTCAAATGACTCTCGTTACCTAGGGTGGTCGGCCAGCACCCTCGATTTTTGAATATTCACCTAGATATTCGAGTCGGGGCGTGTCAGCAATTTATGATAGGATACAAGAAACTACGTTTAAATATTATACCTCTTTACAATGTTTGACCGCTGGATGCATTTATGAAACATAGTTGAAGTGCGTAATTGATTAATAGGTTTAACAAGACCAACATAAATGAACTAATCTCTTAATACGTTCTTCCTTTTATATCAATGTAGTGAGAATTTGAACTTGAAATGAGAGAGACAATTAGACTATGAGTTTGTTTGTTAATGCGAAATCATCAATAATAAGGGATATAAGTCGAGGCCATGTTCATCACTAAACAAGAAAGCAAATACAGGGGCATGAATGAGAAAGAAAAAGTAAAAAGCACCAAAAGACGTGGAATCTTTAGAAAAATAGTATAGTGGATGGCCATTTTCGAATTATTCCAAAAGGATGGGGTAAAAGTGCAACGTGCTAATAGAAAAGACAAGAAACGAAAAATACAAGAAGAATCGCCGATCCGCGCCTTTTATTTGGCTTTAAACAATTTTCTGATTATTTGACGGCTCATTTCTCACTGTCTCTCACATCTCCTCCAACCCTAACTTCGGCTAACCACAACGTACATATATACTTTGGTGCTGCTACTATTGGGTCCATGACACGTGTCAAAAATAAATATAAATATCACAAACAGTTCCAAAATAGTAATAGTGCACAATGTAGGGAATAAATTTCACGTAAGCGCAAAATTATTTTAGTATTCTTGAAATTAAGAAACGTTAAGATTTTAGAGTCTGGACAGCCGTAAATTATTAATCACATCGATATCGTCTCAATTTAATCACATGCACAACCTGCACGTGTTGAGTTTTATCACAAAATACATTGATGCTATTAGTAGTGGAACAATTCGTTTATAAGTAGTAAATATTATGTCAAGTTTCCGATATGAGATTGAATTCTTCAACACTCCAACTCACGTGAGACCACGTATTTAATAGACCATCCGTGTAACCAATTTCACATTGGCAACCTCCTTTTTTTCAAGCAATAAAAGATTCATCGTCAGTTTAAGTCAGGTCATGGTGAGCTTACAATGAATTGCCAAGTCTGAGGAATAATTTGCACTTGTTAAGCTTTTTCGGCCTAATAATTAGGCTAAGTTCAATGGCTCGCAAGTAATATAACGCATATCCATTACGCAAATCAAATAAATGTGTTTCCTCTGCTAGGCGAGTTTATCGAAACCACACCTCTACTTAAAGCGAGTGTGAGCATGGGCTTTACTTCGCGCAAGTAGTTGGGGGGCAAAAGACCAAACCATTCAAGCACGCCCAACCAAACCACTCAAACCGATTTGGTGTAGTTTAACCTATATGAAAAGCATCTAAACCGGAACCAAACTGTCTCTATTAATTTATTTTTATTTTTTCATTTAACATTTTGTTATAATTATCCAACACATTGATATCAACCTTTCATATAATTAGCTTTCTAATTTTTGGATTAGAGTTTTAAAAATTGGGGGCTTAAAAGAGTATAATACACCTAATGTTGATTCCACCCAATGCCCCTTTGTGTTGATTATGCTACCTAATACTACTAACAATAATCAAAACAAAAGTTGTAACCAATTGATGTAACAACATTTTTTTTTTGGGTTTTTTAGCAACTCATATTTCTCTAACAAAAACCCACCTATATTTAAACTTCCAAAAAAGACCCAAAATTTAAATTGAATGCCACGTAAGAAATATAAGTAACCTACTATAATAAGTTATTTACAACTTATACCACAACATTCTATAACTGTTTCTCACACACATTCATTATTAGTTAACTATTATTCAATTTTGAATTGATAGGGCATTAAAATCTAACTAGTCCTCCTAATTAACGTTTTATAGTTTTTTTTTATTTGTCTTACAATGACTCTAATACACATATATTATAAATTATTTACAACTTACTACATCTTTTTTTAGGTAAATTATTCTACGAACACATATACACACACACATATATATAATAGTAAAACATGAAATAGTAGATTATATTCTTAAAATAATAGATACATTATTTTAGTAAAGTTGAACGGTGGGTAAGTTTTTTCGTAAAAATTAAACCAAAGACAAATTATCTCCATTAAAACAACAACAATAGATACATTATCTTGTATAAAAAGAAAGTTCAAACGGGCAAATTACATCTTACATAGACCTAGAAAGGACTGACATATAAAAAGAAATGCCACTTATGCAAACAAAACATGAGTAATGGTTCCTCTCTACAACATTTACAAAATAGTACATAAAAGAAATACATAAAAAGAAGACCTATGCGGGAAAACCCTAGAAGCCTAGGTGAGGGTTGACCTGCCGCAACTGTCTAAAAATCAGAGGCGACCAACAACCCACACCGCCAATTTCGCACCACAAAATAGCAATTGTTCACCCCTAGACCATACCATATACAAACCTTCAAAAGCCCCAAATAATAAACAAAGTTAAACCACAAACATACAACATCAAAATACCCAAAACAAAACTGAAAATGATCACCAATTAACCTACCAATCAGAAGGAGCAGCAACTGGCGGATCCAAAGGGAGTCAAGGTGGGTCAGTTGACCCCTTGGATCCCCGAAAGATGCCCAGATAGAGCATGTATGACCCCTTGGATTTATGGGCAGCAGGCATGTCGTGCACACAAGGTGTTCGACAAAATGCTCAAACCAGGCTCGGCAGTAGCTACGCAGCGCGCATGGAGTTCTTTTTTTTTTTTTTAAACAGAGAGCCAAAATGACGTCGTTTTGGAGCAAGTTAAAAAAATAAAATAAAAAATCCAACAAAGGCATCGTTGCTCCGTGGGGGTCAAGGGTAAAACAAACGCGAACTTCTCTATGTTGTGCGAGTGCGACTCCTCCCTGACCGCCGACTACCTTTAACTTCAAACTTCAATTCTTTGGTGTGTTCCATTGTTCATCCGCTTCAATTTCTAGAAATTAAATTTGAAACCATCTCTTTAACATTATAATTTTAAGAATTTTTGTTTATGGATTCATGCATACGTTGGAAATTCCTAGGATATTAATGGAATGTAATGGAAATCAATTCAGAAGTTGTTTAGGGATTTTTGTTTATGGAAATCAATGCCCATAATTTTTGTTTATTTTTCTGTTCCATTGAATTTGTATAATTTTATTGGTTCTTATGTGTGTGTTAATTGATGTTTTTACCTTGCATTATGAATGAATGCATTATCATTTAACTTTTCATTTTTATTTCCATTTAATCTTTTTTCAATGTTTAAATCTTGACCCCTTTGGGTAAAAAGTCTGGATCCGCCACTGGAAGCAGCCAAACCTCACACCTATATACACCGTTCGGGAACCAGCAAGAACATAGTTATAACGTCGGCAAAGTAAGACATGAATTCAGAACCAAAGAAAGAGGCGGGGCAAAGCTCCGGTCAGCGCCGAAACCAAGGTCTTGGCTTCGCTGAGCGACGGTTCGCTCTCGGGGTGGGTGGCAGACACAGGAGCTCGGCCAGACTTTTCAATCGAAAGTTGACAGCAAAAAAGAGTCTGGAGGGCTAGATTTGTAGTATGGGTGAAGGATTTGTAGCTTCTCTCTCTAGGTTTCATTTGTTCATAACATAACTAATCCCACTTCAAACCTCATGCACTACTACCGGCAAATAACATCTTCTCATGTGTGAATCCATTCTCTATGTTACCTCATGCACACCCCCAAATTTATTTTCTAAATCTTCCCCTAAACTCAAGAAATCCCCCAACTTTTGCCCAAATTAAATAAGATATTCTACAAAAATTGTCATTAGCACTCTGAAAAAGTCATCGTTTCGGGAGAGTAAATTTGTAAAATTGGAAATAACCTTATAAGTAAACTTAAAAAATTGGAAATAACCATATATATATTTTTTCAATATTCTAAATCATCAGAAACCGAATTTGTACACCACAAAGGAGAAGTTCTAAAAGGGATAGAAGAATTACAACAAAACTCCAACCTATCACGAAACTTTGCCTCACTCGTCTTTAACAACACCGGCAGCGGAAAACAAACCCCTTTCTCCACGCACCGCTGGTGCCGCGGCCGAATCCGATTCTCCAAGCTGAACGAAAAGTAGTGCGGAAACTCCGTCAGCTCCTTCATCCCCCTCCCCATCTCCACCACGAAGTAATCGAATTTCGGCTCGAAGTTCTGCTCGATAGAGTAGCAGAACAGCTGCGGAAACCGCCGGAACATCGACAGCGCGTCGCGGCGGGAGAATCCAATTTTTTCGAGGTAGTCGATTCGGGGCAGAAGCTTGTCTTCCACGCTGCAGGAGAGGAGGGAGGTGTGTTTGTTGACTTGGGAAATGCCGATGCTCTGGAGGAAGTAGAGGGTGGGGCGGAGGCGGGTTTTGACGCTGCAGGCGAGGAGCCTGGGGCGGCGGTTGATGACGCGGCGGAGGTCGGAGCCGTTGACGTGGGCTTCGCGGAGGAGGAAGGTGAGGATTGGGACGATTTCGGCGACGCAGGAGGAGAGGATTTCGGGGCACATGCCTATGAGCCGGCGGAACTCCGGGGAGGTGAAGCCGATGGAGGTGAGGAGGAAGTGGACGGTGGATTTGATGTGGGAGAGAGGGGAGGAGAGGATCGGAGGGTGGTGATTGATTAAGGAGAAGAAGTCGAGGCCGATGGAGTCGAGGTAAAGGACTTTTTCTTGGAAGTCGGAGTGGGGGGTGGGGGTGGTTGGGGGTTTGAGGGAGTGGAGGGGGAGGGAGGTTGTCATTTTAGCAGCGGAGAGGATTGGGAAGTGGGGGGTTTTCTTCGGCGGAGGAAAGGGATGGGAGGAGTCATGGTGAGAGGAGGAGGGGGAATGGGGTTTGGGAATGGGAATGGGATTGGGAATGGAGGAGAAAACGGGCTGTTTGGTGGCGGCGATGGCGGTGGAGAGGAAGTGGGTTTCTTGCATTTGGTTGGTTGGTTGTTGTTTGGGTGCAGCTGGTCATGGCTGAGGAGTGTGTTGGTTTGGGGGAAAAAGGGGGGCGAGGAAGCGGTGAGGTGTGGGGTGGGTAGAGGATAAGGCTTAAAATGCTCCCAAACGGAGATTGTGATTGGTGAGGGATAGAGGGAGAAATCAGTAATCTACCTCCACTTTAATGGACCGGGTTAAGAAATGAGTGCAGTCTAATCTGGCCAGCCCAGAGTAACTGAGCCTAAGAGGTTATGTTTGGGCTTTTTTCTCTAGGAGGGGTGGGCATCAGGTGGTTCGGGTCGGTTTGGGCCTCAATCTGCTGGCCAACCCAAAAGGCTTGAATTGTCATTATGTCAAACCATTTCCACCCTAGTAAACAAGCAACTCAACGCACCCAAATCATAGTTAGGTGGATTGGGTTGGGCGGGTTGAATGGGTTAGACCTGATTTTTTATTTTCAATTTTACTATGGGTAATAAGTTTTTTAAGCCCAATTCATTTGTCGATTAGTAAAATTAACCGTTCCATCAAAAAAAAAAAAAAAATATATATATATATATATATATATACACAATAAACACAAAGTCATAAACTTGAATATGAAAATAATTGTCAAACTTGAACTTATAATAATAAAGTCAAAAACCTTCATGATCCAAACTAGAAAGAGAATTTCCAGAAACAAAAACGAAACTAAAAACAATGGTTGCATGTTCCATTTATTCCAAAATAAACTAAAAGGCAGCATGTTGATGTTCCATTCAATGAGCATTGAACACCAAATATCCCTCCGCATACATGATCATCTATCAACATCCAAGAGACAATGAAATGTTCTGGCTGCTAGAGTTTAAGTGAGACATATATAATGAATTGATATGCGTGTTGGGCACGTGGTGGATATACAAGTGCTTGTCTGTTGAACAAGTTCACTAAACACTGACCGCCTGAAAAACTTAAACATATGGATGCTTATCGCATGTCAAAAATTACAAACCTTTAGGTTGTAGTATGCAAGTAGTTCTTAGACCTAAGGCATCACTGAATATCTCATGTTAGTGAATGTGATCTTTGGCCTCACCTTGAAGCTCTCAACTGATAGTGGAGCCCTATAGTGTGAGGATTAGGATCATGTACATTAACATGGAGATACGTGAATGTGCAATAAGGAATCTATCACCTTTTGATAGTTGTTCAATAAAAGAAGATATCCCTTGAAGCCACTTAAAGATCCATCCCATAAATCTCTGGCCATAGTAACTGCTGATCAAGCTATATTTGTAAGAATTGTTTCAACGTGAGATGCATCATGGTGATATAGATATTTATATGTGATTTGACATAATTCTATATCACATAAATCTTGATCGGGATATGGATGATAGAAGAATCGAATTGCATTGTAACTACAATCAAGGTTTAAAAGAGTATCATGAGTATATCACAAGTACTTCTATCTAATTCGGATAGCTATGACATGCTGCTAGGTGTCACTCATGACTTGAGGAATTTAATTAAATTATTAATTAATTTCTCTTTCGGCACCTATGATAGTATTAACGACGTTACATGTACAACGATAAGATATAATTAATTGGTAATGATATTGAATCAATTATTTGGGCAAATTGAATATGTTTTAATTAAAGGAACTTTGGATTTTGTTTAATTAAAATGAGGTCTAAGTCACAAACTCGAAAAAGGGCAAGTGAAGTGGGCTTGGTGCATGGAACAAGTCCATACCGTGCAAACCCTAAATGGGGTGCGGCAAGGCGTCTTTATATTCCCCCTTGTCTTTTATCTTATAAGTTATGCGATTCAATTTGTCCTCTGGAGAAAAACAGAGAAAACCCTAAAACCGAAATCCTCCTAGTGTGCCGCAAAACCTAATTGTTCCCAGTGAGTGATCTTGATAACATAATCGAATCCCTTACTCTATCATCCGTCATTGGTGTATCAATGTGGATAATCCTTGAGGCTCAACACTTGGGGAGCATTTCGTGAAGAGTCATGAAGAGGAAGAACATGAACACAAAGATGATCCTACAAAGCGGTACAAAGGTAGCTCATGATTCACGTAAGTTAAATCTATCTATCTTTGCTCTTGTCGCATTATTAATTACAACCAATCGGATATATAATTGAGATAACATATTATATATTATTTATTTAATTTTTGCTTCGTATTTAATTATTCGAATTAAATTATTCCAATAATATGCCAAAAAAGGTTATAGAACCGACAAACTACAACAAGAAAGCTAAGTAGATGAAGAGTGCTCTTTTAGCACAATATGTTTGGAGGCTTCTCCTACTTAAACAAAGTCTGTTAGATAATGGCGATATCAAAAAAGATGCACATGAATAACCTAATAAATAGTGACTGATGAGAATTTGACACGGATATACTCATCGACAAGAACATGCAAAATGGCGAGATACTAATGGCAACTTATAAACGATCATGTTCAATAGTGAGGGTTAAAGTTTAAATTTTTAGCCTAGAAAATTTAGAACTTAACCTAGAAACAGTTTTTCTTCTCCAATAATTTTTGGGTTAAAATTTTAGCCCAAAATTAATAAAGAATGATTTTAGCCTCTCTTTTTTTCGGTAACTATTCTAAAATAAAATTTATGTAGATTATCCTAATTTATTTTTGTGAATATTTTAACCTAAAAAAAAATTAATTCCGATAAATAATTGGAAGTGGGTAGAAAGAAAATTTTGAAGAATTATATGAGGAAAGTGAATTTTGTGTGGATGATTGAACAAATACATAGGTATTTATAGAATTTTTTGGTGAATTTTGCTTTAAATAATGTTTTAAAATGTTTTTTGTAACATCCCGTAAAAAGTTTGTTATAAAATAATTTCTGGGAAATATTTTCTACACGTGCGTGTTTATTTCGTACACGTGAGCGTGTAAGTTTATTGTTTTGGTGGGTGCAAAATACCCCCAAAACCCCACTTTTCCTTTTCTTTTCTTCCCTTTCTTTCTTCCCCGTCATTTTCTTTTTCCCCAATTTTTTTTTGACTTTTCTCTCTCTCTCTCTCTCTCTCTCTCTCTTCGTGTATGCACAGTGCACACCGATGAAAACCCGTCGAATCGAAGTGAACAAAAATCACCACCTTCTTCGTCTCGACGCCATGGACTCAATGGTGCAAATCGTTCGTCCAAACTCTCAACTGTTTGACGGGGAACGCAACCTGAAGAACCGGACCTTCTCGGCCATTTTCCGGCCAATCTAGACCGAGGTGAGGTTTCTAACTACCACCATTGTGTTCCTCTCATTGAGTAGATGAATTTTCATAGGTCGTTTGCCTGATTTGGTTGAGTTTTGACGTAGATCGACAAAGCTACAGTGAACCGCAACTTTCGGGGCAATTACTGGCCTTTTCCCGAGCTTGTACGACCAATCCAAAGGTACACTGTGATTCTACTCTTCCCCAGCTTCATTTTGATATGTGGAACGTAAAATTTGGCCTTGAAATGAAGAAGATATGGAGCTTTAAAAATTACCCAGAAACCGGCCAAAATTCCGGCGACGGCAGCCGGCGCCAGCGACCGGAAAAAGACCAGAGGTGACCGGCGCTGACGTCAGCAAACCGGGTCAGACCGGCCTTGCTGACGTCAGCAAATCGGTTCTGACCGGCGCTGACCGGCTCGGCTGAGCCGCGCATGAGCAACGCATGGAGCCGCGCGTGGAGCTGCGGCTTGCCGCGTTTGAGCCGCGCGTGAGGGCGCGTGGGGACTCTTTTTTCGATTCCGTCTTCGCGAGGCGACTCGTGACGACGAGTACTACCTAGGGGCAGTATGTATGATATTTTTTGAGGTGTTTTGGACCTCCTGGTTGAGCAAACAAGGGATAGGTTTAATTAATTAGTTATTTAGTAACCTTTATGAGTTTAATCATTATTACAGTGATATCTCATATAGGTGAGACTTATCTAGAGGACTACCGGGGCTACCCAGGACAGGGGGGCTACGACCCGGCTACCTACAGGTGAGTGAGTGGGTCTTTGTTTTGATAAATGTATATGTACGTATGGTTTTTCAATGCTTTCTTCAAGCTGTTAGCATAATTCATCTCATATACGTTTGTTGGAGGTAGAACATTTGTATTATATTTGCCATACATGTTTTATACTGTTGCTCATCAGTAGATGTATAACACCCCAGGTATTAGTACTCAGTCTTGTGGCCAAGACTAGCCTTGATGTTTGGAGTAGTCACTACCAGTACCGTTACGCAGCTTTGGATCCATTGTAGGTACTAGCCTGTTCTAGGTTGCACTAGGCAACTCGAACTTGTGTGACTGCACTTTGTGCACCAGCGCTTAGCGTTAGACTCGCGTCATTGTAGTACTCAGCGTATTACTTTTATACCTAGCCTATTCCTCGTAGTTTAGCTACTTGGACTTGTGTGTTTACATATGGGTGAGCATGTCAGTAAATCATTATCGAGGAGTACCCGTATATTTTTATTATAGTATTTTGAGGGTCATGCCTGAGGGTATGACTTGTTTTCAAAAACTATACTTGTTTTCCAGCGAGAGGTTAGTAGACTCTTGAAAACAACAGTTTTATCAAACTTTGCTTTTTGACCCACTCACCGTTTTATGTTTTGCGCCCCTCCAGGACCTAGTGACGGTTCACTTATCGGTGACTCGAGGACTCTCTTCGGCGGTGGTCGACGGTTCTGACATTTCTTCAGACTATGTAGGATTCACTCCTACTTGTAGTTAACTTTTATTTATCCATCCTCACGGGGATGTGAATGTTTTTATACTCCTGCACTATTTACTTTGCTTTGACTGTTATGCATCCTGTATTATGGGTTTTTAACCCTCACCACACTTCTACTTCCGCACTCTACTCTTGAAATTCTTACTTTTCACTTAATTCTTGCATAATTGGCTTTCGTCACCTAACACGTGTCGGCCAACACTTCCCAACACCTGGCATGTCCGGGATCGGGATGTGTCATTTTTAGTCGTTGGATTTAATTTTGGGCTGTTAGATCTGTTTTTTTACCGTTAGATTTGATCACATTCCATCTCAGCCGTTGGATTTAATGTATTTATAAATTAGATTTTTTTTTTAAATTGCATCTGGACCGTTGGATCAACCAACGGCCCAGAGATCCTGGTTGTTGGTCTCAAAGAGCTATTGCAATTGATGCACGGAGCAAGTGGGCGCGTGTAAGCGCATGGTGGGCCAAGTCCACTAACCCATGTGGGAATTCTGGTCTAAATTTGACCCAATTTTAGAATTTATCCCAAACCCAAATTTTAGCTCAGCGGTTGGAAGAGGTTTGGGGAGATTTAAGTTCTAAATTTTGGACTTTAACCCAGCTATTGGAGATGGTCTAAAGGAAACTATTTTCTTTGCAAATACTAATGTTGACCGTACTGTTAAGTTATATTAATTTATTTTATTATAATGTGTGGTAAAATTCACCGTTTAACCGAGAAATGAAATTACACAAATGAGTCTAGCATAATTTTTTGTATAGATACAAAAAAGAATGTCATTAAAACTTATGGTACATTTGAAAACAAACATACCGACTTTTGTTATGTTTAGATTCAAATGTACCATAAAACCAAATGTACCCATATTATAGGTAACCAAACGTACCAATATAAGCAAACGATCATACAATCAAACGTACAGTTACTATGTTTACATAATGAGTTTTTAAACATTCTATTCAATTCACTAGAATTAAAATTGTAATAAACAATACCATAAAGAAAATCTGAAATCATCCCAGCGGTAGATGCATATAATAAATGCATAGGTAAAAGAATAATAGAAAAAAAAAAACGAAATTAAACTTTTAATAAAATGAAATTAATCACAAAAAATTGTAAAAAAAATATTTTAAAAAAAGATTTTTAATGTATAAAATTAAAAAATAGGCACCTATATCAAAATTAGCACAAAATCGATATGGTACGGTTGACAATATAACTGTTACGATAATATAGTAATAAAATCCACCCCTACTAACAACTGTAAGTAAACCAAGACTTCACCAAATCAAGACCAACCTCGCTACTATTGATAGTGTGCATCTCAGATTTCCGGTTGCCCCAAATGTATGGAGCCGGTTGGTCGGTTCAGTTCAAGCGTAGGTCCCACCAACCCCTCCTCTCTCCTACCCAGAGGGTAGTACCCACTACTTATCCTCTCACTGTCCCCCAACCCGTTTCTCCACCTTAGACCTCTCAGCCCACATCACTCGCTATTCACCACTGACTGACTTGAGTGGCTGAGCTCTCCACCTACCACCATGGCTGCCTCCACCGCCGCCCTCATCTCCTCTGCCCCCTCCCGTGCTTTCTCCTCCTCCAAATCCACCCCTCTCGTCGCCGCCGCCTCCAAACCCATCTCCCAAACCCTAACCTTCCCCAAATCCATCCACGGCCTCCGTCTCCCGCGCGTCGCCCATTCCGCCTCCCTCTCCCGCGGCGGCTCCCACACCCGGAAGTCCTTCGTCGTCAAAGCCTCCGCCAACGAGCTTCCCCTCGTCGGAAATGTTGCTCCTGATTTCGAAGCCGAGGCTGTTTTCGACCAGGAATTCGTCAAGGTCGAATCTTTAAT
The DNA here is from genome assembly GCA_018257905.1 of Gillenia trifoliata. Lineage (NCBI taxonomy): Eukaryota > Viridiplantae > Streptophyta > Magnoliopsida > Rosales > Rosaceae > Gillenia > Gillenia trifoliata. The sequence goes on along the minus strand of CM031084.1, from coordinate 25,814,331 downwards.
TTAATTCATCGTTTTTGTTTTGTCCTGCAATCGCATTCTGTAATTTCGATATTCGGGTCTGTTTGGGATTGCGTCTGAGAGATTTAAAATGATTCTGGTTCATAGAGAAGTACCTGCCAGATGCTTCTTCAAGAAGCACTTGTAGCAAAAGTGCTTATGGAAGCATTTGGACTTTGATAGAAAATTTCAAACATGTTTCTAATAAAAGCACTTGAAGCAAAAGCGCTTATGAGCAGAAGTGCTTCCTACAGAAGCGGTTCCAAATGACTAATGAGCCTTTGTTTCATTGCAATTGAAGATTTGGTTTTGGATTTCAGGTCAAGCTGTCTGAGTACATTGGGAAGAAGTATGTGATTCTGTTTTTCTACCCATTGGACTTCACATTTGTTTGTCCTACAGGTTTGTTTGTTTTCCACAGTCAGCTAATCTGCTTACAAGTTTTTAATCTTTATTGGAATGCTGAATGAATGTAACTGAATGTAATTGCTTGATTTGTGGACCCATCTTACAGAGATCACCGCTTTCAGCGACCGTCACGCTGAGTTCGCGGAGATCGACACAGAAATCTTGGGTGTTTCAGTTGACAGTGTGGTAAGTTGTCCTGCTCCCCACTATCTTCAATACCATAATGTGCTTTGAAAATCCCTTGTTTCAGTTTTTTCTATTTTTCAGTAATTTATGTTGTAATTTTATAAGAATTTACCATCTACCAGACATACCACGAAAAAGTCAATATTCTGCTGACACATATATGCTATAACCTTGTTCATTTGCAAAGGTCAATTAGCTGCATATGCACATGTTATAATATGCTAGGTTGCACCTTGAACTATAGTATGCTTTGATATGAGTTAACATTTCTGTACGGACCCGTACGGTAGAATATTAAGTTTATCAATTGGTTTCCTTTGAGACTCAAATGAAATTAGACTCGTGGTATGAGTGGCGAACAATGCATGTGCTTTTGGTTGAGCCAAAAGGTCAATCCCATTGTTGGTGGAGAAAGAACACTAAATAGACAAAGTTGAATTAGCGACATCAGAAAGTTGTGTTCTTGCTGATGGCTGATGAATGATGTGAATCTACATATTTTTGTGTGATTTTTTTGCTTATGTACATCTGGCTTGCTCCTTTGATGTAGAATAGTTTTAAAATTGCTCTTCCTCTGAGATTGGTAAGATGAAACTATGTTGGCCTGATACTGTCTTTTTTGTAGTTTTCCCACCTTGCATGGGTCCAAACCGATAGGAAATCTGGCGGTCTTGGCGACTTGAATTATCCACTGATCTCCGATGTCACCAAATCAATTTCTAAATCTTATGGTGTGCTGATCCCAGATCAGGTATGATATGTAACTATAATTGGTTTTGAATTTAAAGAATGAGAAACTTTGTGAGGGACTAGGTTCTGTGATATTCTGGATTATTTAAAAGTTCGGTTTCACTGTGATAGGGAATTGCTTTGAGAGGACTCTTCATCATTGACAAGGAAGGCATCATTCAACACTCTACCATTAACAATCTTGCCATTGGCCGTAGTGTGGATGAGACTAAGAGAACGCTCCAGGTAAACATTTTCATCAAGGCTAAGATCGAAATGGGATGTTTTAGTATCCAATATCTGCCATATATATGAGAATTTCCTCGTCATGTTTCTTATTACATTTTATAATCGGTTTTTGTTGCTTCCTATTTTTGCATTTGTTGGATCCTGCAGGCCTTGCAGTATGTGCAGGACAACCCCGATGAAGTTTGCCCTGCTGGGTGGAAGCCTGGGGAGAAGTCCATGAAGCCAGACCCCAAGGGCAGCAAAGAGTACTTCTCTGCGATATAGTACACTGCATATCCATGTCGGATTCAAATAGGGAGGTGTAAACGAGTTTTGTATTTGTGTAATTTTGAGCATCAGCGTGTCACAATAAAACCCAATCAATGGGACTTGCCCGATTTTTCAGCGTATTCAAGTAGCATACAATTCCGTTGCTGTCGCTCTCTCTTTTTATCATGGAAACAGGCTGAGCCTATGTAATTTTATCTGATCAGAAACTTGTAAGACAGAGAGAATAATCATCCTTCCAATCCTGTTTTGCTTCTATTTTCTGGGCAAGGGTCGGTTCAATCCGACTAATCTTCAAATCGTCATCTTATTCAGAATTTTAAGGGAGAACAAGATAATACAAGCTTAGTAGTCAATGAATAGATCGACCGGTTACTTTTATTATCGTTATGCAATTTGATTACTCAAGTGGTTAGCTCAGTATGGAGTTCCGCTATAAAGGCAATTGGCAAATACGAGAAGTAACTCAACTCTTTATAAGTGCATGCAAGGTCCTGTAGATCTCTGACGTGGGATTCATACTCTCTAACAATTGGGGTATTGCGTTGTTTCAACCTCACCCTGGTTTCAATACCTCAGTAAGTTACACAGCACACGAAATTCGAATTTACGACTTCTGGTGGAGTCTGAACTTTTGAGGAATCAGAAAATCTGCTTAAATAAGAAGCTGAAATCTCACATGACTGCTTAGTAGAGCAGCAATGCTAAAGACTTCGAGCAAGTAAATTCTATCCACTAAAGAGAAGAGGCCATTATCCACTTCTCTACCAATCATTGTAGCTCTTGTCTTTCGGAAGGCAAATTGAAGGAGAAGCTTTCGGAATGGAAGGAGTTCTGCATTCTTCAACACTAACCCTTCCCATTACCCAAATCCTGAAAACAGCAAACCACAACCACACACAAAAGCCAAGGCTAAGGATCTCCACGTTCCCAGCAACACTGGGAACCAAATCTAGCAAGAAATTCTCAACAATATCCGCAGCAGCAGCGGTTCAGCCTTCGCAGCCTCTCGATCTAACAGAAGACAACATTCGACAGGCCTTAGCCGATGCAAGGGTCGAATTCGGGCAGCTCTTCGACACTTCAGTTGGCATGACAGGTTGAACTTTTTTATCTTTCATGTTTTTTGTTTCAGTTATGTTGTTTAGTTTCTGTTGGTAGGATTTCAGTTAAGATAAGGAGGATGACTTGCAGGACAGGTAGAACTCGCCGAACTCGATGGACCCTTTGTGAAGATCAGTCTGAAAGGCCGGTTTTGGCACGAACGGAGCGTGGTTCTGGCTAGACTGGCCAATTATCTCAAGCAGAGGATCCCTGTGAGTTAGTTAGTTACCCCAACTGATCAGAATTACTTGGTTTTTTACTGTCTAATTCTTTCAGTGATGAAAATCTAGTTCTTGTTCGATCTCAGGAAATTTTGGAGGTCGATATAGAAGATGAGAAGCAACTGGATGACAGCCCTGCAAACTTTTAGAGGTACTCACTGCAGCTTATCCAAAACAGCTGCAACTTTTACCATGCTAAATTACCTTAAATTTGGTTCCCGTCACATGTGGACTAGGCCAGTTGGTTATGTTTGTGCACGCACGCTCCTTGGCACCCAAAGTTCAAATACTCTTCCTTGCAAATTAGAGTAGATTAGAAAATCGCTTTGTCAATTTGGTTCCCCAAACACTAAAAAAACAGCTTTGGGCAGAAATCATATATGTTTTTTTTTAAGTCAACAGTTGTATCAATTTTTTTTAAGTGTGAAACAATATGGGCTCGTTTGGTAAGTGTTTTTAATTGACTAAAAACGCTTTTAAAGAAAATATTTTTGGAACCAATCATTAGTAAAAATGCAAAGACTCGTGAGGTTGACTCTATATGAGCTACGTTGTCAAGTTGCCACAAGATTCCCACCATCAGAGAAGGAGAACAATTACATATACTCAAAAGTGTTTCCTCAGACTCACTTGTAACTAGGGTTTGTAATCACATTTTCCAAAGCTCCCTCAATGCAACAATTGGAACTATCCAACTGATCACCAAGGTTGGAGCGATTGGTATGTTTACGTGAACGCCCAAACCTCTTGCTTTGTACTACTCGATGGATCACGATTAGGGGTGGGCTCGGTTTGATTCGGTGCGAATTGAGCTTGAAACTGTGAACCGGACCGAATGAATAGTCTCGGTTCAGTTCGGTTTGAAAACATAATTTTTTTGTGAAAACCAATCGGTTTGGTTTCGGTTTGAGCTTGTTTTGGGCCTTACGGTTTTGGCCTTATAATACATAAAAAAAATAATAATAATACTATGTTGGTTGTTGCTAGCAAATTCTAACCAAATAAAAAAAAAACTACATATTGATTCATTCAACGACTAAATCGAGGGTACTCCTATGTTCTATCCAACAACTTAGTTCCCAAATAAGTTCAAATAAACCTAGTTATAAGTTCAAATAAGTCCAAATAAGTTTAAGTAACAATCCCCAAATTAATTATTTTCTTACATACCTAAAATTTAAAAATAAAAATAAAAATGTTCAAAGTGAGCAGTTTTGGGGACTGAAAATACATAAAGAGCTCCATGAACAACATGGTATATAAAAAATTTGACGAAAATGCGTAAATAATGTAAAATTCCAGATGCTTACATGTTCGAAATCACTGAAATATAGCAGGAGCTACTTTGTTTGGCGCACTTCGAATTTCTACAAATAAAATATTAAACAATATTATAAATGCAAGAAACCATAACTTTTTACCCCGAACAAGCATACAGAAAACAAATGCAACGAGCCATTCCTATTGCCATATATTAATACTATTGTAACCAAACTCTAATTGATAACCACCTTAACTAAAAACCCTTAAGGGCTCGTAAACTTAAGGCCTACAAGAATGCATTTGGAAAGCAAACAGTAAGTATAAATGCACATGTAATATGCTGTTTACGTAATGAAATCCTGTCCCTGTCAACAATGTTACTAACATATGCAGCACACCAATTTGACATGCCTACTTCAAATGATTGGCAAATGGCAAATATAATGCAAAAGACATTTTTCTATTGAACATCCAAATCACCATTGCAATGCAGTAGCATTCGTATAGAAAAGAATGTGTACTAACTGATCCGCACCACAAATTCAAAAGTAGTTTGGCTCCCCTATTATTTTTCTCTATGTAGTTGGACATATGTTGTTTTGTGGAACCCATATATGACAATGGAAGCATGCTTCAAAGATTTTGTTTGTGTCGAAAATGCAAAGGTAATAATTTCCTGTTTCTTCTGTACTGATTATTTGAACCTTATCAAAATTGGGTTTCTCTATGTGATATTGCCTGCTAGAAATGCTGATGCATCTGGACGGCAAACTCGTCTAACTACTGAGTGGTTCTATTTTCTATTAAGCTTAAGATGTTCATAATACGTTTCCATCATCAGTCAGCAATGAGATGCTATCTGTATTGAACAATATTTAGATGTTCTTCATGTCCATAATATGTTTCCATCATTCGGACAGCAAACTGTATACCGATTATATTTTTTATTTTTTTAATCTAATGTATATATTGATTCTAACTCAAACATAATCTTTGTCTCTCTCTTCATGTCCATATCAGATGAGAAAACTAAGAGAAACAAGCAACAAACCGTGAAAACATTCGATAATCAAAGAGAACCAACATACTGATTTCAGAAATTTAAGGGGCGTAAAACACCAAAATGCACTAAACAATCAATAACTAAAATACAATTGAAAATAAAAACACCAATTGGACATGAACCAATTTGAAAAAAAAATCGCAAAACAGAGAAGACTGTAAGAGAAATGCAATTGAAATGAAAACCTAAAGGCTTGGGGATGATTCGGTGCACCAAGTTCTAATCTAGCAAAGTAGAACCTACATTATAACCAATTAAAACGTGACACGTAATAAAATAAATAAATAAATAATATATATAATTTCTAGGTTCAGTTCGGTTTGGTCCGGTTTTTTGGGGCATGAAAACCGAAACCTACATGCCGGTTTCCTTCGGTTTTCGGTTTGGTTTTTCTTGGTTTTGGTCAACTCGGTTTTCTTCAGTTTTTTGGGCCTCGATTCGGCGCGGTTTCTCGATTTTTCAGTTTTTTTGTCCACCCCTAATCATGATTATACTTTAAAACTTAACACACGTTAATTGTCTATGCACTCATGAATAAATGACTGACAATCGTTGATTGGTAGGAACCAAGCTTCAACCAAATCTTTTCATACTTACGTTAAATTCCATGAGTTTATACTCATAAAGGGTGTTCACTTGTTTTTTTCTTGACCTATTCACGTTTTAGTGTTTCAAACTCTGAAAAAATTTCAGAGTCTCTTATGATGACCAAGCACACCCTTGAATTAGCACATAAGCAACCAATTTACATTTTCTTGAATTTGTCATTCTTTTTAGGTTTATTTACAATTGCCCCTCCGACACCCATACTTACGCTCACTTTGCCCCATAAAACTCTTTTTTTATTTTTTTGTCTCACTTTGCCCCATTTTTGTCCAAATCTGTTGCATCTTCTTATGTGGCACAACTGGGACCTATAGTTTCTCTCTCCGCATATGCAAGTCAACAAAAATTCAGGCCGCACCTTAGGCTTAGGGCCTCAAATTGATCTGGGTTTTGAATTAGTGAAAAAAATTTGATATGAGTAGTTTGAAGAAGAGACGAAGAGACGACGTGTCGTGTGCCAGCGTCGTCGAGCGCGGTGCCTTTGATGAGGACTTGTTCGCTTTCGACAGAGACAGAGGAGGAGTGGAGTAAAAGGAAGAGCAGCAGAGCTTGAGGCGAATGGAGGCGAAGATGAAGAGGTCAGAGAAGCAGTTGAGGAACTTGAAGGTGCTGAGAGATCGAAGTCGGGAGAGTTGTGCTGACGAGGAGAAGGCGACGGAGGTGGCGAATGGGGTTCATAGGAGGGAGCAGTTTGTGAATGTTGTGGATGAGTTTAGAGTTATGGGGATGCCTAATTGTCATGCTCCGCCGCCACCAGCAGCATCTAGATTTATGCTGACTTGCAGATGAGGAGACAGAGACTGTGGGTCCCAATTGTGCAAGATTTAACAGACTTGGATGGAAATAGAGCAAAGTAATAGCAAGTGTGAGTTTCACATGGTAAAGTGAAAAAAAAAAAAAGAGTTTTAAGGACAAAGTGAAAACAAGTGTCGAGGACAACAATAAATAAGCCTTTTTTTTATAAAATGAAAGGATCATGTTTCACATTTTCCCATTATTTTTTGGTATTTTCCCAATTGTATTAGAAATATAGAAAGCCACCAAAGTATCTAAGAACTTAGCAAAAGATTTGCAGATAACCTAGATACCAAGTTATATGCCACCCACATTATAACAGTTAGAATTTCATTTCGTTCCTTTAATTTTTTTTTCCTCCTACCAACAACATGAGAAGCCTTAGATTTATTTTGAGTTGACCTTTGAGGGTGAGGATCTTATTCTGATTCCATTAGATCAAATACCTATCTTAAATTCTTAATCAAGTGCAATTGGGAGATTAATAATCTTTCATGTGCCTCACATGCTGACACCACCTGGCTTTTAGAACCCAATCAACAAGCTGTCCTCAAGTTTCATGACAAACCATTTTTAATTATATTGTAACATAAACACAACAATAAGAATAACACAACCATTAATTGGTGTTAACTATATAAAGACTATAAGCCTAACTAACTAACAACATATGTTTGGAAAAAAAAAAAAATTAACAACATATGCTTCTCGTGTGTTGTAAATTAAATCGAAAAATTATGAATTGAATTGGTCAAGTGGTCGTCTGTCAGTTCGGTTGTCATGCTGTTTAGCATAACAAGTCTTTGCTTAGTATGCTATATTATGCACGAAATACAAGCCCGTTTCTTATGTAATAATCAGTGCGCGTGAAGTCATCTTACCAACAAAAAAGAGTATTCTAATTTTTAAAGGAAATTTCTAGTGATTAATACGTAATCGGTCGAATAGTTTTTTAATATTTTTATACAGTCGATATTGGAATAATTATGAGAACTCTTAACTAACTGAGCTACAAGTTCGTTGCAATCAAATACTTGCTAAAAATAAGATATGATATGTTCGAAATATTCATGTCAACTCCAAAAACAAGTCTGAGGACCATATGACGAGTTATGAAATAGCTCAAAGATCATTAGTGATAAAAAAACCCATAACAAAATCTGAAATATCAAACTCTTGAAACTTTTACTTAATTCGAGTATCTCTTTTTTTTTTTTTTAAATGAATATACCATATATAATATATAGTTATAACTTACACATTCACATTTTTTGAGAGAGTAAAATAGCTGAAATGGAATACAATTTCCTATTGCAATACATCTTTTTGTATATTCTCCTAACATTTCCTCACAAATTTAAAGTAGAAAGTGTAGATGCCCAGAAGACATCGTCACAAAAGAATGAGGTAATTGGAGCAATGACTTCTGAACTTTAACTCAATTAGAGGTTTGGTCATTGAGCTAAAATTCTGTGAGTATTAGTCCCTAAACTTGTTATAATTTAACTCAATTGGAGGTTTGGTCATTGAACTAAAAATCCGTAAATATTGATCCCTAAACTTATTATAATGTGAATCAATGGTCCTTTTAACTAACTCCGTTAGAACTTTCATCTATTTTGTCTCTTTAAACCCTTTATTCTGGATAGAAGTTCTAACGAGATTAGCCAAAACAACCATTGCTCCACATTATAGCAAATTCAAGAACTAATACTCACAGATTTTTAGATCTTAGAACAAAGCTCCAATTGAGCCATTGATTCAATTTTCTCCAAAAGAATCGACACAGTAGAACAACCATGCAGCTAGCCAAGAAGAAACTTGAATAGATTCCTTCACAGTTTTACAAAAAGGGCAAGCATTTCCTTCATCTTTTTCAATTTTTCTTTTTTCCTTCGAACAAAATATATATTATATGAGGACTTTGAGAGAGTTTCTGGCTTCAATCACAAAAACACAAAAACCCAAAGTTCCTATGCTGCTGCTCCTGCTGATGATGTACGGTATCGTACCGTATATTAACCGTATATACTGTGAAACGCAAAATAAAGGACGACTTTTGCATGATCAATCGAGCAACACATCACGTGGCTACTCCTGGTTCAGACACATAACTTATTCTGTCCACCTCTTCCCACACCAACTTTGATGTTATTTCATCGTGCTCTGGTACATATTCCTGAGGCCAAAAAACCAACACATAATGATAAGTAAATTTGTAAATTACGGTATAGTTAAATAACAAAAAGGATTAATTCGTACTAATCTTCCCTGATGAAATTATACGAAAATACACATTTTCTTTTGGTAACATGGAAGGCTGAAGCACAACAAAAACTACGCACCAACTCTGACCTACAAACCCTAGGTAAATCTTCGAACAAATCTAAACCTAACCTAGGTATTGAGAATAGCCAACTTAAGTTGAAATCCAATTGTATGCAACCGGTGACAAGGAAGCATTGTCGGAAAGGTCAGCTGAATAGAGTAAGGACGGACCCAAAATTTTCGACCAGATTGAACCGGACCAACCCATAATGATGCCTAATCATTCAGCATGATGCTATACAATGTAAAGAAAAAGGTTCTCTTATTTATTTGTTCTCAATTGAGAGACATGCATCCAAACTATACAAAGAAAACTTCTTCATTTTTGGTGATGTAAAAAATCTAAAAGCTTAAAGTCTACTTTGTCCAGACCATCCTTATATTACCAAAACTTAAGCACATGCAGAGGATCAGTAATCCATGAGCATCCTTGAGGCATAGTTTGAACATTTTGCAGGGACCTGGAGCGTCCACAATCCATACCACATGAATCGGGTCCGTTAAATATTTATCTTGATGATCATATTCTATTCTATGATGCGTATGATGTGATGAAAAGAGGCATGAAGCATCACCTCTAATTGTCTGACCAATTGCTTGGCTGTTGGAGCAGACACAATAATGTGACGTGCAGTAGGAGAAATAAAGCCTTCATCAACGGCCTTATCAATGAAACACAACAACGAATTGTAGTAACCGTCCACATTCAAAAGCCCCACCTACAAAAAACAAGTAATTCTCACTTAATTATTTAATTAATCAATCAATTAATTAATAATATCCAACTTCATACATCCATTTAATCTCCGTATTATATGAATGTTGTTCATACGTCCTCATTGTCTTGTGACCAACAACACCCTTCTTTTGACCAACAACCTCAATTTTTTTAAACCTAAAAAAAAATAAAAAATGAGACGCTTTCTCCCATTCAAACGGAGATCCTCCAAATAATCAACCACCTAATCTTATGCTATCTTTCCATGTGAATTAGAATTAAGTACCACATGCATTGATTCTCTATTCTATGCAACTTTCTCATACATCCATACCACTCAATAAGATTGACTCACATCATCACAAATATCATCTCCCATCAACTTTGCTAGCTTAATATTTGTATGGAATTATAGAATGAAAGAGAGTGAGAGAGAGAGAGTCGTGTACTTAAGAAACATGATAAATTTATTAATCATAGACATATGATAGACCTATTAGTTCATGAAGACAAGGGACATGATAAAATATTCTTTAATGTGAAGAAATTGATTGTTAATTAGGGTTTAGTAGAAAATTTGGGGACATCAACAACAATTATCTACAAGATCATAACTACATTTGAACAAACATAAAACATGGCATCATATGAGGGTTTGCTTTCTTGTAAAGGTTGGAATGATTTATAAAATTATTTTTGACATTCAAAACCCTTGTATGAAAAGGGGTGGATAAATACTAGAGTATTTCTTACAGGTTTGCGGTGGATTCCAAGCTGAGCCCAGGTAATGACTTCCAGCAATTCTTCTAGGGTACCATACCCACCTGAACATAATAATTTCAATTAAAGGGTCTTACTAAACAATTGAGAGTTGATTTGGATAATGGTTCACAAATTTACATGCACATGGATGGCTTTCAACCCTTGATGCGTGTAAAATCAGAGTAAGACCCACATACATCAACAATTAACAATCACCTATGCACGCTTGGATGACTAACTTTAACATTCATCAACAGTAATAATGTCATTTGTGACATGTCCGATTCATGAATCAAAACCATACCAGGGAGGGCAATGAAAGCATCAGCTTGACGGGCCATCTCGGCTTTCCTTTGGTGCATATCTGAGACAGTTCTCACTTCTCCAACAGTTTCACCAGTTATCTACAATATTTAATCAAATCACATTATTAATTAATTATTTAGAGATCGGCAAATGTATCACTTAAAATCAGGACATTTAAGTCTTTAAATGTACCTCTCTAGGCATTAAGGTCCTCGGAATAACACTGCAAAAACACCATATGAACATTTATCAGCAAACCACTATATATTAACAAAAGAATTTACTAAAAGTTTAACATGGCCTAATAGACATATACTTGAAAAATTAATACATGGCCTAATAGACATATACTTGAAAAATTAATTGATCAAAGATTTAGCAATTTGGGGACATTGCTTCGACCTAGCAAGGGGCATTGACCATGCTAATTTGCAGCAGTTGTGTTTTATAAAACGTGCCTTTTACCAGACACAGCGCTCTTACATTACAGGGAAAGCAGGCTTTTTACAAAACGCAATGTCACTTTCTCTAAAAGTCTCCATACTTTTACTAATTAGCTTTTCATTTCTGTAAATCTTTCTAACTGGAAGTTCCAGAGGGAACTGACATTGTAAGAATTTAAAGGAGGTTAACTTTTAAACTTACTGTGGATCACATAAAAGCGGTTTGGAACCATGTTCACAATATCCAGAAGACACAATAATTTGGTATAAATATGTGAACCTTTTTGTCCCGATAAGGAAAAAAAAGAGAAAAGGGAATGCACAAATTTCATTATACAATATGGGGCAGCATTTGATCCTAGATTCCTATGTTGTCTGCCTTTGTAAACCCAGTTAATTAATAGATAATTGGGATTAATTTGCATGGTTGGTTCAATAAAAAATAAGAATGCAACCCAATTTGGCCAATCATTTCTTTAGGGTAACTTATGCGTGTTGTGTGTGTTTGAGTGAGAGAGAGAGAGAGAGAGAGAGAGAGAACTACAAACCCTAGGACATGGCGCCCGCCATCATGAACTGCCTGAGAAACAAGACCCATCAATCCCACGCTTCCACCACCATAGACCAGATCAATCCTTCTCTCCACCTTCAAAGCACATCGAAATTCAAAACCCATCAACACGTGTCAGAAACCCAGTTCCTCATAAAATAAAAAAATAAAAAAATAAGTGCATGATTTGATTGAAACAAACTAGAAGAGATGGCAGCAATAATAATAGTATGTTTCAGTGGATGGAATGAATGAATGAATAAAAACCCTAGCTAGGTAAAAAGAGACTATTGAGTCGAAATTTAATTATTATAATTTACAAAAACAAAAATCATGGAAATGAGGTTCAGTCATGGAAGCTTGTGAACACGCTTAAAAGAGTCATGATACCGAGAGAGCACGTTTGGTTCCCTCCTGGCCTGGAGAGAATTAATAAAAACCACACAGAGGCTAGTACTACTACTGCAAAACTAATTTATTTTATAAAAATAAAAGGGTTTAATTAAAATCAAAACTAAGATCATGCAAGAAAGCTGCTTAACTGACAGCCAGGTTACAGCTTGCTCTCTATCCTTCCTCCCTCTCTTTCTTTCTCTCTCTCTCTCTGCCTCCCTCTCTCTCTCTCATGCCAAACATAAACCCTAATCAGGCTCAATGCTAGCTAGCTCCAGGTCTTGAACAATCATAAGCCCACGGCGAACGCTTGTTTGGTTACAACACGCAACCCTCCACACCCCACCTTAGACCTGAATTTAGCCAAGTTGGCTAGAGCGCTCCCGCTCTGCACCCAAGTTCGAATCCCCATTTCCGTGGTTTGCTTCTATTTCTTCTTTTGACAAGCTTCCATAGAAACAAACCAAAATAGGAGAAAATTTAAGAATTGGAAGAAAGGTATTGGTTGATACCAAAAACATTGTTTTAGGAAATTAAATTAACCAAAAACGGAAACAATGCATTAAACCCAAATTCCTATGAAAGTCAAAGAAAATATGGCTTCTCTGAATCCCAGGAGTAGAATCATTTGCAGAAAACCGAAAAAGATTAATTTGGTATATATGCACATATATACGATTATTAAACACTTTTTATGAAACATTCTTTTGGTGATGAAATGTTCCAATTTGTGTAGGGATTTTGGAATCAAAAGGGAAGAATATATAGGAAGAACAAAAAATGAAAGAAACAGAAAGAGAAATTAAAAAAATGAATTGAACGTTGATTACCAGCTCCTTCCCAAGTTCAACAGCAGCTTCTTGGTAGCTGGCTTTCTTCCCCGAACTGCTACCACAAAAAACACAAATCCTATTGAATCTCGATTTTGTCTCTTCCATTTCTCTCTCTCTCTCTCTCTCTATAATCTCATCAGAGAGAGAATAATGATCTCCTGAGCAAGTGAGAGAGGGGGATGGTTGGGAATGAAAACAAAGTGAGTATTTGTTTATATGGGATGAATATATAACGCCTTGCCCAAGTAATTGACATTTATATGTGTATAATAGGCATAGCCGCATAGGGGCTCTCTAGAGCACTCAATTTCCCTATTTGGAAGGTTGAAAATATTTTAATTTTAATAGAATTGTAGAAAGTTGTTTTTCAAAGAAGAAAAAAAAATTAACCAACGAGAATTTATTAAACGGAGGTGCTATTTACACATTTTTTTTATCTCTCACATATTTTTTATTAATTTCTGTTATTTGATAATTATTAATTTATTTGATTTGATAACTAAAAATTAAGAATGGTGTGCGATAAAAGTAAAAAAAAATGTGTAGATACCGTCGCTCTTTTAATAAAAAATTGGAGTAGTGATTCCATGCTTCGCATGGTCAGTTTGGGCATTACGCTTTTGGGTAATTAGGCGCGCCATATTATGAGCACTTTGGACCTTTGGTTTCCGGTCAATGATTATTATGGTAAATATGTGAAAAAAAAAGGTGAAAAAAAAATTTTGTTGGAATGGAAAAATAAATTTGGAGAGTCGATTTTTATTGTAAGTTTTTAATTTTTTTATACAACGATATATATTACACTAAAAGATGAAAAAAATAAATTTATAACTCGTTATTCACAAGATTCCTAAATATCTCTCACTTACAAGTGAAGATAAATACAAACGAGATTTGTACGTGATATTGCAAGATTTAAAAGCACTTGAATCCTTGATGGAAGATATTTAGCCTTCTTAATTTTGGTCAATAAGAAATTTAGCAATTCTTTATTTAATTTAGGTTATCTTCAATGCATGGGAAAATTTGAAAAGTTATATTTGATTCTTAAATTGATTCAAGTCCTCTCAAATGCTTTGAAAAAATCAAAACGGTTAGTATTCAAATTTACTCCAAAAGACATGGTTTTTGGATAACTATCCATCCTCAAGGGGAACGCCTTTTCAGAAGAAGCATAGTTAGGGGCATTTGTGGGACCATGAATTTTCCTGAGCCGAAGTAAGGCGGATTGGAATACAAATACCACAAAGGTCCGATCATGGACTCAACAGCTCCGCCTCACAAGATAAGATGCTCAAACGGACCAAGAATGCCACCACATCTACTATACTCTAGAAAGGTAGGCGAAGTTGCAGACTTCACTGAAAATTGACCATTCTTGTTATGCAAGATACAGAAGCCAAATCCGACTGGGGATCTGATTTGTTTCCTTAGAGATTCCTACAATCTAAAAATTGGCGTGCGCTGCAAATAATCACACTCATAAGAGGAAACAATATTTATTGCTAGATATTCTCTAGGATTCTTCCGGTTTAATACGAATTTATTATCTTAAAAGGCTTCTCTCGACTATGACAAATTTCTAGTAACGTAATCTACGCATACTTTGTGCTTTGCAGATTCTCTTGCCCACTACTTGAGGCAATGGCGGTGGTAGCGTTGGTGGTGATGGTAGAGGCAATGTCAAGGGTATGGAGGTAGTGTCAGTAGAAGGGGTGTGGTGGTTGGGGTGCATATGCAACAATGGTGGTAGGGACGGCGGCGGCGGTGGTTGTGGTTATAATGGTGGTGGGGACAGTAGCATCAACAATGGCGGTGGTAATGGCGGCAACGGTGGTGGAGGTGGTTGTGGTGGTGGTGGTGGTGGTGGCGGTGGGGGTGGCAGTGGTGGTGGTGAGGATGGTGGTGGTGTTGTAAGGTTAGTGTATGTAGTGGTAGGTAGTGGGGGTTACTTTGTTCTCAAAGGGATAAAATGTGTGTAGAAGAATAAATAATGTTTAAAAAAAAAAAAAAACTAACGAGGGTATTATAGAAATTAAAATTATTCAATAAAGACTAAACTCTGCTTTTTATGAAAGCAGTTTTTAAAAACAACTGACATGCTTGAAGATCATTGCTTTAAAAATAAGTATGATATTTTAATTTTACCAAACACTTTTTTATTGCTTAACTTTAAAGTGAATCAGATTTTAATTTTTTTTAAAAAAAAAACCCAAACGGGACATTAATCTACTAGAAACATTTCATTTTAATCTAAAGTCCACTCACTTACATATTGTATTAAATAAGATTCATTATTCTAAACTGTTTGATGTTTTGATAATTTCAAAATAATTTTTGTATGCAGGATTCTTCAAAATAATTTCAAAAATTATTTTGATGTTTTGATAACTTTATCTCTTGTCCGTCCTGCAACATGTCACGTCTTACATCAGCTCAACTCAAAAATGAAAGAACGAAATTTTAAGTAAAACCTTGCTCATTACCTGGAATGAGAATAGCGGAAAAAGCACACCTTCGTTTTCCTTCAAGTCATGAATTGCTTCAAGTTTATGGCTATAAAGTTTAAGGAGCTTTGAGAATATATACTGAAAGGTCGTTTGATAATCATTTTATTTTTAGTTTTTAGAGCATTTCCAATAAAAGATGTAAATTGTTTTGAAATGGACAATTTACATCTTAAAGCTTAGTTTTTTACTCTAGTGGGCCGGAGTTTTTAGGATGTAAAAGACCCAATCCAGCAGAAAATGTAAAAAAGAATTCTATATTTGCATTCTTTTTTGGCTTTTTAGCCAAAATGGTCACTAAGATTGACATAATTTTTCAGTTTGGTTCCTAACAATCAAAATCGGTAGAATTGGTCCGTTAGTTTGTTCACCACACATCAATGTAGTTTTTTTGTTAGAAATCTGTTAAGTTTTCGTTTAATGTGTTGATGTGGCATCTTGTGAGTCCCACAAATCCACTCATAGCTCTACATGGATTAACCATAATTTTTTTGATAACTTATAAATTTAAAAAAAATAGTGTGGTAGTGCTGGTGATTGGGTTTGAGCATGAAGAAAATAAAATTTTGTTTTTTTGTTTTTAAAAATTTAAAAAAATAGTTTTGTTCTTCATAATTCACGTGACACAAAACAATTGGGTTGGTGGGACCACTAACTACATCTGCACACTAACTGAAAATTTAACGAATTTCTAATGGAAAGACCACATTGATGTATGGTGGACAAATTTAGAGACCAATTCTATTGATTTTGCTTATTAAGGATCAAACTGATGAGTTATGGCAATTTCAAAGACTATTTTGACTAAAAAACCTGTTTTTTCCGTCCGAAAATCTCTCAAAAGCTTTTAAAATCACGTTAAAATTAAATTTGGTCCCACTATATTAAATTTTTCTTCAATTTGATAACCAAATTTTAATTGTTAAAAAAATGGATACATTTTACCATATGTCTCTCTCTAGTGGGAGAATGTAAATTTTTAGATGAAAATGCAAATTTGACGTCTCAAGATTTTGCAACTTACCATAATTGGAGCAAAAACTATTTACATCCTGAAATATTCCGATAAAGATGCCTCCAATTTTACATCTTTGCATTGTAGACGCCCTTAGTTTTTGGTTATTAGTTTTCATTTTTACACAAGGCAAATTTTGAAAATTCAGAAAGTAGTTTTCAGTTTTTATTTTTTTTTTAAATTGAAAATTAAAAGTAATTACCAAATAAAATTTTAATTTTTGAGCTTTAAAAAAAATGAAAAACAAAATTGTTATTAAATTACGCTCTTGAGTTTATAAAACTTCATTTTATGTACCGACCAGACAGAGAGCCTGATTTACTCGTTGAAGTCGTAGGATAATGACTTTGGCTTCCGTTGTGGCATGCAGTCTCACGTGTAAAACCCAATTTCTTTTGTGTGCAGCAGCCACTTGAGAGTTGAGAGCCTGAAAAACAATATAATGCTAAATTGGAATATACAATTCAACATCGTGCAACCCTGCATTTATTTTCTATTAACGTCAATTGCTTCTTCATTCTTTCTAGTAGATATTAATTGAGTAATTCTTATTTTCCTTCTCTGAAAATTGAAAATTTTCAGTTTACACCTTTACAGTACCTAATATACCAATTAATAGTTTACATTTACAATATTAAAAATAAGGCTGCATAGTTTTGTTTGTTGCTACGTGATTTTCATACTTTTTTTTATATAAAAAAGTAAATTACATTAAAAAGCTTCTAGAGCAACCAAAATAGCATGACGAGCACACTAAACTTCAGCATCTAGTTCTTTTGAGCTCATTGTTTCCTTATCTACTTCTAGGCTATAAATCATGTTTAATACTAGTAATGTGAGATTTTAGCAATTTATGCAACTTTTGTTATCTATAATTCTCCCTTTTGAGCTCGTTGCTTTTATCTCACTATTGCGCTTGAAATTTCTGTTATTTTGTAGACGTCTTTGTTGTGATGATGGAACTTTATCTATTAAATTTTGTTATGAGGATAAAAAAAAGAACTTGGGATTTTGAAATGGCCGGTGGATTGGCTTAAAAGCATTTAATTTGTATTTATATTTCGGCAGTTTATTTAGATTATACAAACATAATTTCTATTTTTAAAAATAAGTTAGAAAACTATCCCCCATTATCTGGTTTTTCATTTTTAACATCATCAATTAGATCGTTGAAGTCATCATAATAATTTAGTTTATTTGGATCATAATAATTTAGTTCACATGCAGGGATGCAAGTACATTAGATTATATCTTTGGTCAAAAGGAGGAAAACAATATTACTAATAAACAATAACTTCCGTATCTAGTTCTTTTTAGTTTATGCAGGATCGTATTAAGTCATTTTATTCCCTCTACAAGTCTCTCCCCAATGGTACTTTCTTCTTTTTTTATTTGTCAATTTACATTATTTTGGTTTCTTTTTAGAAAAATAAAATCGGGATGTTCCTGAAGGGGTAAACATTATTCTATTTTCATATTAGTGATATTTTAAAGTAATTTCATCTTAACAATGGGAAGAAAAATTCAAACTTAAGTATAGAGATAAAAACGTAAGTGGTGGATTGCCCATAATAGTTAGGCTTTTATTTTTAATTCATTGTGTCTTGAGTTTAAATTTTCTCATATTTTCCTTGGGGATGAAAACATATTCTTACCAAATTGACTAAATTCAGACACTGTACAAAATTCACATAACATAAATAACAAATGGGATGTGATTTTTACAAACATTTTTTAGCTTTTCATACATATTTTTTTATTTTTAACCGTTAAATTAAATAAATAAACAAAAACAACGAATAAAATTAAATAAAGATAAGTGAGAAACTAAAAATATCGTGTGTTTAGTAACAAATATATGCAACAATCTGGAAAATAAATTTTTTATAAGAAAAATCTGAAAGTGAATGAGAATAAGAAATTGCAAATCTCGAGGCAGAGTTCCATCACTGTCTAAAGAACATGCCTGTATCACATTGTCTTTTCTCTTATTTTCTTTCCATTGTTTTTGTTCCATCTGCAGTCCTCTCCCTCTCCTGCCGCAGTCGGTTGCTTGCCGGCGGCCTGTCGCACGTCATGATATGAACATCCTACGGCCTATATACATCCACGTGTAATTTCATCGGAAAAAGCTGATACGTGTTTACTGCTGATCAACAGTTGAAGACCGAAGCTTCTGTTTTATGGGAAATTGATGGCCCCACGGTCGCACTGTATTAGAGTCACAGACCCACAAAGTTTTGTGGTTTGGATCTCTGCAAAAGTTGAAAACTGTGCGGTAACTACTCGTATGTGTAAAATCGAGTCTAAAATCGAGCTATATTTTTTATGTGCGGGTAATTTGGTTTGGACCGTTTAAAGATTATTTTAATATTTGTTATTTTACTAGTGGTCCATAATGAAATTTATAATTTATAATTTCATATATATCTAACCTTAAAAAATAAAACAACGATCAAACTTCTTCAAACAAAGTCTTAAAAGTCCCTTTATAACATTTGTTGGTATTGACTTTGTTTGACGTAATTCTTTTGTAACGGAAACACATAGAGATTATTTTATATTGTTGTTTTGTTATATGATATATGTTTGAAAATAGATCTGTTCGACCTATAGGAACCATACCGTATCTAATGGATCCAAATGAACTGGTTCTACTAATACATAAATCCGAACCAACTCAGACTCGTTTACAAAAAATAAGTCAAGTCCGGCTCCACCAAAAATGAATCCGGCTCGACCTGCACCCACTTTTAGTTTATATTCCATTGTTCTTGTTTCATGTTGATTATTATATAATTTTATATAGGCAAAAAAATAATGAATATGAGTTTATGGTACTAATTTTAGCTAGCCCGCTGGAAAAAAAAATCTTGTCTCTGCTCTTAGCCACATGGCGGTGAATCCGTGTCATGCAAGTCCTTCTTTCAGACCAGACCATAGGAAGTAGTTACATGCACTAGTTTTTTCAGATTTATTACACGTTTTTAAGTTACAAGTTGTAACTCGCAGGTTTACCACCATCTTGACGTTATAGTCTAATAATGTACTGTTAAATAAATAAAAATATACATATGACGTTGTATTATTAGATTGAGACGTCACGATATCCGTGAACCTATTTCATGTAAATTCTCCTCATAATGACGTAGTGTGGTATATTTAACATAGAAATCGAACTAAATATCCTAACTAGAATTCCTTATCAAACTGAGATCAACTAGGAATTGAGAAAACCACAAAATTTAATATTGATATACAAGATCATCGATATACAACCTAACGAACCCTAGCTCACAAAGAAAAACAAATAATAAAATTCTGAAAACTTTCTAAAATATTAAAACAGGAAATTAAACTTTCGTGTGAAACATACTGAAGACTAATATTACAGAAATGGAGTACCTAAGTTCTGGAAAAGAAGGCTCAAGACAAATATGGCAGAACTTTATTTTCGTTAGACTTTTTAAAATATTAAAAACACAAATTTAAACTTTCTAGTGAAACATACTTAAGCCTAATATTACAGAAGTGCCTAAGTTATGAAAAAGAAGGCTCGAGACAAATATGGCATAACTTAATATTCGTCAAAACTGTTTCTTTTTAAGTTTACGCTTGTTAAGTTGGGTATGGCTGTGGTGCTACGTAGAGATTCATTCCAGTTTTATTTATATTAAGTTTTTGAAAAAATAATTCAATCTAGGCCGTTGATTGGCCATAGCATGTTGACACACCCCGACCCGTATAGCCACGTGGACCCCGGATCTCAAGGCGTGCTGACCGACCACTCCGTAGGAGTGACGAAGTCATAGGAAGATTAAATAAGAAATTAGAAATGATAGATAAAATTAAATCAGAGTTTAACAAAAATACGGAAGTGTAATGTGGGTAGAACCCATTATTACATTGTGTCAGAGCTAGGTGCAGTAGAGGAAATTATTCCCATCCGTAGGATGGATATAGCACACAACAAAAGGAAATTAACATACACTGCAGAAAGAAAATCAGGCTACCAGCAGCTGCCACCACCAAATCGTCGCCACTAAAGTCTAAGTCCTGGAGGGGCGAAAAACAAGGGTGAGTGGGCCAATATCGATTTTCTAAGTAAAACGTTTCCAAAACTTTAGTTATAACCCCTCACTGTAAAACCCGTAGATTTACCAAAACATTTACTAATGAAATAAGTCTCTAACATAAGTAAACGGGCCAACGCCCACAAGGATACGGGTATAAATCATTTATCACAGTGAAAATCAACATTACTTATCACATGGAAGTATGCACACAAGTCATATAGAAAGTAGCTACATGACAGGCTGGGTGTTTAATATAACTACGCTCTAGCACTACATACACGTGAAGGCTGGCACAAGGTGTGCGTCACAACAAGTCTAGACGCCAAAGGCAATCTAGAACAGGCTGGCACCTAATCATGGATCCATGTCGAGCGTAATGGTGCGGGTGTGAACGATCACGTGAAGCTGGTCCTGGCCCGGACAGTGCTAACACCGTGCATAATGTGAACTAAGTAATACAATTAAAATCATGTGTATGCATGCCAAGTTTCATCATAAAACCCAAATCATAAATCAATAATCAATAAATAAGGGTTTAACACAAATTAATCTAAGTTCATAAAGCAGGCATGCCACACACATATATATATTTCAAAAACACCATAAATCATATTATAATAATATAAAAATGGTAAGTACTAGGCCCACTCACTGATACGTAGTCGGATCGTAGCCCCCGTAGTGTGCCTGAGCTCGTTGCTCCTCCGGATAGGTCTCACCTATATGAGAGTTTACTAAACTAATCATTTAACAAGTCTTAATTCAATTAAAGTAATGAAAAAGACTTGAAATCGCCTTTGTTTGCTCGAAACGGAACTTGAAATGGTCGGAAAATGGGTTCACGCGCCGCCGTGCGCCGCCGCGGGGCTCCACGCGCCGCCACGCGCCGCCACAAGGCAGCACGCGCCGTCACGCGCGCCCACGCGCCGTCACGCGCCCACACGCGCCCACACGCGCTCGGACGCGCCCCCACGCGCTCACACGCGCACGCACGCGCTCACACGCGCACGCACGCGCGCTCACGCGCGGACACGCGCCTCACGCGCCCAACAGTCACGCGCCGTTAAAGTTAACGGCGTGCCGTTAACTTTAACGGTATATTCGTTTTGGCTGACGGAATATTCCCTAACGGCGTTACGGAATATTCCGTCGCCGTTAGAGAATATACCTGACGCCGTTAAAGATCCGACGGAATATACCTTCTGGAATATTCCCCGGTTCGGACCGGGTTGAACCGAGTTGGACCGGGTTGGACCGGGGCTCGCTGACGTCACGAGCCGGTTCGCTGACGTCACGCCGCTGCAACTCCGGCCGCCGGACGCCGCCGCCGTCCGCCGCTCGCCGGCGCCGGAATCTGGAAATCTTCGCCGGAAATCTGGAAATTTTGTAACTTCGTCAAATCGATGCCAAATTTCACGAAATTTATACCAATTTGAAGCTGGTGTTACAAGGAATTCATTTTTACCTAGGATGGGGCCAAAATATGGCCGGAGACGGCCAGAAATGGCTTGGAAGTTCTCGGCCAATGCTTGAACTCGACGAACCTCGATTCGATCTTCACATGCAGGACCTGGATTGAAGTTCCCGAGGTCCAAGGAGGTCGATGATGGTGATTTGAAGTGAATTTGAGGTCTGGGTGGCCGAGTTCGACCAAGGAGAGCTTCGCCGGGAAAAATGGCGAATCTGATTTCTTCGTCGTTCGTCGGTTTTCTGGGTTCGAGAGTAACCCAGAATGAAAAGGATGACGATGGTGACTCTCTGGGATGAGGTTGGGCTAGTGTGAGGTCGAGAATTCGAAGATGGTGCCCTCACGGGTGTCTTGAGAAATTTTCTGTAAGTTTGGGTTTTCTGTAATCTGGGTTCAAGGCAGTGGCCTTGATTCGAGTTGAGGGTGGTGACTTCCACCAGTACGAGGCTGAATGCAGGGATTCACCAGTGGCAGGTTTGAAAGGCTGGGTGCCTAGATGAATTTCTGGGCTTTTGGTGGATCTGCATTTGCATGCAGGTTGAGTGGGGGACTCGGGGAGAGTGAGGGAATGGCAGAGAGTGAAGGTGAGGGTGGTTGAGTGTAGTGCAGCAATGCACAGTGGTGTTGCTGGTTTTAAAGCCAAAGATCAAACAAACAAAGGAATCTCAAATTGAAATTGCCCAATGCATGTCAATTGCATGCAGAGAAAGAGACTGAATGATTCAGTCTGAACCCAAATGCAGGCCTCGTGCCTTGCAGAAACCATGGGCTAAACCCACTGTTTCAAAATACTGCTCGGGAAAAATTACAGTTTTACCCCTATACGTAACTTGTCCAAAACAAGTCCGATTCGAGTGTCGTTCGCGTCAACGGATTCGTAATTTAATGTACACACTAGAAGTACACCAAAATTTCTGAAAATACCTCGATAGAAGGGACTTAATCCCGAATGATACATTATGCCACTAAGGGCATTTTGGTCATTTTACACTGTCGGGGATTAAAATACAATAAACGTAGGGACGGGATGTAACACATGTGGTGCTACGTAGCACCACAGAAATTTCCTGTTAAGTTACCCGAAATGTTCTTAATATTAATTTTCGAAAAACGCCAATAACAATTAAACTATAAAATTGCGATTTGCCCATTCTTCAATCAATTTTCTTTTCGTAACAAAAAAAGGTAAATGATATTTGTACCCTCTTTTCTTATCATACTACTATTTATACTCCCATTTAAAAATTGAATAATGAAAAGGAAGTACAAATAGTAATAAGGAGTACAAATATGAGCTAAAAAAAAAATGAAGGTATTGTAGTGTTCATGTATAATGTTATCGATATATTAAATAAAGTACAATTGTCTCATTTAATTTACGGACACATCAAATTCAATCAATCAAAGGGTAATGATTATGACAGTAGAAAAATGTGATAATCTGCAGATAAAGTTGAACTGCAATGCACCTTGTCACCTTCACTCTTTAATGCACTACTTGTACTCACTTCATAGATTGGAAGTTGTGACCTACATACGTTTTAGCCAAAGCAAAAACTTCACCTTTGGTCCAAACTTGAGCTAAACTGAACTTTTGATCTTTAAAGAGTATTGCTGAGGATTGAATCGTTTGAATTTACGGACCGTATCATCCAAACTCATCCACATAGTATAAAATAATTTCCCTTTAAAGAAAGAAAAAGAAGACCGATGTCATTGGGTGTGTGTATATATGTATTACATAACATTTACCCATTTGAATAGGAGTGATAAGCTCAGTTGCTTATGCATGTGGATATATGTAACTACGTCGTTCATGTGTGTGGATATATGTGACTAATTACGTGACTATTTATAAAAAGAAAATGAATCTTGTTATATATTGATTATTTTTTTTTTATAACAAGTGATATTCTACACTAATCTACATATTAGAAATAAAGTGAGTTTGAATCTAAAACGTAATTAATTGAAAAAAAAATCCTAACCCACTAGGACGCAGTTGGTCAATGTTTATTTTTATACTTATTCCCAAACATTACCCCCGTTTTGTGGCCAAAAGTTTGTACGTTTGACGTAATTTTATAGACTTGAATTAAAAATAAATTAATATAAATAGTATAAAGTGAGGATTTGATTTAGAACCGAGCGAAATCGCCCATCAAGATACGTTTACACTAACAAATACATAGTGGCATATGCAATGATTTGGAAGAATCTTCTTTCCTCTATATTGAATTTTGACAAACATCAACTATTTAAACACACAACTTCAGGATTTCAAACACGGATTAGATCTCAGACCAAAAAAAAAAAAACCAACAAAAACACGCATTAGATGATAGAAAAATATCTAGGAAGTAAATAAATAATTTCGGGATCAACTTCAGAATTTTAGTTTCATTGATCAAAAAGCGATGCTTTGTCAGTTTTATAGAAAAGATTATATATAGTTTAAGTAATCTTATCCAGAGGCTGAGAACACAGCTCACCCAATATATACATGACCACTATTCGTAGCTAAACATGTCAATGCCTTAAAATTTAGTGGTCGGCCAAACTTAAGCTAAAGTAATTTATATGTAAAAAGATTCGATTAATATATGTCGAATACATGATTCCTCTGACGTAATCTTCTCTATCGAACTCGATCCATAAATCTATTCAAAAGTTTATATAATATATACACACATATTTGGACTTTGGAGGAAAAGTGAGAACGATTACGTGAATAATGTTCTTGGACATGCATTAATTGGCGCCACACTTTTAGGGGCTAGTGAGATCCTAAATCTTGCCCATTCAACAATACTCAAAAGAGAAATAACATGTTTCTGCAGTATGACACATGGTTTTGGTTTAGATTTATAGGTTATTGTTTTGATTTGCTAAATAATATGAAAACTAATACAATGTACGTTTCTTTGACATATACAGTGTTGGAATATAATTATGATGATGTTAATTTTATTATGTGTGCATGTGATGTATGAGATACATTATAAGATTAGTGTACTGATACACATAAAGGATATGATAAGCGATATTACTTATCATAAGAGCTATAACCTTTCTACAAGTGACGTCTCTTGTCGTAAAAATATAAAACCATAAAAAAAAGTCTCACAATTTTCTGTAAAGAGTACGATGAATTTCTTCAAAAGAAAGATTCAATCCTCCAGACAAATCATTCAACGTGATATTAGAAATAAGAGAATTGTTTGGAAGATTCAATCTCTCATTATAACATGTGGATTTATCAGCTGCTTCAAAACGATGCAGTCAGATTATAAGCCCATGTGTCAGATCAAAATGTGGACTTAATGCAACATGTCCATCTAATTATCTATTTGCTTCTTGGACAACAGATGGGATTTTAATAAGGTCAACAATTGGGGATTTAATGTTGGAAACCCTAGAGGAAAATGTGACTAGTTTTCTTGTGGGTTGCTCCAGTTTTTTATACCATCAACCTGTTGGGCTTTGCTGTATTTGGTAGGGAGCCAGCAAGCCTGCACTGCAAGAGGAATTTGAGGTTCAAAATTTTCAGAATACTACTATGTAAACCTGCACTGCAAGAAAACAAGATTTATGCAGCGACAATCAATCATCTCACATAAATATGTATATGTAAACTCGTCACATCAAAATCCTAAGTCAATTTGTGGCTCCAGTTAAAAATCAGGGTATGCAGAACAGACGAACAAACGAATTACAAAACTAGAAATAATACTTAACAAATTGAAAAACAGATAAACATTACAAAATTGCAAGAAGGCTACATAACCAGAAGAAACTACATCTTGTTATCCTCCAAAGTTACAAAACATTCTATTTGTAAAGAACTAACCCCTAATCCTAATAGACAAGGAATCCAAATCCTTATGGCCTACAAGAAAATCCTAAGACATAAAATACCAAAAATACCATAACATAGTAATAAGCAATGGTGGGACTATAACTGACATTGGGTCACCCTTACATTCATGGAGTTTTACGTCAATGTGGTAGCACAAGAGTTTGAGAGTCAAATGGTTGATCACGAGAGAGCTGGTGATGTAGGAGTTTTGGGGCCTTGTTCTGGAGATTAGGAGTCTCTATCATTCCCATGCTGTGTGTTCGTGAATTGTCACAAATAACTTGGACAGTGTGGGTTTGAAAGTTCAATTGAGTGGTGGGCCGAAGATAGTTTTGGGTAATTGTATGGACTTAGATTTGCCAGATAGGAGATTAGGATGTGATGATGGACTTATGGTTTAGGGTTTAGGTTGATGAAAAAGTAAGACAAATAAGTGGGAATATCAGCAGGGGTGGAGCTACCAAGGGACCAGGGCGATCCCAGATCCGTCCTGCCTTGTGTGAAATGCGTATGAAATCCACCAGCAGCCCTAAACTTTTATTTACAGAGGCATGAACCTCATGGAAGAAGATGAAGCAAACGACGTGGTTAGGTTGTTTAATTTTAAATAGAAAAACCAACCCACTATTAATTCCATTCTTTCAGCTAACAGTAATATATAATTACTTGATTGTCTGGTTGTCTGGTTGTACAATTTTTTTTTATTTCTTTCTAATGAATTTAAGGTGGTTCAGTTTTGTGAAGATTACTCAAATTGCACATATTATTTGTGAAAAGCCCCCCAATCAAAATCCAGCTCTGCGCTTAATTTGAATGCATCATTTATTCAATGTTTTACTCACCTCTGTAAATTAAGCACTCTGCTCTTAATTTGAGAAAAAAATGTAAAAAACATGTCCCGGAATAATTTTCAGGCATTATTGTTAATTAGTTTTTTTTTAAGATACAAAAAATTTATTAAAAAACGATCAAGAATGTACATGAAATATGCATACCAAACGAAACACCATAATTTTACAATATTGTTATAAGTTTAAATCTTCAACGATATACTTTATACAAATCATCTCTCACATATCACATAGAAAAACTGGTAATTGACTACTTTGGTGGACTTAGGTTCTCTGTAAATTGGAAGATAAGATTTCGGCTGAGAGCCAAAAAACAAAAAATATAAAAATAAATAAAAAATAATAGTTGTTTGAGGGTGACACCACGACGCTCCCCATATTCACGTGTCCTGATCGTGTCCTGATGCCGTTGATTTTCCGTTTCGTCCAGATCATTAGCACCAAACGCACCGCAGTGATGATGCTTCCTCCGGGACCCACCGCGGCTTATTGTTTGGTGAGCTTGTAAGCAGCAGATTATTAGCCTCTTTGCATACGCCACGTTGTATGTGTTTTGTTAACGGTAATCACAAAGATTTACCGCGTGCCAGACCACCGTAACGAGAGTCGAGACAGACTGCAACGGCTACAAGTTTTGTTTTGTAAATCCGAGACATTTCGACGTCGTTTGGTTAGCATTTTCAACACCGTAAAATTGGAGCTGGAATTTAAGTATATTTACAACGGTACCCCACTTTATGCCCCATCAAGAACAAGGTTCCTTTCATGCTAAGCTGTCCCAATAATTTCCAACCATATATGTGTTCTGGTTTTTCAGCTAATAATTATGTAGATTGTAAATATAAAAAGGGCAATTGTTAACAACAAATAAAAAAGGGAGAAGGAAGGAGGCAATGACACAAAGTGCTTTCTTTTGTAACAAAACTTTGGTAAAGAGAGTGTAAAGTTTAAGATCATTACAACTTTTGAAGATGTATTTTTTTCTTGGGTAAAGGCTTGAGGCCGAAGGAAAGTTTAAAGTGCTAGAATTGTTTATGTAGTGGAGATTGCATTAAAATCCTACCGGTATAAAAATAAATCACAAATATTGTATATAGTTTTATTTTATAGTTCATGTCAATACAATAAAAAAAAAAGCAGGATGAGTCGCCACAAGTAGTGACATATCCCAATTATAAGTGTCTTCCACAGAATGGCCAATACTAGTAATTGCGTCATCTGAGAAATTGATTTTCCAAAAAATATATAGCTCCAAGAAATATGTATTAATGAAGAGGCGATCCATCTAATGTCTTTAATAATTGCCTTCAGTCTCCCAGAGACTCCACATCTTTCGAAAACTAGATATAATAATATTTCATTTGTTTATACTATCATCATTGGATGCTATAGTTTGAAAGAAGTTTTAATAACTAGAAAAGAGTTGTAAACGAGCTTGTAATGCATGAACTAGGATGACTTATTGCTTATCTTGGTGTTGCATGAACTTAGACCAGCATTCCAAGTTGTTACTGAATAAATCCCTAATAACAATCGTTTATTTGCAATGCCAGATTACATGAAATCTAATTTTCTCTTTGAATTAAGCATACTAAAAAGATGTCACATACTATGTGCGTGTGTGTTGAAAGTTAAGATGTAAAAATATATAAAAACGTGTGAAATGAATAAATTAGTTAAAAAACAAATTGACAGTAAAAAGTGAGAACCAAATCATATTCACGATGATTCTATATACGCAATATCAAATCATAATCCTTGTAGATCTATTAGTCCATGTAATTAACACGAGCATATATCTCCTTTGTTTTCTAACATTTTACAATTGCGTATCAACGATTATCAATAGTTAATGTATGCGAATTTTACCCATGCAAAGGAATCCCAGTAGTGGCATGTACTGTTAATTTATGTGCAACAAAAGGGCAGTTTGTGTTGCCCAAGACGAACTTGATTCTCCTTTTTTCACTTGCTTTCACTATAAAGAAGCTCACCAAAACCAAACCTTCGGAAAAGTTTCATCTCTTGCTCACATGGCAAATCCCACCTCCCTCATCCTCTCTCTCACCACTCTCCTCTCTCTCCTCCTCCCTTCTCTCTCATCCAAACTCACCATCCCTCTCTCCCCATTCCCCAAACCACCGTCCACCGATCTACTCCAATCCCTCAACTTCCATGCCGCCGCCTCCCTCTCCCGAGCCCACCACATCAAAAACCCCAAAAAATCCCCCCACCCTTCTCCCTCAACCCAAGTCCCCCTCTTCCCCCACAGCTACGGCGGCTACTCCGTCTCCCTCCGCTTCGGCACGCCGCCGCAAACCTCCTCTTTCATCATGGACACCGGCAGCAGCCTCGTCTGGTTCCCCTGCACCAAACGCTACACCTGCTCCAAATGCCAGTTCCCAAAC
Organism: Gillenia trifoliata; assembly: GCA_018257905.1. Taxonomy (NCBI): domain Eukaryota; kingdom Viridiplantae; phylum Streptophyta; class Magnoliopsida; order Rosales; family Rosaceae; genus Gillenia; species Gillenia trifoliata. Next base: position 25,784,926 of record CM031084.1, on the reverse strand, counting down.
ATCGACCCCTCAAAAATCCCAACTTTCATCCCCAAACTCTCCTCCTCCTCCAAAATCGTCGGCTGCAAAAACCCCAAATGCGCTTGGATTTTCGGCCCCGAAGTCCAATCCAAATGCCCGAATTGCAACGACCCAACTCGCCAAAACTGCTCCCAAGCCTGCCCAACGTACATAATCCAGTACGGTTCGGGCACAACAGCTGGGATTTTACTTTCCGAATCCCTAAATTTTCCCGAGAAAATTGTCCCTGATTTTCTCGTCGGCTGCTCGTTCCTCTCCATCCGCCAGCCCGCCGGAATCGCCGGATTCGGCCGCGGTCCGCAATCCCTCCCTGCCCAAATGGGGCTGTCCAAATTCTCTTACTGCTTAGTCTCCCACAAATTCGATGACACCCCACAAAGCAGCGACCTTGTTCTGTACACCGGCGGCAGTAGCAGCGGTAGCTCCGACGAACCCACCATATCTTCGGCCAGAAGAAACGAAACGAAAGCTCAGCGCTCGATCTACACGCCGTTTCAGAAGAACCCAGGTCCTCCAAACTCTGCATTTCGGGAGTACTATTACTTATTGCTCAGAAAAATCATGGTGGGCAAAAAGAACGTTAAGATTCCGTACAAGTTTCTCGTTCCCGGAGCTGACAGCAATGGCGGGACGATCGTGGATTCCGGATCGACCTTCACGTTCATGGAGAAGCCGGTTTTCGAAGCCGTGGCGAAAGAGTTTGAGTCACAGATGGCGAATTACACGAGAGCTACGGACTTGGAAACCAAAACGGGATTGAGACCCTGTTTTGATATTTCAAAGGAGGATAATTTGGAGTTTCCGGAATTGGTTTTCCAGTTCAAAGGGGGTGCTAAGATGGAGCTGCCATTGACGAACTATTTCTCGCTGGTTTCGAGCTCCGGGGTTGTGTGTTTGACCATTGTCACGGATGGGGTTGTTGGTCCAGGGGGTAATGGTGGACCTGCGATTATTTTGGGGAATTATCAGCAGCAGAACTTCTTTGTGGAGTATGATTTGGAGCGTGAGATGTTTGGGTTCCGGAAACAGAGTTGTAAATGATGAGGCTCGGTCTTATTAGAATAACTTATATAAAACGGATTCACTTTTATTGTGACGTCCCGATCTATATAAGTTGATCTCTCATTACATAGGAAAAATAAGAGGCGCAAAACCAGTTTTTGTGCAGTGACTTGAAACGATGATGACAAGTTGTGTAGATTTAAGGAAGGATAATAATTGTGTTTTTTTTAGATTTAGTGATAATTTTTCACGATGGAGAAGAAGTTTCGATTTGTTTTGCTAATTCAATTATTCAAAGTATGATTATATATATATATATATATCAATTGCAGAAATTAAGCATAACTTAGTAGTTCAATCTGCATTATTTTCAAGCTTCACATTTGTTATCTATATTCATAAAGTTCTGTGTATTATAGATGACAACTCACTTTGTAATATTTGGAAGGCAGACTTGACCTGCCGCACTTTTCCTATGGAACCTTCCATGAGACGATTCTATATTTATTTATGTGACGGTGTTAGGTTATGTTATGGATGTTACGTTTGTATATTTTTCTGTTATGTTTGTATTTAATTTATTAATCTCTCTACTAAATTTATATCTAAGATAAATTCTGAAGTTATATCGAAGTTAAATTATGCTTTGTATGCTTTGAGGGGATGAATCTCTAGTTTTTTAAATGTTAAAGAAAAAAGTTCCATACAAATTTCTTTTTACAGTTGAAAAAATATATATATATATAAAAGCATACTATATATATATATATATATATATATATATAAGAATACATGTCTTCATCTATAAATCTGTTTATTCCCGAATCCCTTTTCTTTCAGTCCCTTTCTCCTTAACTTTCTCGTGCCTTTACTCTCTGGTCAACAATGCAGTTCCATTACCCTAGCTTAATCTATATTTTCATGCAATTCTTAATTAACAATTAATGATATGCAAAAGTACACCTTGTAATGCTATTTTCATACCATTTTAATTATGTTTAGACGGCTAAGCGTTTAAAGTTTTATTGTATTATTTTCATTTAGCAGTAAATATTTTAAGAGTACCTAATCTTGGTGGGTACATGGTACTGATAAATTCATCACTTCAATTTTACTTACTTTAAGCTACAAAACCCTAATTAGGATTAAAGAAGAAAGATATGTAATTATGCTAAGCTAGACAAGTAGATTGGCGCATGTTTGGTAGCTCCCTAGATCACCGGCAAATGCAACCTTTTTTTCTCAACACCGCAGTTGGCAAATCTGTTGTCGTCTTTTAGGTGAGAGTTTTAATGTTAATCAGCTGCATGCATATATGAGCACCGTCCACCACATTTGTGAAAGTCACATGTAAGATGTAATTAACTAAAACATGAACTTTATTAGTTGAACCAAAAAAACATGAACCTTATTGCCCTACTGTTAATTAGATTTTGATCCTAATCCGATTAGGTAATAGGGGATGAAATGAGATTTTCAATATGATAATCTCAGCTATGTTTGGATAAGGGACTTTCAAAGTCTTAATGAACTTTTAGGCTCTATCGTAAGAAAGACTAACAATATGAACTACTCAAACACTAAAAAATGCAACATAAGATACTTAAATTGTACTTTGAGTTTAGATTGTTGATCAGATTGGTTCTTTTATATCTTGATGTGATGTCTAAATTCACAGTCTATCAATATACGCATTTGTCACACCAATTTTATCATCTTTCTCACATAAAACATACATATACAGTTGTACATTACACATATAATTCATGTGCAAGCATTTGATAATTTGAGCCATTGAGGTCCCAAAAATAACCAGGCCAGGGTGGAACCCCATACTGTTTATTAGGCTTAGTAACTCCTCAAAGAAGAAAACAGATTACAGATGCATGGATAAGTAGCTTAGGACAACAACAATTCGAGGAAACAGAGCAGAGTGGGTCAAATTGTTTAATATACGAGGAGGATGATCATAGCCATCTATTTCTCATCCACTGCATGTGCTTAGTGCAGGCAATTTTTACAGTATTACATTTGTATACGATTACTGCTCATATGGCAAAGGTCAGATTTTATGACATTTCTCATATGATTTCTTCCACCGTTTTTGGTGGGTAGTTATAAGTTATAACTTGGACATTTTTGGAAAATTTTGAAAAACCTAGCAAGGCTTAGGTTTTTAAAGACTTACAAGCTTTTTCTTGTACTCTAAAAATGGAGAAGAGCTTGATTTTTTTTTTTAATATAACGATATATTTCCACTAAGGAATGAGAGAGTAAATTGGTATCAAACTCGCATTCACAAGATTCAAACCTAAAACCACTAGATCGAAGGCTACTTAAGGGGTTCGAGAATCACTCAAAGAAGTAAGTGATTACATTTTTAAATTAAAAACAAAAAGATAAAAGTTTTCGATGGATGCAAAACTTGGCTAGTTTTTAAATTGAAAAATGATTTTCACACACTTATTTTTTTATTCTGCACACTTTTATTTATTTATTTATTGATTCTCCTTTGACTTATTCAATTTAGTGGTAAAAAATAAATAAAATTGTGTAAAAGAAAAAAAAGGGTATGTGAACTTCTCTTAAAATTTTGATTTTTCTGAAAAATTGCAAAGCAGAAGCTAGACACGTAACCAATAAAGGACTTCCTTGGCGTGATTTCAATGAAAGAATGTTATGCAACAAATTTATGTCACTATGTTCTAAATAGAGAAAGAGTGAAAAATACTCAAAAATATAATAATAATAATAATACAATGCTCATGTCATAAGGTTGAACCTTATTCATATGGGGAAGGTCCTACTTCAGCTACCAGAATACAAAAAATTAAGGCAGGGAAAAATTCCCATCCCATATAAAAATACCAAAGTGAAAAGTAAGTCCTGTAATTACAAAAATTAGGTTTTTTTTCAACTTGTCCAGGAGGATAAGTGAGATATTTGAAGATTGGAAGACATGCATGTGATTCAATAAGAACAAAAGAAATGAGTCACCAAAGGGCCTTTGATTTGCTTTTGGAATCTCTACTCACCTGCCATTATTTGCCAAAGAAAGTGTTTTGTGGGGCTTTAGCTTAGTGGTATATGGTATGTTCGCTTTTTTCATGTCATGAAAGGAGGGTTTGATCCAATAAATTAAATCTTTTTTCTGTTTGTGCTCATCGCATTAGTCAAACTATATATAATAGGATGGCCTGCATAATCAAACTAACTCTGAATTTAAATTGGATTATGTTGTACGTTAAAATATCGGTTGATCGATTCACGCATGCATGCATGTAGAGATATTAACATGCGTTCAGAAACGTACGTATGTAAAACCAGAACACCTAATTTAAAACCAATTACTATAAGTGAAAAAACACAATAGCGGGTACAGTACATTATACATTATATACTATGGAGACTTTACATTATACATTATGTATCGATACTCTCAGTTACATGCTCGCGTCAACGGCACAGAATTTCCCACAAAGTACGTTCTTGGACAAAAGAGTTTACTTCTTACTCGCTCGTGATGTACAAGAGAACAACCAAGCTAGGCATATAGTTCCTTACAATTTTGTCGCGTGATATATTGGGACCCGGATGCTACAAGTTTGCAGTGATTGTTTATATAAGTTGGAGCTACATACACGGTAAAACTCACAGAAATATCATAGAAGTTGCCTATATATAAATTTATAAGTTGATTTATCCAAATTAGTATCTTGGTTTTCAGTGGTGAGAAACTACTGTATGTTAGTAGACCATGTAGTATTAATATTATATTCTAGAATATGAACTTATTTTCACTCATATTATAGAGCATGCGTGAATTAGTAACGTTACACAACGAAGTTGTAATATGATAATATTGTACTAAATTTCTTTTTTTTTTTTACTTGGGATGTAACTACCCAACTTAATTTTACACTTTTGCCTAGACTTTTTGGCCAGATAAAATGAAAAAAATCTTGACCCTCCATTGTCTGGTGCATGCCATATACCATAACATGTTAGAGTTTTCGCATTTCATTTATATATATTGGTTGATAACTTCATATACAAGCTGACAATTAATGGATTGATGAAGAACGTTAAAAGCTAGAAAAGTAGCAAAGGTTATATAAACTTGTTCCTAATTAAGCATGATTATAGTCCATGTAAGTTTTATCTAATGTATTGTCGTGAAGAACGGGTGAAGTTTGAGTAAGTTTTAGACTTAAATGTCGTGAAGGAAATCATGAAAATGATGGCGAATGTTGACCATCGTATCTTTACTTAATCAAGGAGATTGAATAAGTTTTATGCTCGTCATGGATATTTGGCATAATCTACCAAAAGGAAATGCCCATTATATAATTAGGCCTAATTTATGCTCTCTTCATTAAAGGAAAGACCACTTTAATGTTATGAAGACATCACATTTTCCAGTTCTTATATGCTAATATAATTGAACTCACATTAGTTCAACACCTAATTTTTCTCCAAATTTGTGTATGTTAGTTCGGGTTCCTATCAAGCTTAACTTCGTGCATGATAGCGGCCGGTGTTATTGGGAAGGAAGTCACTCACTAGTGCATCTTACCCAAGATGCACGTTGCTAGATCAATTCATGCTTCGACGTACTCTTGATTGTAGTCGAAAGATTTTAGTTAGTTAGCTCAATTATAAATAGATAAATTGAGGAAACAGATTTGCCACCGACGAAAATAGGGACATACCAAATCTGATCGTAACTAGAGAGCGGCCCCTTTCGAACCACACTAATCGGCCTTTTATGATCTATTTGGACGAGTGATTTCCAAGTAACATGTAAGCTACATTACTAACAAATGCACTACAATACATTAAATAAAGAGATTTGATTTAGTCAATGCAAAGCATTGAGAGATATTTGTATATGACTATGTGAAAGGAGTCATTTGCCCCTTTTTTCTTTTTTAATTTTTTTTAAATTTTTTATAAAAAGAGTCATTTGAATTCCTTTGTTTATTGGCTTTGTGAAGTTCACTAATACATTTTCAATCTCTCTAATATCTTGTAATGCATATTTCTTACTAATTTGACCTAAATCTCTTTATACCTAATATCCCTTATCCAGACACTCTCCTCAAAGGTTTCGACCAAAAAAAAGACACTCTCCTCAAAGAAAAGAAATATATTGCACATAATTTTTTTTTTTGAGGTGAATGTTAAGATCCAAGTCTAAGACTCTCCCAAATGAATGGGTCAGGCTAAAACAAATCCCGTTGGGATCCCGGCCAGGCTGGGAACTTTTTGATGCCCATGAACAACCAATGCACAAGATCAGATTTTTTTCTTCTTCCGTTGTAAAATTTTAGATCTAATAATTGAGTGTTACAAATTCACTCATATTATAATACGTAGAGTTTGTGATAATATAGATAACAGTATTAATGTGTTCACGTATTATAATTAAGATATATGTCAAATTTTACAATTTTCGCATTCACTTTATAATTAAAATATACTTAAACCCTAAATCAATATTAGAAAAAGAGTGTCATTGGCTCCTCTTGGGTCTACTTGTTGGAATCAGTATCTTCGTTGATGGTGTTGCGCACAAAATTCATGTTGGTATGGACACTAGTTGGTTCGTTGTCAGTTCTTCTTCGGAGTTTGTGTTGCTCGTTGTCAAAGAGTGTCATCATGTTCGTTATATTCAAGGTTTTGTGTTGCTAAGTCGCAAAGTGCTTGTCCTTTTGATCATGAATGAAGTTTCTTTGGCTTTGGAGTGCCATCTCAATCCTTTGAGTTTGGGTGTAGATGATTTCAAGACTTGGATGCGTTCCTTTGTTTATTCTCGGTGGCAATTATATAGTTTAGCCAAATTGACCTTTTATGTTTTGTTAAAGTCTTTTTTGGTTTGAGAACTTTTTGGAAGTTATCTCGAATGTTCTCTTTAATATTTCTATCAATTCTTATATTATAATAAAACCGCTTTCGTTTCATTTAAAAAAAAAACATTAGAAAAATATTGGTGTACGTGAGTCCAAGTTAGAATAGGAATGTAATTATATCTTTATATTTTATTTCCTTGTAGGATTTTGTTTCCTATTCTAAATAGATTAGGAATGATTGTTTTCCTTGCCCTACAAGGAATGATTGTATCTCTATATATATGTGCCCTCCACAAGGAGATCGAAGAACATAACAGACAGAAAATATTCCTATAAGCTCTCGAGATGGGACGCAACGACAAACGGGTTGAAACCGTCTTTAATTCATACGCGAATGCGTCTTCTGGTTTGATCGAGCCAGATGGGATCGAACGTCTTTGTTCAGATATGGAAGTTGATCATACGGACGTAAGGATGTTGATGCTTGCATGGAAGATGAAAGCTGAAAAACAGGGATACTTTACCCTGCAAGAATGGCGAGAAGGATTTAAAACCCTAAGGGTAAACAAAGTAGATCATAAATTAAACAAGGTACTTACAGAGCTAGAGAAAGAGGTCAGGGGGGAGCCATCAAACTTCATGGATTTCTTTTCCTATGCATTCAGATATTGCTTGACGGAGGAGAAACAGAAGGGCATAGATATAGACATGGTATGCGAGTTGTTAAATATTGTTTTGGGATGCCAATATCCAGCGCAGGTCGAGTTATTTACTCAGTATCTAAAGATTCAGGATGATTACAAAGTCTTAACCTTGGATCAGTGGATGTGTTTTTGCCTGTTTTGCAATTCGATAAGTTTTCCAGATCTCAGCAACTACGATCTTGAACTTGCATGGCCTTTGATTCTTGACGATTTTGTTGAATGGATACGAGAAGGTAAACCCAGAGCTAGCTGATCGTTTTCAGACATGGCTCACCACCAACATCTCCGATAGTTTTGCAGGACGGTTAGACAACACAATCAAATGGCCTCAGGAATTTAATTTTCTTCTTTTTCTTTTCTTGCAAATGTGAAAGGCTTCCTCAAAGTGCTCACTTTTGGAGTTGTATGTTTGTGATATGAATTTGGTTCAGAAAGTTTTGTTGTTGAATGTTATAGCAGCTTCCATAGTTTATTCAATTTTTTTTTAATAACTTTTTAGTCACTGACCACTAACCAGTGTCGAATTCAGAATTCGAATCTTGGGATCCCGGTGTTAAGAGTCCAAGTTTTTTAGATAGAAATAAAGCGCGAAGTGCGCAAAAATTTTCAGTTTATTCACTGAGATATTTCGTCGAATACTTTGTGGGCTTGTTGTCTTCAGCCAAACTATGTTGCGCACATGTTAACAAATATCGACATATGCCCAAACAATCTGATGAGTGCTATCGGGAGCATTTGTCGAGTGCTGTCGATGCAACCTGCAGAGTATTGCCGAGATATGCCTACTTGGTGGGCACAAAAGGAACCCGTACCAAACATTCAGAAGGTCCTCGAAGGACCTTCACATGTGTATTTCCCGGCCTCCGGGTGGTCCTGGGACCACCTTGGTCCCAATGTCATCCGCCCTTGCCACCAACATAAAGGATATTGTCTTTAATTTGACCTAGGGGTCGTCAATGGGCCGGGCTGGGCTTGCCCGGCCCAAATTTTTCGGGCTCGGGCTGGGTCGGGCCGGGCTTTTTCAAGAGATGAGAAATTTACGGGCCGGGCTGGGCTGGGCTTTTTCTAGAATTTCAAAACCCAAGCCCACCCGTCGGGCCTGGCTTTTACAGAAACCATCGGGCCTGGCCGGGCTGGCCCAATTGGGTCGGGCTGATTAGCCTGGTTAACCTGATTTGCATAATATTGTCTAATGAAATTGCAAATCATTATATAGAGAAAATTGCAACTAGCAGACTAGCAGTTACAAAGTACAGTTGTAAATCACAGTTGCTGATATTTATAGACTAGCAGACTATCATTATATAGAGAAAATTGCAAATCACAATTGCTGATATTTATTTACAGAGTACTAGGCTACTAGAGACTAGAGAGTTGATGTTGCTCCATCTTCTGATTCTTCTCGACTTCTCCAAAGAAAACTCTCCAATTTCCAGAGAGCAGCATCGATGAAAAGAAAGAATCATGGATGATTGACCGGTCATTTTGGGGCTTTTCCATTTTCCAATATAAATTATTAATAACCAATTACCAATATAAATTAGTGACTTAAATTGGCCGGGTGGGCTTGGGCTGCTCTTTTGGGCCGGGCTCGGGTAAGCCCTTGTCGGGCTCAAATGGACGGGCTTCGGGTCGGGCCTGGGCTTAGAACGTCTAGCCCATGCCCTACCCACTGTGAATTAGGGCCGGGCCGGCCCGTCCGCATCATCGGGCTTCGTCGGGCTAAGGCCCACCGGGCTGGGCGGGCCCCCGAGGCGCCCATGGGCCTTGGGCCAAAAGATGACCCCACTTAATTCCTAAACGAGATTAAATTGCCTATTTATAGTTTGGTTACATATCAATCATCTAACACTAATAACCAAAATCCGTAAAACTATTTGAATTTGATGTCATCTCTCTCTACACCTCCATTTTAATGTTAAAAAGTTTTCTTAACTACTGTTCAATTTACGTGATGAATTACTTTGATATATGTAAGATCTTTCAAATGAATTTACGCTACTAATTTAAGACCTAAATCGAACCAATTTGAACCGTCATGTTACGTTAATTCACTGTGTGATAATAAGATTGGAGACTTAAACCAAACAAACTAGAGAACTCAAAATGGGAAGCAATTTACATTGAACGAATTCACAGTCAACATATAAAAAAAACTTATAGACAAAAATACATTATATGACCGAAACGCCACGTGGTACTTAAGCCTGATATGTAAGTCGTTTTACTCAAAAGTGAGTCCACATAATTTGGTGCGTTGCGTTGAGAACACGTAGTAGAAGCAAAAAGTGGAAAACGCATAGGGAATATGAAAGGAACGTTGACAGTTAGCTGTGCCCACCAACCAAACAGCCAACGAGAAAGAAGAAGAACGCTCATCTCCTGCCTTCCTTCCCTTTCCCTTCCCTTCCCTTTGTACCAAAAATACAACAACTCTCTGAGCCGTCTTCAATTTGATCGCTCAGGTCAGTCAGTCTTGTCGCCGCCGTCGTCACCACCATGTGGCGCTCTCTCTGGCGCTCCATCGACCGCTTCTCGCTCCAGTACTTCAAGTAAGTTTCCTCGTTTTCCACCTCCCAATTTTTCAACTTCTACATTCACTCCCAATTTCGTAAATTAGGGTTTTACACTACTCGTTAGGCTAGTTCCTCATTTATTTTAAACAATTGTGACTAGTTCCTTAGTTATTTTGAACAATTGTGAGTAAATTCGAGTGAGAGCAACCGAAATAGTCGAATTTGGGCTCTTTCAATTCAACCGAAATAATCGAATTTGGGTATTTTAACTCAATTTCCCTGAAAGTATATAGGAAATGGATTTTGAATATGTTTGTAATTTGATGTACATTTGAAGGTATAGAGAGTGGTGGGTGAATTTTAATTTAGATACTTGTCCTCTAACCGGATTCAGAACTCGATTTTTGGAAATGTGGAGGTAATGCCTACATTGTATCAAATGATAGATTGAGGGCATAGAGGGTGGTGGGTGAATTTTAGTTACTCGTTCGGTTACCAATTTGAAAACCAATTTCTGGAAATGTATAGGTAAGGGGTAACAATGTCTACAGTACAGTGTATCTACTATTTAGTAGTAGAGTGAAGTGTTGTCCTAAGAGTGTATCTCATTGTTTCATTGTTGTTGTACATTTCGAAGAAAATGTGGAACAATTGATTTATAGGCAGCCTCATCATATAATCATTCTCGATTATTTTTACTAATATTTACTTTTATCTTGTTATGGATATAGGTACGTAATCAATGAACTGCGGGAGATCAAAGTTGTGGACGGGCATAACAGGGTAACTTGTTTGACCTTCCTCTTGTTTCATTCAGTTTAATTTTATAAACCAAATACCTTTTTTTCTCCCCTTTAACTCATTTACCTCACTTTCCCCTCCTGTGACTCTCTACCAGGAACTAGTCATAGATTTACTACAGTCCATAGTGGAGCTAGTTACTTATGGTGATAGACAAGACCCATTGATTTTCGAGTATGAACTATTGTTCATGGTAAAGCTTCTATATGGGTACGCTTTTTATTTTCTTGTTCATATTCTAATTGTTATTTATAACTTATATGCAGATATTTTATGGAATACCAAGTTTTAGCAGAATTTGTTCGTGTGCTAAAGATCAGTAGAAATTCAAGAATTGAGGCACCGTTGCTTCAGTATCTGAGTATAATGATTCAAAACATGAATAGTGACCATTCAATTTGTAAGATTCCAAATGCAATTAATCAATATTTACAATTACTCCTTCAATTTTTAGGTTACGGAAGATTTGGTAGCTGCAACCATGATGGAAAATCAGTTCTAAATATGCCTTCTCCTGTTTTTCTATTTTTGTCTTTCATCAGTTGTGTCATTGGTTAAAGCTTATTGCTTGTACTTACTGGTGATCTGTTGATGGCTTTTCTGATGCAGATTATTGTTTTAGCAATGACTACATCAACAATATTATAGGACATAAGTTTGAATTTGGAGGAGATCTAGCATTATATTATGTTTCCTTTTTGAGGTCTCTCTCTCTCTCTCTCTCTCTCTCTCTCACGTACTATACATACATATATATTTAACTCTTATTTGCTAAAACAGTTGCGATACAGTTTTAGCTTGATTTTGTCATTACTTGTGAAGTTTATTATTCTTTTCTGACTCCCCCGTCTCTATCTACTCAGAGCAGTTGGCAATAAATTAAACAAAGATACACTTTGCCTCCTTCTGAAGGTTCATGGGGTAAGTTAAAGTTTATTGTGTAAATTTTTGGTACCTTTCATGATTTACTTGTTAGATGCAGTTCTGTTTGCAATGGCTGTTGAAATTGTATTTGTATCCTGCATACCATTGGTGATGGATGTGAAAACGTTGTTTAAAGTACACCTTCAGTGGGATCCTACTATATTTAAGAAGCAATAACTATAAATGTTTGGTTTTCGGCCTCAAGGTTGAACCTGTTAGACTAGAGCATGTAGATCGCTTGATGTGTTCCATGTTCTCAGTTTCTATTCTCCAAGTGGTTTCAGGCAGGGCCATCAAGGCTTGGTCCAGTCCTTGTTCTCATTTCTCATTGTTTTGTGTGGACTCTGGAGAACTGTAATGCCTTTCCTCTTTTTGGAGGCATCTTATCTGTTCTTTTCATCATCATCTAGGCTTGAGTGATCTGTTTTCATTTTTTTAGTTTTTATTTTTATTTTTATAATTTATGTTGTTTTTTTAAGGGCAGAAGCAATAATGAGTTACAAGAAATGACAGTCACTGTTTCGTACCTTTATAAAATATGCATGTCTGATATGCATGGCCCGTTATTAATTTTCATTTCCATGTCTCCCTCCGATTGCAGGATGCTGTAGTGTCATTTCCCCTGTATAATGAGGCTCTCAAATTTGCCCACCATGGGGATAAGATGATTCAGACAGCTATACGTGCATTAACTCTCAGTATATATAATGGTATGCTGTTATTATCTTTCTTTTTTCCCCCCTTTCTAATCTGCTAACAGAAGAGACTCATGAAATTTTGGGTTGCAGTTACATTTTCCGTAATTTGAAACAGTATTTTTTTGGTTGTGCAGTTAGTGATGATATGGTTTATCAATATATAACAACTCCTCCAGTCTCGAAGTATTTCTCAGATTTGGTTTCAAGCTTAAGCAAGCAGTTCTTTCATCTAGATTCCCTTGTCCATGATGCAGAGTATGTGCACTTCAATTTGGTAAAACAAGATTCAGGTACTATGCATTTGCAAAGCTGAATGGTTAAATATTGATGCAGGGTGCGTACACGTCAAAAGAAAGAAGAAATACTTTTGGAAACTGATAAGATAGTCGATGATCTGTATTACTTGAAGGACATGCTTGGTATTGGCGAGTCTCGTTTGAGTAGAGTAGTAACTGAAAATATTCTCAGAATATTAATCTTTCCCTTATTACTCCCATTACTGCATATAGGGCAGAGTAATGTAAGATGTTCTTCCTCGTATCTGCTTCATTCAGATTCTTATCTACTTCATGAGAACCAACAATACTTTTTGGTGGTTGATAGTTCCTGTTGGAAAACCTAGAATTGCGTATGTCCACATTACATTTTGGGAAATAATTTCTGCACATCCTTTTTCACCTCCTGCACACCCCTCTTTTTCAAACCACTTAACATATGTACAAAAGTAATCACAAAAAAACAATGATCAAGGATTGCTAACTCAATGTTAAGCTGCATTTGTTGTAATGTACATACTACATAGTACTATTTGCTATGATATACTTTTCCTATTTGCTGTATTCATTCAGCATTTCATTTATGATCCAGGGCTCAAATCTATCTTCAGTTATGTCTTTCTATACTGTTTCTCGTCTTCTTCAAGTCATTGGTGGAAAAGGCATGTTCAACTCTGTCGCCGAAGTAATTTTATATCCTGATATGACCTCAAATGTGAGAGATGTTGTTCAAAGGGACTCAACTGAGAGCAATGGTCATGCTAAATATCTATTGAGTGAAATGGGAAGAGTAGTATCTTCTAGTCCTGAGACTGAAGGAGCAGAAAACACTAGCCTCCCTACTGATACTGTCTCTATTAAAAGGTTGTTACTTTTGTGTTTTAGTTCTTATAACCTCCTCTCCAGAAAGAGAGAGTAAAGAAATGAGAGAAACGTAGTTTCTTTCTCATTATTTTTGGCAGGAATACTCGAATGATATGACTATAAAACCAATCTGTTCGCATTTTACTAAATTAGTTAACAGGTCAATTAATGTTTTCTTGTATCAAAGAATGATGATAATTGATAATTATTACGTACATTTTGACGTATTATAAAATTTATTCCTGGTGCAGGAGTGGAATACTAGCACATATTTTCTCCGAGAATCATAGTCTATTGCTAGCATCACTATTCTTGTTGTTTATTTTAGCAGAAACAAAAGGTACTAATTTAGAATCCGCTGTTGTACAGAAGACATAACTTCAATGCATCAGTCTGATAGCCTCTTTGGAACTGACTGATTTTTTTCATATCTTATCTTTTCATTGATGCAGATCTTCATCCTGTGCTGGCTCAAATGATTGGATTAAGCGGAATGCATGATATGATTGTGAGTTAATACTTCAATTTTTTCAATATATTCTGTAATTTGCAGCTGGTAATAAGTGAGCACCGAGTCTACTGACTAATAAAAACAAGTTACTGTATAATAGTTCTTTGTATGATGGTGATTAATCCTTATGTTTATCTGTGTCTTGAAGCTGTATTTCTTATTCTGCGTATTATGTATTTACTGTTGCATTTAAAGACCATTACATTGATTTTCATTTTCAAGTTTTGAAACTTCTGTGTTGACAACCATCTCTCCTATTTAATGCATACATTACTTGACATTTTTGTTTGAATGTTCTGCATTTAGTAGTCTTGTATATGCAATTTGAAGATTCATTTTACTTTCTTCCACTGTCTTGAAACAATTTGGAAATCTATTGACAAATTTTATTTCCCGACAGGATATGGATAGAAATATTGGAAATCTCCTAGGGAAACATATGGATCAGGTACAGTGACTTTTTGATAATTATTGTTTCTTTAAATAATATATCTCCATTTTTTAGTCATTTTGGGTCAGAAATTTGACTATTTAAAATTTGACCCTTGTGGCTTTCAGTGTCGTGATGAACTGAATTTTCATTTTACAGATTTTAAATGCATTATTGAAGGTTTTAGCAAGTCAACCACCTTACTCTATACTAATACAATGGCATACAGGGTGGTTCTTGCGGAAGCTTTTGATTTGTCAAGGAAAAGGGCTTAGTGATCGTAACTTTCAGCTATTCAATGTAAGGATCAAACTGATTTGGTAGAGCACTTGTATATTATTCTACACTCGCATCAGAAATCCATACCAAATGAAATGGATAATGATTCATGTTCACTATTTTTTGGTTATGTTTTTTGATACCTTCTAAGTTTTTCATTTTTTCTTGGTAAGACTGAAAAAGATCAGTAATTGGTTGAAGCTCTGCGTTTGAACTTTGAAGTAGCTCATACTTCGACATTAGAAAACTTTGAATTTTAGCTTTCTAAATCCAGAGGAGATAATGATGGATATTAGTTAAAATTCTTGAGAAGGAATAGTACCACATCAACCCTCCCAGGGCCTAGCTTTGGTATACCACACTGTATGGTGGGAACCATGGGATTGTATGTATAGGTTTCAAAGTAAAAATTTTGATAGATGGTAAACTTGGGGTTACATATAAATAGGTCTGTTGGTTTGAAATTCATAATATCCTGGGCGTTATGTAGCTAATAAACGTAAATAGAGTTTGAAGAACACTGTCTTACCTCAGAGAGTAAAAAGCAAGCTCTGAAGTACACATTTATTTTTTCTTATCATTTAGTAGTCTATTATGTGATACAGTGTAAATCTGTCTCATACTTTCTAAAGTTTTATATTTTCTAGTTTATGTGGACAGACCTCATATCAGCAGTCTCGTGAATGTCTTCAGAAAGAACTTGATGGATGCTGGTATGATCATATCCCAGAGGCTTTCAGAAACGAATGGGCAAACTGTAAAGCAGGTAGGGGGTGATATGGTTTCTTTTATGGATGGTGGTAGTTTAGTTCCATTGTTTCCAAAAGATTAAGCTGTTAGGATGTAGACCAACATGATTTCATATTATACCATCTCTTCCTACTGAAACCCACATGGAGTCCAATATAATTTGTGAGCTTGTAATCGCAAAGGGTTCACATTCAAGATCTCGTGGTATTATTCCATAATAAATTTTTACTGTTTCAGCACCATTGACAAAAGCTTAAACTAATAAGATGTACGCTAAATTATACAATCTCTCACATGTGTGGAGATCATTATAAGTTCAGAGGTTGAAATAGCCGGATCTGAATTCTGAACTTAAAATCTCTCTCTCATATCATGTGAAGCTTCAGTTGTTAGGATGTGAGTCAATAATTATTTTAGATTCTAACATAGGGCAAAAAAACGGCATCATTTATTTGATATGGAATATGGAACTACTTACTAAATTCAGTTTATCTTTTTTCGAACATACAGCTCTCGAGGAATCATCCCAATGTAAAGATCCTTTTTTTGTCCTAGAGCTTGATGTTAGCCAACAAACTACAGATGGTACATTTTTTCTTTGTATTATTTAAAATTTTTCTTTATGGATTGTACTTTTCTTGTCGTAAAGCTTTAGAAAGGGTTTAGGTGATAGAGAAATATGATATTGCAGGTGATGCAACTTCATACTTTGCTTGGCAAAGGATGGTTGACAATGTGAAGGTAATCCTCATTATTAGTACAATTTTTAACATCTCTTGTAATGTTGTACTAGTAATCTCTCTCTCTCTCTTGACTACTTCTAGTTTTTATGTTGATTTCTCGTTGAAGGTTCCCTTGGTGTAATTTTAGGTTTTTATACTCCATCTTCAACTTAAATCAACTATTTTCAAAGGAGAATTGCTTGAACAATCCTTGCTGGACAGCAGTGCATTTGCTGATTCAACTAATACGCATGCTTCAGATGGTTCATCTGCAAGCTTTGGGTCGGAGGTTGCTTTAGGTGGGTATTGTTCAATAAAAGTTGAATATTATCCAGGATCTGTGTGTGTGTTTTATATTCTGACTTCCTACAAATTTTTGCAGTATCTGGAATTCCATGTAGAATTGCATTTTCCAACGCTGGCATCAGGGATATCTACCTGATACCTGTGGCAAGGAAAACATCTGGAAAAGTGATTCTTGCAGAGAAGCATCCTTTCCGTAGTCAACGTGGAATTGTACTTGCTATTGCACCATTGGCTGGTTTAATTGTAAGTCTAAAAATAGATATATGCTTGCTTCTAGTCCTGGCCAAGTTTGGTATATTAACATTAAGTTCAACTCTGAAATTCTTGACTTTAGCGTGAGAGGTCAATTAAATAGATTTAGTTATGATTCTCACATTGATCAATTGTGTCAATTAGGCTTATGGTTATGGCCGGTGTTCTTGGTGGCCTTGCGCTATGCTAGATTAGAGTCCATTTGTTTATTGAAGAATTGTTTATGATACAGGCTTGAAATAGATTTGTACAAAGCCTTGTCTATCGTATGGGAAATGAGTTTTTCGAGTTTCATATTTATCAAAAGACAATGTAGTGTTACAAAGAGGCTGACAATCTGACAGTCGAAGAATTGTTGACATGTATCCTTTTATTTTTGAAAAGGTCAATTGCAGTTAGAAGTGAGAATGGTTTGGCTTTAGGGTTTAGGGTCTGTTTAGAAGTGGGAAAGAGCAGATGAGGAAGATGTGTGCTACCTGTGTAAATTTTTATCACCTCTTGAACGGGGTAAAAAAAGGAAAAAGATATGTTAGTAACTTTGGATTATTGTATCTTTACTGTTTTTCTTGCCCTTGCTATTTATCTACGTAGTTAATTTGGTTTCTCACTTGAAACAGCCAAAAATAGACGAGGATCATCCGACATGGTTGCATCTTCAGATAAGAGAGTTTGAACCAAAACTCCACAAAAGTAAAGTTAGAGACCATCGTTCAGGGATGTCCAAACATGTGGCTGATGGGAGATGGACACTTGGTTTTCCGAATGCCAAAGCTTGCGAAGCTGCTCGATTGTCAATACTTGAGGAAACGAGGAAGCAGAGATCCTCTGTCGAGAGCGTACTTGCTCCTCTCCTGCAGAATACTTGTCTTGGAAATTTATCAGAGAGCGAAGATGAGTGAAGCTTTTATTTGCGGCGTTGTAAGTTAGCTTGCCAACAATCTCAATTGAGTTCTCTCTGTCTTTCTTCTCTCCTTTCAAATTTTGTTACTGTCGCATAAAAGGGTTGTATTCACAATAGTTGTTTATAATAATAGATCAGTACTGATCACCAAATGTGCCTGCAATTAAGGGCTTCGTTGTATTATTTTCTCAATAATATGTGGATTTTCCAGCTTTAGTACGAGAGCAATTAAGAGATAAAATGGCTTTCCGATAACCAAAAACGCTTTACGTTTCTATTTATTACAATATCTTCGTTTATCTTCATCCTGGATGATTAAGAGATTAATCTTACAGGCAAGAGGCTACCGGACATAGCCCATCATCTTCGTTCTTCCATGGCAATGTCGCACAATGAATCTTTTAGCCACGATTGTTTTCTTTCTCTTTGTTTTTCATCGTCATTCTAAACACAATCTTTTTTTATTGATACTGATAAATGGTAGGGTAATGCAAACGATTAATGCTAAACAATTTGTATGATTACGAGTATAGCCAAGAAACAAAAAATCAACATTTCGTTCTGCAAGCGGTGGATTGTTTTGGTGGTTAGAGTCTTCCTGTTCAACCACTATGTCTCGGATTCAAACTCTTTTCCCCTCCTCTTAGAGTAGTTTAGAATAGAAATATCGTTTGTATTCAAAAAAGAAAAAAGCATTTCGTTCGCATGTTCTAAAGTTTGACTTGGGTTTGCCACTTTAATATTACAGTTTAATGATATTCTTCTTCACTTGGAAGTGGGAGGTCTTACGTTCGAATCTCGTAGATGGCGAGTTTGATACCAATTTAATATAACTAGCCTATTATGTGGCTTAGTCCAAATCCCCCGCTCCCTAATGTAAATATATGGTTGTATCAATAAAAAAGAAAATGTTTGACTTGGGTTTGATCTGTATTGATTAGAAACAAAAGCATCCACCTAAACGTGAAAAATATATTTTGATTTGTATGTATTTCGTTAGCAACACATCTACATAATAGTTTCTTAAAAACAATGTTCATGTCTATACATTGGAGTACGGAAGATTTGAGCTCGAGACATTTTCTAAAATTGGGACGAGAATTAGTACTACTAAACCAAGAGCTGGTTAACCGGGTTAACTTTTCACTTTACGGTGAAATGAAAAGGCTTTGGCAAAGTAACTTGTTCTAGTTGAATGCAGCCCTAGCTAGTCAGAATACCATTAAAACCCAAAATGTACATAATTGCTGCAATCAAATGCAGGAAAAGCCGTGCTTTGTGATCAGAACTCAACTGGACACCACTTATCTGAAGCAAATTAAGTGCACCCAAAGCTCGTGCTTTTGAATGCTTGTACTTCTGCGGTCCTTGTTCTTTCACAGTAAAAAGCTGATCAGCAACCTGCAGCTGAGTACGTACAGCACAACCATCTGCAAATTGAAGCACGAGTGTTCATCATATAGCTTGCAGCTGCAAAGTGCAACATGACCCTGATTAATTGTAGCAAAAACGGAATAGGTATACGACGACCGTAACGACTATGTATTCACTATTCACTATATATAAAGCTTGCAGCTGATGAAGTAGTCATATGATGTCTAATATCTAGTTATATTATCTCATGATTCATGATGAACTTGATGCCGCCTTTTGAGAGTTTATAATGAAAGATTTAATCAGTTTGATTAATAAATTAGAGCAATTTAGATACCAATAGCAAAAAAGTAATGGAAACTTTTGGGAAAAGGAGTGTGTGGTACGTAATTCCATCGCCTTTACATTAACAAGGCTGTCATGTCAAAATTAGAGCAACTTTTTCTCATTTCCCTAACCTTTAAAGTCGACTGGCCGTCCAGGGCCTCCCTCCATATATTTCTATATACTATATACTAAATCTATATGCACTATTCTCTCTCTCTCTTTCTCTCTAAATTTCTGGTTTGCTGCTCTCTTCACTTGGATATTGCTTTCTCCCACATGGCCACGTATAGGGCAAAGATGCTCTTATTTGAAGCTCAAAAGCATAAAATGAGCGGCCCTTTTGAGTAGATAATGCCATATTTTACTTTTAATATGGCTTTATGAGAGAGTGCTTTACTTTAAGCAAAAGAGAGAAGAGCTAGAACAAGAAAGAATTTAATTAAATATTACCAACTCCCTAAATGCATTTGTGTTCCCATAACATATATATCAAAGCACTTGATAGTGAAAGAAGAGAAAAGATCACAAAACCCTAATTTAAACTTTCACTTTGACACAAATCTCAGGGCGTCCATACACAGATTAACAACTAGTACTTCTACAGTTATGGACATGGCTTTTTCTTTTCTGTTCTTTCCTTTTTTCTTTCTTTCTTTCTTTAAACCAAGTTAACCGTTACCAGTGTTTGGGAGGAGAGAGAGAGAGAGACTGAGTTAGGGTGTATTCTAAGTAATCGTAGATATTCCTCATCTCATTCAAACGCTCCTTTTGTAGCAATGCAGAGTGCTTTGTGTTCAAATTATTTGGTGGCTTTCCTTTCTCTGTCTTTTTAGGCCAACAAAGATAGAAGAAACTTTTTGACTGGGGAATGAATGAGCTAAGAATAAATAGTCGGGAGTTTTGGATTATCTATACCTGTATATAAGCATTGTTTGGGTCCCTACCTCCCATATCATACAAACCCCATTGCATATTTATTTCGCATTTTTATATATGCATGAAATTTTCTCAAACATATATATATATATATATATATATATATGAGAAATTCTACGATCTCCTTTAAAAAAAGGGTATTGGAACCTTTTGTTTTAATAAAATTACATTATAATAGTCGGTGTTTATAGTCCAACGTTACATAATAATTGTGAGGTTATAAAATAATAGACTTATTTGTCAATTTGCCCCTTGAACGTGTATAGAGTTGCCAATTTCTTCCTGAACTTTAATTTTAGCCGATTACCCCCCTGAACTTTTATAAATAGCCAATTTCCCCCTGCCGTTAGATTTTGAAAATTTTCATCTAATTTTTCATTCATCTTGGTCACGTGGATAGTACATGGCAACTGCATGAGGGCTAAAAGGTAATTCCGTTTTGGAAAATTGGGAGCAAAACCAATACTTTGCAACTACTAATTAGACTCCCATGACTAATTCAAACAGAAAGTGTACGAAGTCAACTAGTGAAAGAGAAGTTAAGAAGAAAAAACAATATTCTGTCCACATTAGTGGATAAAATTATCTTATTGAAGTTCCTCAAACATTTTCCATGTGACCAAAATGAATGGAAAATTGGATGAAAAATTCTAAAATCTAACGCCGTGTGGACATTGGCTAATTATGAAAGTTAAGGCAGACCGCTAAAATTAAAATTTAAGGGGTGTGGGGAAATTGGCAACTCTAACAAGTTCAGGGGGCAAATCGACAAATACCTCTAAAATGATATTGTTTACACCATAAACCTCTTGTTACACTAAATAAGTTATTATTAGTGGGCATCATGAAATTACCTATTATCGTTATTATATTTACTAGTTTCTTCAATATCAGTTCAAATTAATGATTAATTGGTAAGTTGTTAACTCTTTCTCTTTCATTCTTTGAATTTACTTGTTAGAGAGCTATTTTTTGGGGGAAGTAAAATCATTGATTTATCAATAACTTAAGTAAAGGTAGAAGATGATTGAGGAATGAAAGGGCCGGAAGATCTCTCGTTTTTTGTGTGAGGATCTCTGTATGTACATATGTTTTAGTTGATTCCCATGTATTTTATACTATTATTAGCTTAAACACCTAGCCATGGTGGTGAGTAGTGTTTTAGCTCTCCTTTCTATGTTTCGTGCTATGGAATAAGACCAACTGATCCGGTCACCAAAAAAGCTTACACAGTGCCCACAAAAAAATACAAGTGTGACTGATCCAGCTGAAGAAGAACAGTTTATTTGGTTTTAGATACTGGAAAATTGGAAATTTTACATGATACAGCTAATACGTAATATATTGTCCATGAATTTTGTCTAGTTTTAGATAAGGAGAAGGATGTATATACATTCTTTTGAAGAAGCTTCACAGCTTTCTTTCACTAAATTCCAAATTTATTGTTGGTTGGAAAAGTTAGCAATTTAGTTTATTTTTATGCTAGCTTATTTTTTGATATTTATGCATTAAGATTTCTCTTATGTTTGTTTTAGGATTAGATCTTTATAAATAAATCTCATGTAACTAGTAAGAATTAAGTCTAGGTAAAATGTAATTTTTCTGTGGAATAAGATTCAAAGTTTTGTATCTATAGAATAAGATTCAAAGTTTTGCAACGAAGTTCTCGTCTTTTCAACCCTTTGATTTGTAAACAATGCTTTCACTTTCATGGGTTATACTCGCTAAATCTTACCAATAAACTGTCTTTAATAAGTAATATCGGATCGGAACATTGTCTTTTAGGTTTTTATCTTATCTTTTGTGATTTATCCAGCCAAGCATGATGGGTTTTGTTGAGACAAGAAATATAAGTAAAAGCGGAATTTATATTTACTACTGATTAATTTTGA
This sequence comes from Gillenia trifoliata, assembly GCA_018257905.1. Classification (NCBI taxonomy): domain Eukaryota; kingdom Viridiplantae; phylum Streptophyta; class Magnoliopsida; order Rosales; family Rosaceae; genus Gillenia; species Gillenia trifoliata. The sequence continues at coordinate 25,762,589 of CM031084.1, read as the reverse complement.
ATTGGATGTTATAATGATAATCTTTTATAAGAAATAATATTTCATTAGATAAAAAATTATAGATCATGATATACACATCAAATATACTAATCTACATCACCACATTTAAGCAAAACTCAAAGCAAATCTCTTACAACCCACAATAATAAAACCATAAAGTAACTCATAATCCTAAACCTTGACTACCATCATGAATCGAAGTCGTGCCCCATAATACTCATCACATGTCGTTATAAATTAAGAACTTGTGGAACAATTGACCGATTGTAGACTCGAACTTGGTCTCCAAAAGTCTTGATTTGACTTAATAGGCAAAATGCATGTATAAGAGCATATCACAACGAAGTCTTTCAAATTGGTGATGGATCAAAGTTTAGTAGAATAAGAGATATTGGAAAAAAGATATCAAAAGTAGACTTGGCATGAAAGAGGAGCAGAAAGCGATGATGATCAGGAACTCAGATATGAGTGGCTAAGATCAAATCACAACAAGGAACATCGCAAGGAAAATTATCACAAGCGAATATTATTCTCTCAAGGAAGACACTAAATAAAAGAAATAAATAAAGACATAAATTACATTTTGCATCCTCAAGTTTGAGTGCAATTGCAATCTCACATATCATCTTTAAAACATTACAGTGTCATACTCAAACTTATATTTTAGTTGCAATTTCATACAACCGTTAGTCAAACCATCAATTTGATTGTTAAATGATGGTGTGGAAACTGCAAATCCCACTATTTTGCTGATGTAGCTGTCACAGATATACCACATAGAAAAAAAAATATTAAAAATATAATTCTTTTATAAATGTTAATTTAAGGTAAAAAATTTTTTTATTCATTTTTTTTTTGCCCGTAGTTGTCACATTATCGTTTAACGGTCAAATTGACGGATTAACTAATAGATGTATGAAGTTGCAACTAAAACACAAGTTGGTGTATGACATTGCATTGTTTTAAAGATGATGTATGAAATTACAATTGGATCCAAACTTAAGAATGCAAAATGTAATTTAAAGAGAAGAGGAGAGGTGAGGAAGTAGATGCACTCTACTCCTTGTTCTTTAGGTTTTTTTTTTTCACCAAAAAAGGGAGTGATTGAAAATTATAATGGCCATTTTTAGGATGCAAGAATTCTATCATTGCAATTTGTCAATTAAAATATTTTTTTTCTTTACATGGTGGTTATATGTTATTTGTTTTGAAATGAAAAAACGAATTAAAGAGGGTCCAAAAGCTTAACTTTATGTAATAAAGGAGAATGGTAGAGGAAGGCATGTCCGAGAGTTATTAATCCCCATGCATGATGCAACATGCATTTAAAGCGTCAAGCTCATCAGCTATAGCTTTGTTTGTTGTATATCCATAAAAATATGTAGAACTAAAATGGTGGGACGCTTTAAGCTTTATTCCATGTCTTTGAGTCTGGAAGAAAATCGTACACAGTTCCCGATTCCTTGAGACACATAGTCCCCATTCTCTTTTCAGGTCCTCGATTTTGGCGGATCCATATATCATATGCTCTCTCAGCTCTCATGTTCAAAAATAAAACAGAAAAATAGTCTCTAACATAAAACCTTATGACCTAATCATGCCTAAATAAATATCATGATCAATAATATTGGATTACTACTGAACTATTTACCCTCCTGTGGCACCAATATATATATATGATCGAAACTATTAACGTTAAGAGTACTTGCTAGTTAGTGCATGATATTTGTTAAACAAGGATAGGACTGTCTTTAGAGATTGATCATTTGCTCATCTCTGCAGTGCAGGCACCTAGCAAAGTAAATTTACGCCACTTTTCTTAAATTAGTTTGTCACTGCAGTTCAAAATTCATTAGTCAGTTGTTTTAGATTTTCGGATAGTAGCTAGCTTTACATCCAAAAAGAGAAAAATAAAGAAAGAAAGAGCTAGCTGAAATCACCGGCTGGATTTGGTAATTGAGTTATGCCATAGACTAATATACTTAAAAGATGGGTAAATTTTATTGTGAAGGAAGTTAGATGCACCGTAATATCAATTGACAAATTGACAATTATAAGGATTAATTCAACTCCTTAGAAAGGCAGCAAGCTTAGGTCTCTTAACTTTGTTATGTGGGACAACACTTGATCACATCCTTAAATGTCCCCTCACGTGTGGCGACACTCAAGCACGTGAACACCACAATACGAGTGATGTCAATCAGTCAATGTGAATCACCACTTCACATCCTCTTACGCACCATGTGGCGACACTCAAGCCAAGCATGTAGACAACACATATTGGGTGTCATAGAGCTCGTGTGGCTGTTAGACTTTTACACGTAGGCCAATCTGCTCTGATACCATGAAGAAAATTGAGTTCCACCATAAAACTAGTTAACAATACGGAGACTAGCCCAACTCCTTCGAAGCACATCAAGGTCTCTTAACTTTCCTATATAAGACAACACTTCACATTTTCACATAGGGTGATGCTATCCACACACCTCTTTTTACACCCCCCACACTACCTATTAATTTATGTCCTTTGATCATTTTCAATTCATTCGATCCGACATCCGAAAATTGAGAGGTGTAAACGAAAGGTAAAAAGAGGTGTGTGGATAGCACCACCCTTTTACATATTATAATTACTAAACCGTGAATCTGGATCATAAATACTCAAGTAAGAATCTATTTGATCAATGGTTGAAATTTACAGTCAACTTAAATATGTTTGGTAATAGAACATTTCCTACCAAAGGTTGTTGTTTATAACTATATATATATAATAGGGAAGATGTGTTTATTTCTAGGTTAGTACCCTATCATTAATGTTTATTATTTAACAAATTCTTTTGCATAAAAAGAGAGAGACGCACTTCGAAATGAATACCATATCTTTTATCAAATTTGATGTGTGATAGAATTAAAGAGAGAAGGCAAAGCTGAGTTGCCTTTGATACTGGTGCATAATATTAGAGTCCTGCTTAATTGTCAGCACATGCATTCCACTTTCCACTACAAAATCGACTTTGGACCCCAATTTTTACCTCACCTACAAGAAAAGCACCACCCCACTCTCCCATAAATTTCACACCCCCTTGGCCTTCACTCTCTCTTTCCTATCTCTCTCTAGATCTTCTTGTGTATCCTCCTCTCTCTCTCTCTCTCTCTCTCTCTCTCTCATGATCATCTAGATCACTAGATAACAAAGTCTCACTACTACTGCACTGCATATATACTGATCTAGCTACACATAACTGAGTTCCAACACCCTTAGTCTCTTTCAAAATCCATCTCACTTCTTTCTTTCCCACTAAACGGATCACCAGGCCATGAACCTAAAATCTCAACAAGTTCGCTCTTTACAGATTCACCATCGAATTTAATCTTCTTTTTCTTATAATTAAAGCAGGTTATTGGTGATCATAAGAGTTGAAGATGAGAGCAGGAGGTTGCACACTTCAACAAGGTCTAACCACAGAGGCTGCAAACATAGTAAAGCAAGCAGTAACCCTAGCAAGGCATCGTGGTCATGCCCAAGTTACTCCTCTCCATGTTGCAAGCACCATGCTTTCTTCTTCAACAGGCCTGTTGCGAACCGCTTGCCTTCAATCGCACTCTCACCCTCTCCAATGCAAAGCCCTTGAGCTTTGCTTCAATGTTGCCCTCAACCGCCTCCCGGCTTCCAATTCTAGCCCCATGTTGGGCTCTCACCCCCAACACCCTTCCATCTCCAACGCCTTGGTTGCGGCTTTCAAGCGTGCTCAAGCTCACCAAAGGCGTGGTTCGATTGAGAACCAGCAGCAGCCCCTCCTAGCTGTGAAAATAGAGTTAGAGCAACTCATAATTTCCATCTTAGATGATCCGAGTGTTAGTAGAGTCATGAGAGAAGCTGGGTTTTCTAGTACCCAAGTGAAAAGCAATGTAGAACAAGCTGTCTCTTTAGAAATATGTAATTCCCAAACACCTTCTGTGAGTAGCAAGTCCAAGGAAAGCAATAGTAATCTCCTAGTAGTCAACCCTCATCAGTTTCCTTCAATTGGTAGTCAAATTGGAGTAGTCAAAGATGGCAAGCCAGTGCTGCCTGTAGATCCAAGTGTTAGGAATGAGGATGTGGCATGTGTTATAGAGAATTTAGTGAACAAAAGAAGGAAAAGTATTGTGGTTGTGGGAGAGTGTCTTGCTAGTGTTGAGGGTGTGGTTAGAGGAGTGATGGACAAAGTTGAGAGGGAAGATGTTGTTGAGGCTTTGAGAGAGGTGAAATTCATAACCCTTACCCTCTCCTCTTTTAGACATCGGTCTAGAGTAGAGGTTGAGCAGAAGCTTGGAGAACTCAAAAGCCTAGTGAGAAGCTGTGTGACCAAAGGCGTTATCTTGTATGTGGGAGATCTTAGGTGGACTAGTGAATATAGGGCTAGCAGTTCAAGTGATCAGGGAAGGGGGTATTATTGTCCTGTGGAACACATGATCATAGAGCTTGGGAACTTGCTTTGTGGCATTAACAATGGAGATCATCAGAATGGGAGGCTTTGGATTGTGGGGATGGCTACTTTCCAAACTTACATGAGATGTAAATCTGGCCATCCATCTCTGGAGACTGTTTGGGGTATTCATCCTCTTACAATTCCCTCAGGCAGCCTGCGTTTGAGTCTTGTCACTGACAGGTATAATTTAAGCAGCTAATTAATTTGAAAAGTTAATTAAAAATGTACAAAATTTTTGCATACTTTTATTTCATCTCCCTTATTCTCTTTTAAAAAATGTTCGTGTATTCTTATAATTTCAAATCTTTGCATCCGTTTATCTTGAGGAAAATGTGCAAATTATTGAAGTTTCTTTTTTCTTTTTACCTTTTTGAAATTAATGAACCTCTATATTCTCCAAGTTACCATGCACTTTTTTCTTATCGTCCTTTTTAATTGGATGGGGAATGGTGAACAAGGAGCACTTCAACATTTATTCAGACTCCTCTTTTAACTGTCTCTTGTTAATTAGTCTTTAGCAGTACCCATTCTCCTTGAATACTATTGTAGTCAGGTTATTGTTCTTAATTAACATCAACTTTACTTGTATTTATTTACAGCCATGACTTACAAAGTGATCAGTCTACAAGTAAGATAGCTGAAACTGGAAGCAACAAGCAAATGCTTGAAGGTGGAGATCAAAAGCAGCTCACTTGTTGCGCAGAATGCTCAGCCAAGTTTGAAGCCGAAGCTCGAAATTTACAACAAAGCAGCAGCATTTGCAACAGTGAATCCACCACTTCAAGCCTTCCTGCATGGCTCCAACAGTACAAAAACGAGAACAAAGTACTAAGCAGTAGTAATGATCAGGTTCTAATTATAACATATCTCAACCTCTTCAACTTATTCATAATTACCTAGCTACATTTATATGGCCCATCTAGCACTTTCTTTGTAATTATCTTGTTTTCTTTTTTGTACACAGAACTCTGTCACAATTTCAGACCTTTGCAAAAAGTGGAACTCCATTTGCAGTTCAATGCACCAACAACATTCCAATAATTCCTCTGAGAAAACCCTCACATTAATATCTTCTCTCTCACCCTCTTCCTCTACTTCCAACTTTTCATATGAGCAACAACAAAAAAACCCTAATTTGCACCACCAGCATCAGTCATGGAGGCACCAACATTTCTGGATATCTGGATCTAATTGCAACAAGGCTGTTGATGATCAGCCCAGTTTGAGAATGTACATTCCAGAGAACAATGCTAGTCCAAAACAACCACTTTCATCAAATCCCAATTCTACCCCTACTTCAGCCTCATCTAGTGATATTGTCATGGAAACTGATGAGTATATCCAGAGGTTCAAGGAGCTCAATGCCGAAAACCTCAAAATCCTATGCAGTGCATTGGAGAGCAAAGTCCCATGGCAGAAGGATATAATTCCTGAAATTTCAAGCACAATCTTGAAATGTAGGTCAGGCATGGTGAGAAGAAAAGGGAATAAGATGGGAAGTTACAATGATGGCACTAAAGAGGAAACATGGTTGTTCTTTCAGGGGGTTGATATGGAAGCTAAGTTAAAAGTTGCAAGGGAGTTGGCTAGGCTTGTTTTCGGCTCCCAAACCAACCTCACATCCATTGCACTAAGCAGTTTCTCATCAACTCGAGCTGATTCCACTGAGGACTGCAGGAACAAGAGATCGAGAGACGAGCAAAGTTGCAGTTATGTCGAAAGATTCGCGGAGGCAGTGTCGTCTAATCCCCATAGGGTGTTTTTAGTCGAAGATGTGGAGCAAGCGGACTATTGCTCTCAAATGGGGTTTAAGAGAGCAATTGAACGAGGACGAATAACCAATTCGAGTGGCGAAGAGGTTGGTCTTGGAGATGCTATCATTATCTTGAGCTGCGAAAGCTTCAGCTCGAGATCAAGAGCTTGCTCTCCTCCTATCAAGCAAAAATTATCAGAAGGGCCTCATGAAGAAGATAATAGGGATATTGCTGCTTTAGAGGAAACAAGCCCTTGTGTGTCTCTGGATTTGAACATTTCCTTTGATGACGATGATAGTTCCGAGTATCAATCGATTGATGACATTGGTCTTCTTGAATCTGTCGATAGACGCATTATTTTCAAAATTCAAGAGTTGTGAAAAAATGAAAGGAAGGAAAAAAAATAGTTTGATCAGGTGGTTTTTTCTTTTGAAGTGTCTTTTTGCTTCTTTTGAAACTTTTGTTTAGTATGTTTTTAGATTCTTAGGGTTGGAGATTAAAAGATTTTCCTTTTATGTATAACTACATGTACATTATGATCCATGATTTTCGTGTAACAGATTGGCGGTCGGGTTTAATTTTCATGATTTTCTTCGTTTTATTTATTTTTTGGTGCGAACTCATCACTTTAACTCCTTAAATTTTTACTCTTGTTCATGCATGGAATCTGCCAAGTGGCCAGCCATAGAGTTCTTGTGCATGTACCAAACAAGTTGAGAAGAGATAGTGTGGAATGTTCCAGATTTGGCCCGTCTATCACAATTTGTACGTACTATGTTTATGATACCTAGTTATTCCCGTTGCTGAAATTTTTGACAATAATGGCAACAATGTTTGAGAATAAGACGACCACTTGTATGACAGACATTTAGAATTGATATAAGTTGGGGATTCCTAATCCATGTTGAATAGGTCTGGAACAAATCAATAGTATGGTATCAACTAACCAATCTAAGGTTTCGTTTGAGAGTGGTTTGGAAAGGCTCTTCTGAGGAGAAGCACATCCTATATATATAATTTACCAGAATTTCTTCTGAAGAGAAGCACATGTGAACTATTTCTTTTCAGAAGTAATTATCGTGCTAATATTAATTAGGAATAACAATTGTATGTCCCCCGGCCCCTCTTTATTTTTCTTGAGAAGAAGAATGAAAGACAAAATCTTAAAACAAAAACATCCCTTCTCCCTCTCATCCCTCCTTGCTTGGAAGAAAGGTGTTCTTCCTTATGTAGCTTCGCAGAAAGGCTTCATTGGCGTCTCTGCGGTCAGAGGCGCTCAGTACGTGTGCCTCCTCTCGGTCAAAGAAGGCCACCAATGGGCGCCAACGGCCCGTTGTTAGATATCGCCTACGCCGATCTGTGTCATTTCAACCATGGTGGTGAGCTTGTGGAGAAAAAAGAATAATGAAGTTGATGTACACTTAAAAAAGTTTGTGTGTTTTACTGTCGCACTCACACACGTCGGGTAAAGAAATAGCATTTAAGTGTCGGTCACACACATTGAGCAAAGAAATGTAATTAGATTGTGAAGTTATATATAAAAATAGGGTTAGGATATCCGGAGACACATTTTGACACACGTTTTTGTGAGACCCATTCCGTAATGTATTTCAATGATCTAACCGTCTATCTTTTATGTCTTACCTCAAAGATCATGTTTACCAAAAATCACTTAAATCCAAAACCATATGACTGTTGGATTAAATTTAATTAGTGTTGTAGAACCATTTTCGCCCATCTTCTTCACTACAAAAGAATTTTTGAATTGTCTAATTTTTTGCAAAGATGATCTATGAATGACGTACTAAAATATAAAAGGTTCGGATAGTTGAAATACATTACAAAGTGAGCCATACAATATGGGTGTCAAAATGTGTGTCCCTGGATCCTAACATATATATATATATATATATATTCATTTGTGAAGAACATTAGGGTTCCACCATAAAACCAATTGGCAATATGGGGAGTAGCTCAAGCTCTTATAAGCCCTTGCAAGGTTTCTCCTTTTATTGATGTGGGACTCTTTTACCTTCACATCCTCACACGCCCCCTCACGCGTGACAAATTTTCAAGCCAAATACGTGGACAAAACGAATTAGGTGGAGTGGAGCACGTGTAACTGTTGGGTGATATTAAGGATGAAAACTCTTATATATCAATTGTACATTAATTTGTCATATGACCGATGTGTGATTCTATTCTCCTACACGCCCCTTCACGAGTGGCCCCACACGGGGTCACAAGAGAAACCCATTCTTACATCGGAATTTGGTCAAGTCATTATATCGGAGCTAACGCAACTTTTTTCAGAGCCTGATCATCATTCAGGGACTAGAGCTCACACAACTTTTTGAGGTCCTGTCATTCAATATCCTTAAGCTGGAGTTAGTGCAACTTTTCGAAATCCCAACTTAAGAAGGCAAATTCGAGCTCAGGAGATGTTAAAAGAATAACCTGCTCTAATACCATGAAAAAGTTGGGGTTTCACTATCAAACCAATTGGCAATATGGGTAGAGAGGAGTAGCTCAACTTCTTATAAGCCCTTGCAAAAGTTTTCCTTTCATCGATGTGTGACTCTTTTACCTTCACATCCTCACAATTTGCTTTCCATTTCCATGTCTAGGTTTCATTTGCTCTAACTATAATTCTAGATTGACTAGATAAAAAAAGTTTAATTTTGTATCCCCAAAAAATTTAATTACACGTATATGCAAATGAACTGATCATTTCTAATTGATGAAACATGACCCACGAAAAGTACATGGCTAGGTTGCTCAAACCAAACATTAACATTTTCATCATGATGAGAAGTATCAAGTCTAGAGCATCTACCAGCACTCTGTCTGAGATATAGAAACATGAACAATTGATAAAGCATTTCATGATGCCAAACATGCTTTGGACTTTATTCTACGTGGTCTTTTGTCACTAGCAAAGCAATTTAATTTGGTAAATGGCAAATTTGCTCCGTCTATATGCAGGTATCAATATGCTGCCAACTGTTGCCACCCTTTCCTTTTTTAAAATTAAAAAAAAAAAAGGTTCAGTATAACAGTGATTTCCACCTTTAAATGTTCAGGGAAAGTTGAGGAATTAAAGTGTGGGTGAAGGTTTACATACATAGAGTTAATCACAAGCATTCCAATAATGGATACTAGAAAGTTAGGGAGAGGCCAAATGGGATGGATAATTCATGCTGGAAAAGTTAGTAAGTTAACAATTCGGTATATGTTAGGGTGTTTTTATTACTTTACGCCTTAGGGTTTCCTAGTAAGATAAGAGTTATGATTCATTTCTTATTTTAACTATGATTCAAGATTACTCTCTTATTTGTTTTAAAATTAGGCCTTTATGGATTCACTAGGAAAATTTAAATCTTTACAAGATGTAGAGTGTGTTTGAAAGTGCTTTTCAAATGATTAAAAACGCTTTTAATTAAAATGTTTTTGGAATCAATACTTAGTAAAAGTAGGGGTGGTTTCGGTTCGGTAACCGAACCGAACTCCCACTCCCGAATACCGAAACCGAAACTTCGGGGAGGAGGTTTTTAATACCGAAACCGAACCGAAAGGTTCGGGATACCGAAATTTCGGGATACCGAACCTTTCGGTTCGGTTTCGGTATTATAAACCCCCGAAACCACATGAAGCATTTCAACATTTTTGGCCTAATCCATTCACAATTTCACATATTCATAATCCATTCAAATTCAATCCATTCAATCCATTCAATCCATTCAATCCATTCACTTCATTCAATCCATTCACATATTCATTATCCATTCAAAATTCAATACATTCAATCCATTCAATCCATAATCCATTCAAATTCAATACATTCGATCCATTCAATCCATAATCCCTTCAAAATCAATCCATTCAATCTATAATCCATTCAATCATAAATGATAAAGAAATAAAGTTCCCAAATACAAATATACAATCCATTCAATCCATTCACAAATACAAGTTTACAACCCAAATGAAATAAAGTTATCCAAATAAGTTATATTACAAATAAAATAAGTTCCAAATCCAAAAGAAATGATGAGTTAAGATAAGTACCTAAGGTTCAACCCTTCCTCTCTTTCGGCCCCTTCCCCTAGTAGAAGTAGAAGCTTGAACCCTTCCTCGTGTACTTGTTGTAGAAGTTTGACCTCCCCTTCCACTTGAAGTTGAAAGAGGATGTGGAGGTGGACGTGGTAGCGATGTTGGACGAGGTGGTTGTGGTGTAGGAGAAGGTGGTGGCATTTCCCAATGACTTTGGCCTTGAGTATTAAGTGTACCTACATAAAAGAATAAATAATAGAATATTCATATTAGAAAATGTTTTGAGGACTGGCTACAGTGCTCGCAAGCATTGAATGCTCACACCTATCTCACCATCCTTCCCCCCCTCTCTCCTCCCTCCTCCCTCCTTTTAATGGTGAGATCGGTGTGAGCATTCAATGCTTGCAGCACTGTAGCCTACTCCAATGTTTTGAGTGCTAAGATAAGATGTATAATAAAAAAAAAATATGAATTGCATTTCCACTTACGCGATTCCAATTCTTCAAGTTCTTTGTAGAATGTGAGGTCATCTTCCGTTGGTTCCTTGTACAAATTCATTTGTTCACCTCTTAGCCAATCACTAGTACACACTAATGCCTCAACCGTTTTAGGGGTTAAGGAAGCCCTAAAAGGATCCACGATCCTCCCACCAAGTGAAAAAGCATTCTCACTAGCAACGGCATCTTGCCACACAATACTCGGCCCCTTCCCCCTATTTGACCCTTTCTTATGTGTTACTTGTTCACATACTTGACTAGAAGTCGGTTGAATCTCTTCTACTTCCCTAACTGTATCACCCTCCCCACTCGGTTCATATTCTTCTTCATCATAATAATCATCCAATTCATCTGTGTTGTCATAGGTAGTGTGTGTACTAGATTGGCTAGAATTCATCCTACATTGAACAAGGGCATACAAATGTTTTATAACTTTACAATTCAATTACCAGGTACAATTCCCAACTAACATGTTTTACTTTTACTATAAACAAGCTTTACTATAAACTCAAGGTCATCAATGTATGTTTTAGTATAAACATGCTTTACTATAAAATTCCAATTAATTTCATTATGTTGCCATTGACTAACAACATACAGGAAATATAAAGAGAACAAGAAAGACTAACCTGAACCAAATATCGCAGCAAACTAAACAAAGCAAATCTCGCAGCAAACTAACCAACAAAGTCAAACCAAATCTCGTAGAAAATCCCGAACCAAGTCTGGCAGCAAACCAACACAAGTATGAATAAACTCTGAAGAAACAAACTCTGGCAGCAAATCAGTGCAGAGCATACACTTTGAAGAAACAAACTCATCAATAATTTCTAGATGCATAAAACATACAGTTTCACTCTCGATAACGTTGATTAGCTAACAGTGTTTTGAAGGAAAATATACCCAGTATTAAGTGAAAATTCTGCCCCACTTCAATATAGCATGCTCATGATACAAACATATAAAGATACCGGATAAGAAGTGGAGCAGTACAGTTTTTCTCATGCCATTCACGATATATAAAAATGTGACACTTCAAATTCCTATGCTTCCATATCAAGATACCATATAATATTACAGAAGTTTCTGGTAAAACCAGAAAGTGTTGCTAATTTGATTCTTTGAATGCCTGCCATTTGCTGAGACATGCAGAAAACCCACCATTCAATAATTTTATCAAACTTTAAAGCAATCTTCTATGTTTGGAGTCTACAATTTTGACCATCACACTCTATAGTCATAAAGCATACAAACAATTAGAGCTCAATGCTATTGATCACCAATATATAGAGGAAGAATTTCAAAAATACTGAGTTTTTCATTTCGAAACTCAGAAAGTATTTGACAGAATTTTGAAATGTTTAATGCAATCTCTCCCATCCTCTATATTTCAGTTTCATAAATTAATAAGAATTGAGCAACCATCATATATAATTATAATCCCATGAAATACTTGCCTATCTACAACTACAAACATGACTGCACACACAAACGCACAATGCACACACACACACCCTGCATACTGCATTCTGCACACACAAACGCACAATGCACACACACACACCCTGCATACTGCATTTTGCACACATAAACGCACAATGCACAAACACACACCCTGCATACTGCATTCTACACACACAAACGCACAATGCACACACACACACCCTGCATACTGCATACTGCGCACACACACGCAACAATGCACACACACACACCCCGCATACCGCATTTTGCACACAAATGCACAATGCACACACACACACCGTATACCGCATTCTACAAAAAAAAAACCACAATGCACACACACACTCGCATACCGCATTCTCCCGCACACACAAACGCACATTGCACACACACACACTTCGCATATCGCATACTGCGCACACACACGCACAATAATACCCCGCATACCGCATTTTGCACACACAAAACGCACAATGCACACACACACACCCCGCATACCGCATTCTACACACATAAACGCATAATGCACACACACACACCCCGCACACGTATACACATACACACTCGCATACCGCATACACACACACACCGCATACACACACACACACACTCACCGCATACACACGCACACTCGCGCATACACACACGCACACTCACCGCATACACACGCACAATGCACACACACACGCCACATTTAAAACCCAAATCCCAAATTGGAAACCCAAATCCCAAATCCCAAATTGAAAACCCAAATCGCAAATTGAAAATCCAACCCGCAAGCAAAACCAAACCTAAATTATTCCCAAATCCCGCAAGCAAACCCAAACCCTAAGTAAGGGAGAAGCAGAAATGAGAGAGAAGAACTTACCAATACGCAGAGCCTCCACATCTGACTGCAGAGGAGAAGAGAAGTGGATTTGATTGAGTTTGATGGTGTTTGAGAATCGAGGAGGTCAAGAGAGTATGGTCGGGAGGAATCATGAATGTTTTCCTCGTTTCTTAGTTCGCCCGAATCTTCCTGATTCGATCGAACGGGGATGGGAATCAGTGGAACGGATCAAATGGAAACGGGATCGATCAATCTCGGCATTCGAGAATCGACCCCAGCAATTCGGTTCGTTCGGCATTACCGAATACACGAATATGGTCCCAACCCCGTACCGAAATTTCGGTATTTATTTGGCATCTAGACCGAACCATTTGAGATAGTTCGGTTTCTGGATTTTCGTATTGCGTTCGGTATTTTTCAGTTCTATTTCTAGATTTCAAGACAAAATTCAAATTTCTAAGTAAAAGTGCAAGTGAATACTAGAAAACATTTGGAAGTGCTTAATACAAGATGTACATAACTTGTGCTTTTTTTCCAAAATGCACTTCAAGTGCTTTTTGGAACCCAAAACAATTTCACTAAAGCGTTTATGGAGCAAAAATAATCCTAAATATTATGAAGCCGACGAGTTGATTTTCATTCATTATTGACGAATGCCCTTATTAATTGGCAAGACTCATATTTATTGAAACTCTAGCTCAATGAACATTAAAGACTATTTGGTTCATTCAATGCGATCTCATGAGCAAAAGGTTCGCATATTACCCGACAAGCCAATCCAAGCTAGAAGCTTGAGGCCGCCGACTACACTTACTCCAAGCTAAGTCGCTCATGTAAGGAGATAAGGCAAGGGAAATTAAAGGTAGAATTAATTACTACTCCATACCTTTAAACTTGTCAAATTGAAACTAAATTCATTTAATTAAGGAAGCACAATCATATTCAATAAAAGATTCTCCAAGATAATTCTTAGGATATTATTCATTAATTTTGCAATATCTTCAAGATTACAGTCTCGTATCTTTAAGATATTCTCGAGCATCTTAAAGAAACTATCTTGTACCGTCATTGCACAAGTACAATTTCATCCATTTGGATAAAACAATCTCGGCCAATTTGGACGTCGACACGTGGCGGGGGTTCTCCACCCATGTGATCAATGCCTAGCTCTTATAAATACACCATGGCTGGGCTTCAGTAAGCAATTCTACGCCAAAACACCCTATTCTCAACTACGAGTTTTATGACTTAGTATCCGAGATTCATTGGCCAATCCTCCCCTCTCACCTCCGGGGCTTGTGGTTCGATCCCTAACCAAAGGTGTCTATCTCGTTTTGCGGTGTATAATTTCATCAATTCAAAGGCAACGTAATTTTGCTACCACAAATTGGTGCTTTGACTGAGAGATTTTTAATTCTCAAAGCGGCTCTCAAATGATTTTATGTGATTTCACGTTTTGAAACTTCATTGCACTCAATCTCGCTTTTAAATTCATTGATCTATGTGCCTTAAAAAAGAGGGAAGATTGCTTGAAATTCAAACTACAACGAATGGCACTCCCTATGCTTGGGTTTGCACCCACTGATGAAAATCATGATGTGGCCTTACGTATGCCCCACGCCACCGGTTCTCACGCAAAAACGGAGGTTGGGGCGGCCTCCCGCCACACCGCAACACAATGTGAAGAAGCAAACTGCTAGAAGCCTAAGCGCAGGCCCTCAAGGCCGGGCTGGGCTTTTTCACCAAGGCTGGGTCACTTATGTGCAAGATATTCACACAACTTTGCAAGGCGAGGCTGAGGTTCCACCCATGTGCACAACAACTGAAATAATAATTTTTCCTTTGGTTTTGATGGAGGAATATTATCTGACAACAATCAAGAATAAAACATCGCACCTTTCTTCAAGAGAAGAGCCTAAGGTCAATTCTGCGTAATGTTAAAGATTCAAGGCTAAGAAGGCCAAGATTGCTTGCTACAATGACGGTATAGCAATAACAACGCTCAGAAAGGGCTTCCACCGAACACACCATATTTGAGATGATCGTAAGGAGGATCCGACCCCCACAAATTTCATATGCTTTGCTAAAACATGCACTTTGGAACAAAACCAAGTTTTCCGTTACGGCTACTACACCGTGGAGCGGGCTTTTCTTTCTAAAATTATATATTACGTATGCTTGTGAAACAAGTTTTCCGTTATGCCTTGTCACCTTATTTATTTTAGGTCTGAATGCTTTAGCGAATTATCAAGATTTTGACTTACGTATTTGCGAATACCCACTTTTTAGAATATTTTACTACCGCCTTACTTTAGAAACGAAATGCTTTATGTGTTACCCTATTTTAAGATATGAGACTTTACCCATGACATGTTTACCCATACCCGCCACTCAGGATTGCTTACACTGTCTAGCAAGACGTCCGGGCTAGGATTAGCTTTACGTGTATGTTCACATTGCACCGACACGCTCACTTTGGATCCATCGTAGGTGCCAGCCTGTTCTAGTTGCCTTGGGTACTAGAACTCGTTGAAACGTGCTTAGCGCTAGCTTCGCGTGTACGTAGTACTTGAGCGCAGATTATTACAATCTAAATTGTTTAAAGTGATGTAATATTCTACATGAGCTCGTGTTTGCATCACTTCATCGGAAAGAAGGATACCTCGTTGTTTATCCATATCAGATTCACCCTGTCACCGATGCCATGGAATTTTTGTGTTATTTTTGGATTCACTGTCAATTCCACGTGTTGGTTTCCTACCGAAACATTTCATATCGGTGTTTTATGGTTATTTTTACTCCGTTTTGGTAATAATTGATTTTCCACTTACGCTGATTTTTATACCTACTATGTAGTATGATTTTGAGAATTCTTACGGGTTTTTACAATGTAGGGGTTAGTACTTTGGAAAAGCAAAGTTTTAGAAAATTATTGTTTTTGCCCACGCACACTCTTGTTTTGCGCCCCTCCGGGTTTTTGTTGACTATGGAGCTCTTGGCGTCGAGACGTGGTGGCATGTTTCCTCTTTAGTGTAGTGGAATCTTTTTCTTAGTAATCGTAGCACTTTAGTACCTTTCTGTACTGTAAATTTAGTTCCTCTCATATTATTTCATTTGGTTCACATACTCCCCGCGCGTGACTCACCTTTATTTTATTCAAATTTCTTATTTTACTCTAAATTACACTCATTTCTTCAAATAATCCTCGTCACTCTTCTGAGTGTTGGCCAACACACCCGATTCGGGGTGTCCACCAGACATCCGGGTCAAGGCGTGTCAAAAATCCCCTATGGCCTTTCAGGGTTTGGTCTTTAAATCGCGGCGTCTCTCTCGCTGCAGGGGTATAATTCTCGTCACTCGAAGGCCGCAGACTTTGCTACCACACTGCTTATGTAATCGCCTTGGCACAATTTGTATTCTTCTTTGTTTCTTTAGTCAATGAAATAAAAATTCAAAATTTACAATAAGTTGTTTGTTCTTTTTTGTTCATTTAATTTGTCAACATGGTATCACAATGGGTTTAACTGTCTCTAATTGGTATTTGTTCTTGCTTGTGAAGAAATCTTCACAATGAATTGCTTTGTATTTCTTAGGTTTCAATTTACACAAGTATGCTTTCTTGTACATATAGAAAAGAAAAGAAACTCCAGCCACTGCACGACTTAAAGACTCCAAACTCACGCTTAATCTAATCCTTAAATTAAGGAGATTACACTAATACCAATACATGCCACTAATCGCCATTTCCTTTAATCAAGGGCACATGATCGCAGCTGCATAAATGCATCACTCATGTACAGAAAAGTCAATATGAAGAGAGAGCACGCAGCATTTCAGCCGACAGAGTAGAGCTTCCAACCGGATTTGAGGTTATACAAACCCAACCCGATGAGAAAACAAAGAACCCGATACATCATTCAAACCATCTCGATGTGTATGCCGATCATCCCGACGTACTCATGCAAATGCTTATTTATGTATTTCAACACCCCCTCAAGCGACGCAGTAAGTTAGCAGATCCAAGCTTGCTTAAAAGATGATGTAGAGATGAACCGAGGACAATGGTTTGGTGAAAAGATCTGCAAGCCGATCATGACTTCTTGTAAAAAACAAAGGCTGATAACTCAGATTGAACTTGATTCCGAATGAAATGGCAATCCACCCCAATATGCTTGGTTCTCTGTGGAACATGTGGATTAGCAGCACGTGAATAATGGCCCCGATTTGCCACACATAAGAAATACGGGTGCGTAACTAGGAAAGCCTAGGCCGAGAGCAAACCTTAAGCCATATTACCTTCGCACGCCGTGACCGCCATTGCCCGATATTCTCGCTTCGCACTGAGCGAGCAACAACTTACGTTTTCGCTTCTCTTCCAGTGACGATTTCCACCAACAAATGCATGCAGCCAATTGTAGATTTTCTATCGACTTCATTCCCCGCCCCCAATCAGATCCGTATAGCCGGAAATATTAGTAGACTGATTGTTCTTCATGAGAATTCCTCGACCGATGGAACCTTTCGAGATAACGCAGATTCTTTTGACACGGTGCATATGATGGCCGTAGGTGCATGCATGAACCGACCGACCATGCTAACAAAGATAGGTAATATCTCGGTCGAGTGATTGTGAGATAAATGAGTCGTCCCACCGCCTTGATAGTGCTTACATCCTAAGAGATGGCCTTCCCATCAACGCTGAGCTTCGCCAGCCAACAAAGGTGGTGTATGTGCTTGCAATCAAGCATTTTTTCTTTTCCTCGAGTAGATCCATCGCTACTTGATGGATAAACACTCTTCTCGGGAGAAAGTTGCCATCTCTATTCCTTAAAGTACTTTTAACCTCCCCAAATCCTTGATGGCAAAGGCTCGCTCGTAGCACCGGCCTTCCAGTCCACTGCAAAGATTTATCTCCAAAGGGGATGATCAAATCATCAACATATAAGAACCACAAGTTTCCTTCCCATTTGTATGACAAACAGTGGAAGAACTAGCATTAATGTGTGTGAAACCGATCGTGGTCAAGACAGCTAAGCTTGCAGCTACCAAGCTCGAGGTGACGCTTTCCCAACTCATATATTGCTCTCAGGCGCTACACACCAGTTATCCTTGTAGACCATACCGGAGGAAGCTGCAGGCGTGCACTTCTTCTTGAAGTTCTCCATGAAGGAATGCATTTTACATCCATTTGGTAGAGAGACCATCCACTATTTATCGCCATTGCAGGTAAGAACCCCTCACGGTGTTCATCTTGGCAACAGAGCAAATGTTTCTTTATACGAATTTACAAGTCCGAGTGAAGCTCTCGCGAGCCACAAGACGAGCCTTGTACCTTTCTATAGAGCCATCAGCTTTGAACTTGATTTTGTATATCCATCTGGCCTAACAGCCTCTTCTTCCCATGAAATGAACAAGACTTCACGTGCGCTATCTTCCAAAGCCCGAGCTCTCTCCCATTGCTTGCTCTACCTGAGGAAGCAAGTGCCGTCTCGGTAGGTCACTGGGTTCACAATGCCTGCCTAGCGCACTTTACAAAGGCAAACACGGGACGGAGACATTGCACTAAAAATTACATGTGACTGATACCACACATAAGTCACATAATCTTGTAATTTTGTCGGAGGCTTTCGTACCTGGGAGTGGTTTCTCGATCACTGGGCTTGGATTGGAATTGATCTCTTCATTCTCTCGTACTCATTGTCGATTGCTCCAAGGTGCTTAATTCATCTTGGGGTTCTCTCAACTCCCGTAGATTAGCTGTGTAATCTTCTCGTATCACGGATCGGTAAAGGCTTGAGGCAAGGGTAAAAATTGAGAATACTTCCTCCCCCTCGAGTTGTAAAGATGCTCAAAAT
The DNA here is from genome assembly GCA_018257905.1 of Gillenia trifoliata. Lineage (NCBI taxonomy): Eukaryota > Viridiplantae > Streptophyta > Magnoliopsida > Rosales > Rosaceae > Gillenia > Gillenia trifoliata. The sequence continues at coordinate 25,743,668 of CM031084.1, read as the reverse complement.
AAGAATTGTTTTCTTCAAATTGGACATCCTTAGAAACAATGCATTTCTTGGTGACTCGGATCAAAGCATTTATATCCCTTGAGCAGTAGAATACCCAATGAATATGCATTTAGTTGCCTTGGCATCAAGCTTATCTCGATTTTTGGCTTGAATGTGTACGTAATGCATAATAACCAAATACTTGAGGTGAGTCAAGTCAATTTTCCCGCTTTTTAGCACTTCATAGTGAGACTGAACCCTAACACCGAACTTAAGTACCGTTGACGAGGTAAGTTGCCGTAAGGATAAGCAGATGCCCAAAACTTTGGAATACTCATATGTATCATGAGGATCGAGTTTTTTCCAAGAGATCACAATGCACACACACACACCCTGCATACTGCATTTTGCACACACAAACGCACAATGCACACACACACACCCTGCATACTGCATTCTACACACATAAACGCACAATGCACACACACACACCCTGCATACTGCATACACATACACACCCTGCATACTGCATACACACACACACCCTGCATACACACACACACACACTCACTGCATACACACACGCACACTCGCTGCATACACACACGCACACTCACTGCATACACACGCACAATGCACACACACACACGCGCACAGAAAACCCAAATCCCAAATTGGAAACCCAAATCCCAAATCCCAAATTGAAAACCCAAATCGCAAATTGAAAATCCAAATCCCGCAAGCAAAACCAAACCCAAATTATTCCCAAATCCCGCAAGCAAACCCAAACCCTAAGTAAGGAGAAGCAGAGCCAGAGAGGAGAAGAACTTACCAATAAATTGCTGCAGAGCTCCAGAAGCACGGACCCAGAGAGGAGAAGAGAAGTGGATTTGATTGAGTTTGATGGTGTTTGAGAATTGAGGAGGTCAAGAGAGTATGGCTGGGAGGAATCATGAATGTTTTCTGTTTCTTAGTTCAGTTCTGAATCTTCTGATTTCTCGATCGAATGGGGATGGGAATCAGGGAATGGATCAATGGAATGGGATCGATCAATTCGGTATTCGAGAATCGAATTTCAGCAATTCGGTTCGGTTCGGTATTACCGAATACACGGTAATATGGTCCCGAACCCCGTACCGAAATTTCGGTATTTATTTGGTATCGGGGACCGAACCATTTGAGATAGTTCGGTTTCGGGATTTTCGGTATTGCGTTCGGTATTTTTCGGTTCGGTTTCGGTATTTCAGTACAAAATTCCCAGCCCTAAGTAAAAGTGCAAGTGAATACTAGAAAAACATTTGAAGTGCTTACTACAAGATGTACATAACTTGTGCTTTTTCCAAAATGCACTTCAAGTGCTTTTGGAACCCAAAAACAATTTCACCAAAAGCGCTTTCTATGGAGCAAAAAATAATCCTAAATATTATGAAGCTGACGAGTTGATTTTCATTCATTATTGACGAGAATGCCCTTATTAATTGGCAAGACTCATATTTATTGAAACTCTAGCTCAATGAACATTAAAGACTATTGGGCTCATTCAATGCGATCCAAGAGCAAAAGGTTCGCATATATTACCCGACAGTTCAACCAAGCTAGAAGCTTTGAGCTGCTGACTACACTTACTCCAAGCTAAGCTGCTCATGGTAAGGAGATAAGGCAAGGAAATTAAAGGTAGAATTAATTACTAATTCATACCTTTAAACTTGTCAAATTGAAACCAAATTCATTTAATTAAGGAAGCACAATCATATTCAATAAAAGATTCTCCAAGATAATTCTTAGGATATTATTCATTAATTTTAATAATATCTTCAAGGATTAGTCTCGGTATCTTTAAGATATTCTGAGCATCTTAAAGAAACTATCTTGTACTGTCATTGCACAAGTACAATTTCATCCATTGGATAAAACAACTTGGCCAATTGGACGTCGACACGTGGCGTGGGGGGGGGCCCCCCCCCCCCTCTCCACCCATGTGATTGGCCTAGCTCTTATAAATACACCATGTACAGTCAGTTCTCTAGTAAGCAATTCTACGCTGAAAAACACCCTATTCTCTACACAGAGTTTTATGACTTAGGCATCCGAGATTCATTGGCCAATCCTCCCCCTCTCACCTCTGGGCTTGTGGTTTGATCTTTAACCAAAGGTGTCTATCTGTTTTGCAGGTATAATTTCATCAATTCAAAGGCAACGTAATTTTGCTACCACAAATTGGTGCTTTAATTGAGAGATTTTTAATTCTCAAAGCGGCTCTCAAATGATTTTATGTGATTTCTTACGTTTTGAAACTTTTCTATTGCACTCAATCTCAGTTTTTAAATTCATTGATTCGTGTGCCTTAAAAGAGGGAAGATTGGTTGGAAATTCAGAAACCACAACGAATGGCACTCCCTATGTGCTTGGGTTTGCACCCACTGATGAAAATCATGATGTGGCCTTACGCATGCCCCACGCCACCGTTCCTTACGGCAAAAAACGGAGGTTGGGCGGCCTCTGCCACCTGCAACAATAACAGCAGCAGCCGTTGTAGCCTAAGCCAGAGGCCCCTGCGCTGGGCCATTTTTTCAGCCTGCGCTAGCGCCAGCTCTATGTGCAAGATATTCGCCACAACTTTGCAAGGCGAGGCGCAAGGTTCCACACCATAGTGCCGTAATCAATCCAAAACTTCCACGAACTTTTCTTGGTTTTACTAAGGAATATTGGTCTTACTGTTCAATCAAGAATAAGTCCGGGCATCTTTTCAGCCTCAAGAAGGAGCCCAAGGAGTCAATCTGCGGGTATGTCAAAAGATTCAAGGCTAAGAAGGCCAAGATTGCCGGTTACAATGACGGCATAGCAATAACAACGTTCAGGAAAGGGCTTCCAGCTGAACACACCATATTTGGAGAGATGATCGTAAGTGAGGATCTGACCCTGACAGCCTCATATGCTTTGGCAGAAAAACATGCACTTTGGAACAAAACCAAGTTTTCCGTTACGGCTACGGTCACTGTGAGTGGGCTTTTCTTTCTAAAATTATATATTACGTATGCTTGTGAAACAAGTTTTCCGTTATGCCTTGTCACCTTACTTGGTTTTAGAAATTCGAATGCTTTAGCGAATTATCAGTATTTTGACTTACGGTATTTGCGAATACCACTTTAGAATATTTTACTACTGGCCTTACTTTAGAAACGAAATGCTTTATGTGTTACCCTATTTTAAGATATGAGACTTTACCCATGACATGTTTTATCTTACATACCCGCTCAATTAGGATTGCTTACACGGTGTCTATAGTACTGTCCGGGGCTAGGATTAGCTTTACGTGTATGTTCACATTGCACCGACACGCTCACTTTGGATCCATCGTAGGTGCCAGCCTGTTCTAGTTGCCTTGGCATCTAGAACTCGTTGAAACGTGCTTAGCGCTAGCTTCGCGTGTATGTAGTACTTGAGCGTAGATTATTACACCCAGCTTGTTTATGACAGAATATCTCTACATGAGCTCGTGTGTTTGCATCACTTACTGAGCATACCCTGTTGTTTATCTGTGATTTTATGATTCACCTGTTTTCACTGATGCCATGGAATTTTGTGTTATTTTTGGATTCACTTGTCGAATTCCACGTGTTGGTTTCTACTGAAACATTTCATATTGAGGTTTTATGGTTATTTACCTGTTTTGGAAAATAATTGATTTTCCACTTTTACGCTGATTTTTATACCTACTATGTAGTATGATTTTGAGAATTCTTACGGGTTTTTACAGCGAGGGGTTAGTACTTTTGGAAAAGCAAAGTTTTAGAAAATTATTGTTTTTGCCCACGCACACTTTTCTGTTTTGCGCCCCTCCGGGTTTTTGTTGACTATGGAGCTCTTGGCGTCGAGACGTGGTGGCATGTTTCCTCTTTAGTGTAGGGAATCTTTTCTTAGTAATCGTAGTGACTTTAGTACCTTCTACTCTGTAAATTTAGTTCCTCTGTTATTATTTCATTTGGTTCACATACTCCTGCGCACTCACCTTTATTTTATTCAAATTTCTTATTTTACTCTAAATTACACTCATTTCTTCAAATAACTCTCGTCACTCTTCGGAGTGTTGGCCAACACACCTCGATTTTTGGGTGTCCACCTAGACATCCGGGTTGGGGCGTGTCAAAAATCCCCTATATGGGCTTGTGGTTTGGTCTTTAACCGAAGGCGTCTCTCTGTTTTGTAGGTATAATTTCGTCAATTCGAAGGCTGCAGAATTTTGCTACCACACTTTCAGTTATGTAATCGTCTTAACAATTTGTATTCTTCTTTGTTTCTTTTAGTCAATGAAATAAAAATTCAAAATTTACAATAAGTTGTTTGTTCTTTTTTGTTCATTTAATTTGTCAACATGGTATCACAATGGGTTTAATCCGTCTCTAATTGGTATTTGTTCTTTGCTTGTGAAGAAATCTTCACAATGAATTGTTTTGTATTTCTTAGGTTTCAATTTACACAAGTATGCTTTACATATAGAAAAGAAAGAAACAACCCAGTTACCAGAATGACTTCTAGTGACCGGGTAAACCTACGCTTTAATCTAATCCTTAAATTAAGGAGATTACACTAATACCAATACATGCCACTAATCAGTCATCTTCCTTTAATCAAGGGAAGATGACTGGTACAGACAACAGACCACTCATGTACAGAAAAGTCAGCGCAGCAGAGAGCACGCAGTAGTTCAGTGGACAGAGGAGCCAACCGGATGAGGGTTATACAGCCAACCCGATGAGAAAACAGCAACCCGATACATCATTCAAACCATCTCGATGTGCATGCCGATCATCCCGATGTACCATGCAGCTGTTTATTTATGTATTTCAACACTCCCCCTCAAGTTGGATCTAGTAAGTTAGTAGATCCAAGCTTGCTTAAAAGATGATGTAGATGAACTGAGGACAATGGTTTGGTGAAAAGATCTGCAAGCTGATCATGACTTCTTGTAAAAACAGTGCTGATAACTTGAGATTGAACTTGATTCCGAATGAAATGGCAATCCACCTCAATATGCTTGGTTCTCTCGTGGAACACAGGATTAGCAGCAATGTGAATAGCTGCCTGATTGTCACACATAAGAAACATGGGTGCAGAACTAGGAAAGCCTAGGTCAGAGAGCAAACCTTTAAGCCATATTAATTCGCACGCCGTGACCGCCATTGCCCGATATTCTGCCTCTGCACTTGAGCGAGCAACAACTTGTTGTTTCTTGCTCTTCCAGGTGACGAGATTTCCACCAACAAATGTACAGTAGCCAATTGTAGATTTTCTATCGACTTCATTCCCTGCCCAATCTGCATCTGTATAGCCGGAAATATTAGTAGACTGATTGTTCTTCATGAGAATTCCTCGACCGATGGAACCTTTGAGATAACGCAGGATTCTTTTGACAATGTGCATATGATGCACAGTAGGTGCATGCATGAACTGACTGACCATGCTAACAGCATAGGTAATATCTGGTCGAGTGATTGTGAGATAAATGAGTCGTCCCACCAGTCTTTGATAGTGCTTTACATCCGGTATGGCCTCTCCATCAACGTTGAGCTTCAGTTTGCAGTCAACAGGTGTGGTGGCAGGCTTGCAATCAAGCATTTTTTCTTCCTTGAGTAGATCCATCACATACTTTCGTTGATGGATAAACAGTCCTTTGGAGAAAGTTGCCATCTCTATTCCCAGAAAGTACTTTAACCTCCCCAAATCCTTGATGGCAAAGGTTTGCTGTAGTGTCTGCTTCAGGTCTGCAATTTCTGCAGCACTATCTCCAGTGATGATCAAATCATCAACATATATAAGAACCACAAGTTTCCCTTTCCCATTTGTGCGGACAAACAGGGAAGAATCAGCATTACTGTGTGTGAAACCGATCGTGGTCAGCACAGAGCTAAGCTTGGCATACCAAGCTCGAGGTGATTGCTTCAACCCATATATTGCCTTGTGCAGTTTACACACCAGGTTATCCTTTAGAGGACCATAGCCTGGAGGAAGTTGCATGTAGACTTCTTCTTGAAGTTCTCCATGAAGGAATGCATTTTTTACATCCATTTGGTAGAGAGACCATCCACTATTTATCGCCACAGAGAGAAGAACCCTCACGGTGTTCATCTTGGCAACAGGAGCAAATGTTTCTTTATAGTCGACCCCATAAGTCTGAGTGAAGCCGCGAGCCACAAGACGAGCCTTGTACCTTTCTATAGAGCCATCAGCTTTGAACTTGATTTTGTATATCCATCGGCTTCCAACAGCCTTCTTTCCTTAAGGAAGCGGAACAAGACTTCACGTGCAGTTATCTTCCAAAGCCTTGAGCTCTTCTCCCATTGCTTGTTTCCACGGAGGAAGAAGAGCTGCTTCCTGGTAGGTCGTTGGTTCACAATGCTCGTCTAGCGCACTTACAAAGGCAACATGGGACGGAGACATTGCACTAAAATTACATGTGACTGGATACCGCGAAGCATAAGTCACATAATCTTGTAATTTTGTCGGAGGCTTTCTTGCACGGGGAGGGTTTCTCCTGATCACTTGGGCTTCTTGATTGGAATTGATCTCTTCATTCTCTGTACTATTGTCAGATTGCTCCAAGGTGCTTAATTCATCTTGGGGTTCTCTCAACTCCTGTAGATTAGTTGTAGAATCTTCTTGTATCACTGGATCGGTAAAGGTTTGAGGCAGTGGTAAAAAATTGAGTACTTCCTCCCCCTGAGTTGTAGCATGCTCAAAATAAGAATTGTTTTCTTCAAATTGGACATCCTTAGAAACAATGCATTTCTTGGTGACTGGATCAAAGCATTTATATCCCTTTTGAGTAGAGGAATACCCAATGAATATGCATTTAGTTGCCTTGGCATCAAGCTTATCTCGATTTTTGGCTTGAATGTGTACGTAACAGACACAACCAAATACTTTGAGGTGAGTCAAGTCAATTTTCCTGCTTTTTAGCACTTCATAGGGAGATTTGAACCCTAACACTGAACTTGGCAGCCTGTTGATGAGGTAAGTTGCCGTAAGGATAGCAGATGCCCAGAACCTCTTTGGAATACTCATATGTATCATGAGGGATCGAGTTTTTTCCAAGAGATCCCTGTTTTTTCTTTTTGCAACACCATTCTGTTGAGGAGTACCTACACAGCTTGTTTGATGGATGATGCCATGTTCACTTAGATATTGAAACATATTGTTTGACGTGAACTCAGTGCCATTATCTGATCGAAAAATTTTGACATTTGATTGAAATTGGGTTTTAATGTGAATGTGAAAATCCTTGAAGATATTGAAGACTTCATTTTTTGACTTCATTAGATAAACAACGCTAATTCTGGTAAAGTCATCCACAAATAAGAAAAAGTATCTAAAACCTTCCATTGATTCAATAGTAGGACCCCACACATCACTGTGTATAAGTTCAAACGGCTTACATGTTGAAGTTTGGGATTTGCCGAATGGCAATCTGGTGGATTTTGACAATTTACATGTTTCACAGTCAGTGAGGGGCTTACAATCATTTGGAAAGATTTTTGACATTACAAACTCCGAGGGGTGAGCTAGTCTCTTATGCCATAACTGGTTTTCATCTATGGACTTTAACTTGGCGTGCAAGGCTTGATTTTTTATGTGGTTTCTGCACAGATAATAAAGTCCATTTATGAAGACCCCATCACCAATCGTCTTCTTGGTGAGAATATCTTGAAATATTACATCATTGGATGAAAAAATTGCACGACAATTTAAATTGTTGGTGATTTTCCCAACAGATAACAATTGGAACGGAAAAGATGGTACATATAAGGCACTGGAAGGTTTTTGGTTGAAAAAATGTTAATTTCTCCAGTGCCTAAAACAGGAACAATTTTTCCATTCGCAATAGACACATGTGATGGTTTTGAAAAAGATTTAAAAACCTTTAAATTTTTTATTTTGTTTGTCATATGATCAGTGGCACCAGAATCAATTATCCAACAATCTTTTTCAATACTAGTTAATAATGCAGTAGAAAAAGCTTGTAGAATACCTGGTGCCTCTTTACTTGGTATTCTCTGATTTCCAGAAAGGAATTCCGCAAATTTTCCCAACATAGTTGTATGTTGGTCTCCTTCACCATTAGCTGATCCTGAAGCACCTCCACGTCCCTTCTCATGTAAGTAGTTCGCAAACTCGTTGATGAGAGTAAGCAGATTGGTCATGAACTCAGCTGATCCATGGGATGTGGAGGAAGAAGGTTGAACAGCAGCAACTTGAGCCCTGAAGTGACTTTGTTGAGAGGACCGCGGTATGATTTTTCCTTCTTTGGTGAACTTGGGTTTAAGCTCTGGATGGAGTTCCCAACACTTATCTTCAGTATGCCCAACGACATTGCAGTGTTTGCACTTTAGGTGTGGGAATCTGCCCTTGTACACCTTTGCTTCAGTATGCTTGGCATGAGACACGTACGCACGAGACTCCGTCATCCTTGGGCTTTGTTCAATGCTCATTACCTTCCTTCGTGCTTCTTCTCTCTGAATTATAGCACAAACATTGTTGAAGGAAGGTAATTCTTGGCTCATCAGAATGTGGCTTCTCAAGTCCTCGTAGTCTGGGCTCAAACTTCCCAGCAACTGGTAGATTCTGTCTTCCTCTGCTCTTTTGAGTAGCACTGCAGGGTCAGTGGTATGTGGAAGATACACATCTAGCTCATTCCACAGGGTTTTGAGCTTCCCGAGATGTTGAATAAAGGATTTACCTTCTTGCTGGAGGCTGACAGTGTCTTTCTTTAGCTGGAACACTCGCGCATAATTGTTTTGGTTTCCGTACATTTCCTTCAAGCTTGTCCATAATTCTTGAGAGGAATTAGAATAGCTGAAAATCTCAACTATATGCTTCTCCATGATGTTAAGTAGGAGAGACATAACCAGTTGATCTTTGCACAGCCATCCACTGTACAAAGGTGAAGAGACGTCTGGAACTTCCATGCCTTCATTTACGAAACTGAGCTTTCCCTTACCTCCAAGGGCCAATGAGACAGCTCGAGACTATGGTAGATAATTAAACTCGTTCAAAAGAATTGAACACAGTCGTTGTTTGGTGTTTACCTCAAATTCTGAGGTATCTAAGTAGGTAACATTTGAGGGGGGAGCATTTGAGTTTTCCCCTCTCAAATTTACAGATCCTTCCTCAACCATTTTGATGAAATAATTTTACAGCAGAAAAAGAAAAATTTTTAGAGTCAGGTTAAGATTGAACCTGCTCTGATACCATGAAGAAATCTTCACAATGAATTGTTTTATATTTCTTAGGTTTCAATTTATACAAGTATGCTTTACATATAGAAAAGAAAGAAACAACCCAGTTACCAGAATGACTTCTAGTGACCGGGTAAACCTATGCTTTAATCTAATCCTTAAATTAAGGAGATCACACTAATACCAATACACGCCACTAATCAGTCATCTTCCTTTAATCAAGGGAAGATGACTGGTACAGACAACAGAACACTCATGTACAGAAAAGTCAGCGCAGCAGAGAGCACGCAGTAGTTCAGTGGACAGAGGAGCCAACCGGATGAGGGTTATACAGCCAACCCGATGAGAAAACAGCAACCCGATACATCATTCAAACCATCCCGATGTACCATGCAGCTGTTTATTTATGTATTTCAACAGCTTGGTATCAAATTTTTTTTTTTTTGAAATTTGTCAATTTTCATTTTGGTTTCGTTTTATCTTTTGATTTGGCTTTCGCGTCTATTATTTAATTGTTTTTGTTCTTGTTTGCATGTGTCGACCTTCCTCTCTTATTTGATTTTCTTGGTTTCTTATGCTTCCTTTTTGGTTGTACACCTTGGTAGTTTTTCGCGGATTGAAGTTAACGAATTCTTGGTTTTTTAAAATATATTTTCTTCGTCGTTCTCCCGCTCCGACGGTGATCTCAAACCGTTGATCTTAAAGTAGAAAAAGAAAAAAATATTTGATTTAGACAAACATTGACCGCTCATACCTAGCCTGGGATGGTTATTGACCGGACAATCAAAGATGGTGCTTGGTTTGACAAACATTAGCAGAGTATGCTTGGTCTAGAATGAACGTCGACCACGTCATATTTAATGTGAAATTGTCAAATTGACATGAAAGAAATAAAAAAAGAGAAGGAAACAGAATTAAGACTGTTTTGATGGCTCTTCAAGGTGTTTTGTGATGTTGGCCTCAATTTTCGGTTTTGTGTTTTGGTAATTGAATTGGTAAATTGCAGCAGAGAATTAGGGTTTAACGTTGTGTATTTTTCTTTCTAGGAGGCTTGGTATATATATATATATACAAACAAGTACAAGTTGACTATGAGTACAAGAAATTCCTAATAATAAGGAAATTCCTATCAATAAGAAAAATACAATTATACAATAAATAAAAAATTATTGACTCATGCTAACAGACAATAATATTGACATCGATGTTAGCATTAACATTGGAATTGATATTAGGTATCGACATTGAAAGCGGTATTAGCATTGGCATTAGTATTGACATTCGTATTGGAATTGACATTGACAATTAGCATCAATTTTCGTCTTGGGATTTTCTAGTATGAAACGAATTAGGATTTTTTTTCCTATTTTTAATTAGGGTTCAACATTATTTTCCTCCTTTTATTGCTTTGTTATTTGCCTTAGAATTATGTCTTCATAAATGCACCTCTTGTGACTCAGTAAGAAAAGTTAAGTCTTAGCAAGATATAACATTTTCGCTATGTAGTCGGCTTGGCAATAAGAATTAGTTTTTTCATTCAGTTTTTTCTCTTTCTTTGATTTGCTACAATTAAAACATATGACACATTCGTGCACAAGCCTTTTTCTCTTCAGCTACACAATCATTAAATTTTTGCAGGCCTTTTTACCGTATTTGCTATTTGGAAAGCATGTACTAAGTTTATTTTTTAGAACCGGCTAGTTTCTTTATATCGTCAATGCATGTCTATTTAATCTAGATTCGTTAATGTTGGTAAGTTTAGCCCTGAATATTCTTAAGGTATGGATATTCGTATAATTTCTTATTTGGGTATCCCACATATCCCTTGTAAAGTCTTTCGTATTAGTCATGTGATTTGGTATCCGCCTTGGTTTTTTTGGGTTAAGCTTAACATTGATGGCTTATCTAAAGGAAATACTAGTAGCTTTTAGGGATTAGCATGGTCGGTTTCTTGGTGGATTCTGTCAAGCTATTGGTCATTACATTTTTTTTTTTGCGGCACTAACGAGCGATTATTATTGGTGTTGATTTTTTGTTCAGGAGGTTGGCATGTGACTTTGATTGCAAAAAGATTCTTTTAGTGTTCTTACTTATGTCTATTCGGATGACTTTGTTCCTCCCTCACCGTACATAATGGTTTACATGTTTTGCTCGCATTTGAAAGATAATTTTGTTTTTCCTCTCACATTTACCGGAAAAAGAATGTGGTTGCGGATAGTTTTGCTAACATGGGCTTGTCTTCCTCAGCTTTGGTGTGACATGACTCCCATCTATTGGCGATTCTTGCTTCTTTGCATTAAGGTTTTCTTGGCTTGTATGATTTTATGATTTTCAAATTAGTCTGCAGCGCGGCTTACATGTTAGCCCTTCTTTCCTTATGTGTAATTTTCTTCGTTTCCTATTTTTTTAAGCTAAACATCCTATAAATCACAAAAGCATTTTTATTTATTATTTATTTTTGTTACGTTGAGGAAATCAAACAGTGTACCTTCTTAATCCTAATTAATTACATCTCCAATATTGGTTATGAGAACAATATATATGTAAGATTATTTTAACCGCACTGTAGGCGACAACTCCAATATATAAAAGTGATAACTTATAAAGACCTGTAATATTGGAGATGTAATGCTGGTTTGGAAATATTTTTAAATTGATTGAAAGCGTTTTTGGTGAAAAGTTTTTTGCAGGAAGCACTTCAAGTGCTTTTCCAAGATCCACTTGCATTTTTATTAAGGATTGGTTTTAAAAACACTTTTACCAAAAAACACTTTCATTTATTTTAAAAGCAACTCCAAACGAGCCTATAATTTACAATATGTGATCCCAATAACACGAAATATGGAATGAAAATAACAATATTGTTATAAATAATATTAGCATAGTGTGATTGTGTAAATCTTAGGTAGATATGGATTAGAATGCTATCATAATCTAGTGTTTCTATGCTATTAGGTATGTACTTACTTGGAGATCAAGTTTATCTCTCCTTGTGGTTTACTATAAATAAAGGCACTAGGCATGAGAAATATGTACTACAATTCCTCAAGCCTTTCTCCCTTTCTCTCTTTCTCTCTTTGTCGCACCCTCTCTCTAACTTTAGACCACAACACGTTATCAACACACTCTTTTTCGCTGTACTAAAGAGAATTATACCAGAGTTTTAGCCATCTTCAATCATGGGGAGTATTATTTTCAATAATTCTTATTTTGATTTGCTTTTTAGTTTTATTGAATTAATATATTTGCTATTGATTCAATTTTTTCCTTGTTACTTTATGTTGAATGAGATTCAATGCATTGAAGATGAAAATCCGGAGTGAAGGCAATTCTCCTACAAATTGATTATCATCTGGAATCCAAGTACTTCTAAAACACAGTTTCAATTTTGATATTTTTTCAACCTTGGTTGCATATCTGAAACATTCACCATGATGCCTGAACCCAATTTTATGCTTTTAAAAGAATTATAATCTTCTGCTTAAATTGTGTTCGCATTTAAATTCATATATTTGCTATATATTATTGTGAATTGATGATTGTGTGAACGAAAGGAAAAATTAGGATTTTCATTTTTTTTAATCTTTTGAAAAAAAAAAAAATCAAAACCCTGCGCTGAGCCGTTCCTGCCCAGAACCCCAGTCCAGAAACAACGCTGTTTTGTGCGTCTCCTTCCTTGGACCATGCCACGATTCAAGTGGCCTGCAACCCACCTTACCGTGCCTTCGACGACCTGCAGTCGTCCTCACTTGAGATTCAATCGCCTCATATGATGATTTTCGAGATTTCTCGTTGAAATCTTGTCGGAATTCTTGAGTTCCTTACTCGAATTCCCTCGGACTCTGGACCCCGACGTCAAGAACTTTGAGTTCTCTGTCCATTTTTGGTTCCCCGTCGCAAACCACGACTCGCTTCGCCCTTGGTTTGCATCCCTGACCGCCAGCAGCGACGTTGCTGCTTCTTTTCTGGTGAACTGCATACCCAGCTCCGACTGGGCTCCCTGTAACAGACACCCTATGCCTTGAGTCTCCTCTATAAACCGACCCACTTCTAAATCGGCCCCAGTTTGGGCCCTCTCCTACTCTCGGCCCACTCACACCAATCCAGCCCATGTTAAGCCTCGACACCTATTTCCTTTCAGCCCAAGTAAGCTTAGCCCACTCTCACTTCAAATCAGCCCCTAATGGGCTTTGGACCTCCTACACGTTTTTTTTTCTCCTCTGTTGTCCTGCAGCCCAATAACACCTATTTGGGTCTGCAACTCATATCCCAGCCCACCTCCAAGTCAACCTCAAATTTTTTTTATTTGGATTGTGACTTATACTAGTCTCGTAGACTACTCACACATAGGTCCTGAAGTTACCCATATTCACTATATCTGTTTTCAATTGCTTTATATATTTTTCTATATATTGCGTTTGTTTGCAAGTACCATGAACTTGAAGTTCATGTTATTAATTTGAACCCGAAGTTTCGACAAAGTGCCATATAATTTTTTTTTTATGCTTCCTAAAACTCACCACTCATTTAGAGACGCGAAGTTCTCCATGATTAATCCACTAAACCAAACCATGTCTTGGAACCCCGAATGTTCTAACTTTAATGCTTATAGAGAATTTATTTCCCATAAGCACTAACCACAATCTTGTTCCCTCCATCTAGTGGATTTTCGAACCCTAATAAGTTTGATTTCGCTGACATGGAAGTTTTTGGCAGAAACTAGTTTATGTGGGCACGAGTTGTGAAGCTCCACTTGACTACCGAGAAGCTGAAAAACATTGAAGCCAACAATGGTGTGGATAGAGCTAAATAAGCATCCGCCGTGATCTTCATTCGAGGACTTATGCCTGAAGCATTGTAAATGGAAGTACCTCGATGATGAGGATTTCATGGCTCTTTGACTCGCTTTACGGACCATTCCAATTATAAAAAGATGATCTTGCCTAAAGCAAGACATATATTGCCTGACGCAATACATGATTGAACCCCATATGTGAATAGGAACAATTTTGAAATCTATAGAATCCGATTGAATTTTGACTAGAGAAGATTTTCTCATCCATCCATGCTTCTTAACATGCTCTTGAAGAAGCACTGTAGAGAGTAGAAGTTCATTAAATTCTCGGATCTGATTACTACCACATTGCTCACTGAAAAGCATAACAGTGAAAAAGGTACCCAGTGATTCGGCTGGGAGGTACCGAACGGTATAGACCCAACTTCGGTTGGAGTCTACTGAATGGTGTGACCCAACTTCGGCTGGAGTCTATCAAATGATATAGACCCAACTTCGGCTGGAGCCTACCGAATGGCATGCTCTGCTTCAACAGGGAAGTATCGAATGTCACGCTCTACTTCGGTAGAGGTGTACCGAACACAAGGCTTTGCTTCGACAGACACCTACCGAATCTGCTCATCCATATTTTGTTGAAGAGTAATGCATAGTGGTAAAATTAGGGTCTATCAAGGGGGTGGCATCACGATCACACACGTGATCCCTTGGCACCTAAGACCCAAAGCTTCAAGAATAAAAGACAGTATTCCTGAACCTCAATCGTGCAAAATCTACTTCTATTTTGATGAAAGAGATCATTGGTTATGCACTTGTCTGTGCCCCTACCAATGTTGTTGAGGAGTACTATTCCCGTAGTCAATCTATGAGACTAATCTTGCTCTACCTAACACATATGGAAAAGCTGAATTTTGACATGGAATGCCATGGTGGCCGAACCCCCTATCTAAATTTGGTTTACTTTGTGAAGAATTTCCTATGTTCTCAGATTCAAGTTTGGTGTTTGTTTTAGTTATGGATATTGTTATGAATATTGTCCTCGAATATGAGTTAATTGAATCATGTTTCTTGTACATGTGACCGAATTCAATTAACATGTGATAAGGTATAAATGTGGAGAAGTTAGTTGTCTAGATGAATGTGTTACTATGTGGACTAACTTCATACCTAAATCACCCCTCTAGCAACGAATTCAGGTCTATCTAACCTGATTAAGGGCATTGGCAACCCTCCTCGTTGTATTAATGATACTGAATTACCATTAAAGGGCCTTATATTCTCCATTCCGGAAGAACGTCATTGAATTTTAAGGATATTCAAGAGAACAATGATCATGAAAACCACTGTATAAAATAGAGTGAAGTATCTTGGCTGACGAGGTTTTGATGAGGCACCCACATCGGGGTGGTCATACCCTTGTGTGTTTTCTTACTACTTACGTCTTAAAGATGTTAAGTATGCATTAATTCACTTTTTTCTCCTTAGACTATGAGTTTTGTCCCACCTTAGGTTTTACCATAGCCAGGTTTTGGTGAGACTTACTTTTATATGCAAATTCCTATATGAGACTCGCGTGTTCTCTATCGTGCCTGCGAGACGACTTCATCAACTTTCTCTACATCATCTTGAAGATCTGATGCGATATCTACTTGAGTATTTACATACTCAAGGGGGAGTGTTATATATAATATTAGCATAGTGTGATTATGTAAATCCTAGGTAGATATGGATTAGAATGCTATCATAATCTAGTGTTTCTATTCTATTATGTATGTACTTACTTGGAGATCAAGTTTATCTCTCTTTGTGGTTTACTATAAATAAATGCACTAGGCATGAGGAATATGTACTACAATTCCTCAAGTCTTTCTCCCTTTCTCTCTTTCTTTCTTTGCCGCACCCTCTCTCTAATTTTAGGTCACAACATATATATTTTTTCTTTGGTAACAAAAATAACGATATATTTCAGTCACATAGAAGAGTTAAACCTTTCAAAGATGCACCTCCGGATGCGGAGCTAATATGTAAAGACCAAAGAGAGAAAAATGTGTCGTACCACATTTTTAGATAAGTTGCTCACATGAATATACAAGAACAGATGGTCATAAGAATATATGTTTCATCCGTGAATAAAATACATTCACAAGATATTAAGATCACTATGGAAAATGCTAACAATATTAGTCACCACAGTGAATTTCATGGCGCTGATGGTTGAATAAGTCTTAATTAGTGTTTCATACCCACAGATAAGTGGTTTGTAGGTAATCAGGCAAAGGCTAATTCCTTCCTTCTATTTTCCTGTAGTGATTAGGTTGCAACCAAACTAAATTAAAACAATAGATTAAAAAAGAAAATTGCACTATGATATATAGTTTTTTGATAAACAATAAGATAATTACACTAAATTGATCTAAACAACAAAATAAGACCGGATTTCGAACTTGAATGAAAATAGAGCACATGATATATAGTTATAATATACGAAACAAGAATGTTGGGAAATTAAGGAATGTGATTCATAACGTAAGGGTTGTGCAAAGGAGAAGCAACTTTTCTTCTTTGGAAGAGAAATTTAAAGTAAAATCTTCCCTAAGAAATATCAAAAGAGCACTACTTTTCATGCTTTGTGATTCGTTTTTTGTAAAAGAATAACTTTTCTTTCTTTGATTTTCGCAACCCCAACATTCTCATCTTTGGAAAGCATTGGAAAGTTGTGTTGGGAGGGTTCAAGATATATTAACTAAAAAAAGGTTAAAAAAATAAAGGAAAGGATTAAGAAAAATATCGATAAGCATCTCCTCTTTAAATTTCAAAGATGTTTGCTACTTTAGAATCACGAAAAGATCATAATCTTCACAACTTTAAATTAAAACCCTTAAGCATAAGTAGGGAATTTGTCGCTTATGGCTTTTTAAAAGATTAGGGTTTTTGAGACATACTGCATGGAGGGCAAAAGATTGCCAGCTGTCTTTCTCTTACTTGTTTTGAACCAAATCCGGCTTAATATTTATTATACTCTCTTTAACTTTTTACTTAACTTTTGCTACTTTGTTCCATACTTGAAAGGAAGAAAGCCTCCATCTTAGACTGCCTTCGGTATTTTTTGTCCATTTTTTCTTTTACCAGTTTCCTATTTTCCATTTGTCTTCTTTGTCCAACTTTAATCCACCGCATTTAATTTCCATTTTGGTGCTAATACATACAGTTTCCTTTTGGTAGTAATGCATACATTTACTTCTTTAATAAACATGAATGAAGCACTGAAGTTATAGAACCATATGTTAGCCACTGTTTTCTCAACTGTCTCTCATAGGATGTAATTACAGAACAGTTAATTACAAAACTAACTGAATTAACTTTGTTGGCCATGACCAAAAATAAAGTTATGAGAACTGGAAATAATAGGTGTTGCTATTTGAATGGAACCCTAAAAAATAAAGTTATGAATTAAATTTGATGTGCCGACCCTTTTTTTTATAAAGGTAAATTCATATATATTAGATACCAAGTTGGGTATAGGTTTTAAGGAAAAATATCATATGTAAGGAAAAATACCAAGTCTAATTAAATATTTTATGATAAGCCATAAATTTTATTGCAAGTGATCCTATGACTAAATAAAAGATATGAGAGATTACCATATTGTTCTCAAGTTTATTTCTTTCAGAATTTTATAAGGCCTTTAGAGCTCGAGGTTAACTTTGAAGGTTCAGGGTTTTAAAAGGTCGGTCAAGGTTTGGGGTTGATCATTTTGGGTTTAGGGTTTTAGAATGTCCTTGGGAGGAGCTTAGGGCTTAGGGTGTAGGTCTCGGGTTTTGGGCAAAGCCCAAAATCCAGGAACTAGACCCTACGCCTTAAGCGATTAACGTAATAAAAAAAAAATTTCTTCTAAAAAAATTCATACTCATGCTTGTTAGTTACAATTCATTGGGAAGGTTAATGACTATAACTTTGTGATGGTAGAGTTGGACATTATTGTCATTTTACCTAGCAAATTAGTTTGACTTTTCAACTAGTACCTAATGACACAACCCGTACCGGAGAATAATATTATTTTATTCCCGGAGGTGCAAAATGACGATTTTGCCCTTGGTTGACCTTTCGGTTGACTTTTGCGTCGTACCTCGTACGACGCATTCACTTGTATTTTCGTGACGTGCTCGTCGCTACGAACCCGTAGATGCGAGCGGAACGCCATTCGGAGTTCGAATGAGCGTTCTACGGACGTAATCTGGTTGTGTTTCGTATTTGGGCCTTGGGCCCAGTAATTTCTGTGGGCCCAGCCCACTGTGTCTCTCTGTCACTCAACATTTCCCCTCACTCTCTGTACTCTGTCTCTTTCTCCCTAACTCACTTTAGCTCTACAAGTTTGCAGAAAACACAAACAAAAAACCAAACTCAAAAATTGCTCTGGACACCCAAACCTTCACCGCACCATCCCCGACCTCGTCTCAGGCCAACATGCCACTGTTGTGCATCACTATCCTCACCCTCATCATCCTCGAGCCTCGACGAGCCCAGAAACCCGAGAAAAACCAGAGACCCAGAAACCTTCAAATCACCATACTTGGACTCCTGGGAGCCTTGGGAGCTAGGCCCAAGGCCTGCATGTATGAATCTGGTCGAGATCGAAGGAATCAAAATCTAACCGAGGCCTTTTCTCCAATTTCCGACCAACTCCGACCGAGTTTGGGCCCCAAACTGGTAAATCCTAACTCCCCTCAACTCAAGCTTCATTTTGGTACCAATTTCGTAAATTTTGGTGAAGAAATGAAACTTCTGCAATTTTCCAGAATTTCCGGCAAGGTTCCCCAGATTCCGGCGGCGGCGAGCGGCGGACGGCGGCGGCGCTCGGCTGCCGGAGTTGCAGCGGCGTGACGTCAGCTACCGGTCCGTGACGTCAGCAGGACCCGGTCCAACCCGGTCCGAACCGGGGAATATACCTGAGGTATATTCCGTTCCTATTTGATGCCGTCAAGGAATATTCCCTAACGGCGACGAAATATTCCGTAACGCCGTTAGAGAATATTCCGTTAACAGAATGGAATATTTCGTTAAAGTTAACGGCTCGCCGTTAACTTTAACGGCGCGTGAACAGTGCCGCGCGTGAGGCGCGTGACCGGCGCGTGGCCGCGCGTGGTGGACTTCCACCGGCGCGTGGCGGCGCGTGAGGGCGCGTGGGACCTCACAGCCGCGCGTGGCGGCGCGTGTGGCGGCGCGTGCGACGGTGCACGGCGGCCCACGACGGCGGTTTTGGGGTTTTCGACCCCGAAACTCCGTTTTCGGGTATCCGAACGCCGTTTTTTCTTGTAATTTCGTACACTTTACTAATTTGTGGGTTTTGAAACTAGGTTTTGGCGACCCGTGGCTTTCGGAGAACGTGCATTTAGACTCCCCGGCTTCGGTATTTGTGAGTGGGCCCCTTCCTCACTTAAATTAAATGTTTTATATGTTTTAATTATATAAATGGTTTTGCCTATACTTTAAATTGACTATTAATTTACTTATTGGCAAACTTAATTTATGTCTACACTTTTAATGACTGTAGTTTAGTACTTGTTCCGTATTTTGGTAGACCTTGTAATTCGTAGTATTTACTTGGTTTATTGGATAGACTTGATGTTTGTTAGACCGACTCGGTAATGTATTAGGCCATGGAAATTAGTGGGCCTCGACCCATATTTCCATTTGGATTTATGCCATTAAATTGGTGATTTCTGTATTACCTTGCATGCGTATTACAATTATCTTACCAACCCTATTTTCGGGGGTTTAGGAAATTAATTATTTTAATTCCCTATTTATGCGTTTGGATCTTATATTCGTTTGACGGGCCATGGGCCGTATTTGGGTGAACTTTGGAAACGATAATTTCCTATCATATTTTGGGTTCACCTAATCTACCATTAAGTTGGTATTTCTATACCTTGGTACCCGTATGGTGTATTCTTGGTATTTCACGTATTGTAGTTGTACTCTTGGCATTTCGGGTACGGCACCCGAGTACACTTTATATATATAGGTTGTTTAAAGGTTATCCCAAAAAGGGAAATTACCTTATACTGTTTATTTAGAAATACTCCGTGGCATGTTTTTATACGCTCAACTTGGGAGGCTTACACGGTGTTTATTGTACTGTCCGGGCCAGGACCAGCCTTCACGTGATTGTTCACACGCACCGATACGCTCACTATGGATCCATAGTAGGTGCCAGCCTGTTCGAGGTCGCATGGGCGCCCGAACTCGTTGTGATGCGATTAGCGCCAGCTTCACGTGATCGTAGTACATGAGCGTAACTTTATTTATACACCCAGCCTGTTCATGACAGAATATATCTGTATGAACTCGTGTGTCTGCCTTGCCTAACCGAGCATTTATCTCGTAGTTGGATTGTGAGTTATCTCTGATTTTCACTGATGCCACGGATACATTTATTTGAATTACAGTCTTTCGGTATAACTTTATTTTACGAACTTTTTATAAGTATTCTACGCCGAACGGTGGCTTTCTGCCCGTTTCGGACGGTAAGTATATTTCCGTACTTACCTTGTTTTCTACCTACTAGTATATTATGTTTTCAAGAAAGGTTTTACGAAACTTAATACCTGTTTTACGGCGAGGGGTTAGTATTTTCATAAAGGAAAGGTTTTTACAAAAACTAACTATGGCCCACTCACCCTTTTGTTTTGCGCCCCAACAGGATTAGCGGCTTGGAGTCGTTGACGTCGAGACCCGGTGGTATGAAGATGTTCAGAATTTCCTTGTAATTGTAAATTTCCAGTATTCTGTACCTTGTACGACTGTTATTGAATTCAATTGTTCAATTTATTCCTTATTTTATTCAAATTGGCTTTCGTCACCCTACGTGGTGTCGGTCAGCACACCCGACTTTTGGGTGTCCACGTGTACATCCGGGTCGGGATGTGTCACCTAATCTAAAACTATGGTATTTTAACTTAAAGTTATTTTGAATTTGGTATTTAAACTAAAAACTCCCTTTTTATAATTAACTTTTGATTACGATATCTCAACCTCGACTAATGTGAAACATACCATGACAATTACCATATTAGTTAGCTAAAAATTAGCCCTGTAAAAAAGGCCAAGGCCCGACAGGCTGGCCCGAGTCCAACCCTGTTTTTTGGGTTGTGGGCTGGCCCTGCCTAGTCTTAGAGCCAGGTTTTATCTGGCCCGATATTAAATGGGTAGAGCATGGGCCTTACATTTTAAGCCATGGGCTAGCCCATGGGCTGGGCTAAACCCGGCCCTTAAGCCCAATTCTTAGGCCCGATATTTTTTAATTTTCTTTAATATAATTAACTTTTTTTTCAACACTTATACAATTTAATTTATATTAACCAAACAAATACCTTAGTTAAAATGGTAATTGACAACTAATAGACTTAAAAGGTCAAAAATTCAATTCTCACCAACATTATTATTTTTTTATATTTAAATAAAAATGATTAAAAGGCCAAAAATTGAGCCTGGCTGGGCGACCCGCTCATAGGCCCAAATTTTCTCAGCCCGTGGACTGGGGCAGGGCCTTGCATATTTGGCATAGGGCCGGCCCAATTTTTTCCTAGGGCCCAAAATTTTAGGACCGATTAAGGCTTGGGCCTTGACTTCTCAGAGCTGGGTCAGCCTGGCCCATTTTACAGGTCTACTAAAAATAAAGTTGATGTTCAAAATAAGTGACAAAAGTTTAAAAATCAAATAAAATATTATAACATCCATGGATATCAAGAGACGCCATTAACATTTCATGAATAAGGTAAAGAGGAGCCTCACTCTACGTTATCACATTACTATTGAATCACCATGGAGTGGCTCAGTAGTTGGGGAGAAATCCAGACCCGTATTCCACATAACTTCTCCTAGGTTCGATTCCTGGCGATGGTGAATCACACGATGATGGCCAGGGAGATGCTGAAATGTCTCTATGAGTCTTCCAGGCCCCCAAAAGGGTGGACTGTCGTGGCTTAGCCACCAACTGATCTTTTTTTGTAAAAAAAAAAAAAATCACACTACTAATGAGCGTGAACTTAGTTAAATTATTGACAATACCATTACAGAGTAACAAAATTAAAACTCATAAGTTAGGACTTTAGCTCTCAGATTATTAGCAACCCCACTAGATAATAAGAGTTTTTACCTCTCAAATTATTTGCTGGGCGTCTACCAATGAAAGTTACAACTACTCTTATTATTTGTTGAATCCTTAAGCCTTAAGTATATGTTGACTTTTGTGTATATTTCTGTAATTTTGGAATTCTTAGTTAATATGATTTCATGTAAATTAGTTGTTTCCTTGCAACATCTTATAAATTCCTTGAGACATGAACAAAGACATACAATTATTACAAAAGAGCATTCTCTTTTGTATATAATTGTTTAGAAGAAAACTCATCGAACCAAATTAAAGATCTTAACTATCGTACAAAATTCTCAAACCCTAAACGCTAGAGAGAAAAACTAAGAAAAATTCTAAGTTGCCGACCTCAGTCTTTGGCTTAGGGTTGGTAGCAATCCCACTTGGTTCTCCTATATCTTTTAATCATCTTTTGGTTGTGGTCGCTCTTTCGTTCTGGTGAAAAAAGTATTAATTAGTTGTGGTCGCTCTCTCACTTTGTTGAAGAGAACCTTTATAGCATCTAGCGGTGATTGTTGTTCAAAATTGAGGTGATGTTTTTTTTTATACTTTTTGAAGCTTAATGTTTGTTGGATGTGACTCAGTGTTTTTTTTTTTAACTTACAATTGCAAGATCATTAAAGGATGATGTACGTGCTTTTTTACTTGTGGTGCCTTTAGGGTAGTTCTACAACGTGCAATTAATTAAGGTTTGGTCCTCGTGTGGTATCTTTCATGTTGATTAGACGTGGGTCCTTTGCTAGGAATTATATTCTACTGTTGATGAGTTTATAATTGTAAAGTTGTGGTGTTTCTTTTGATGTGTGAGATATTTTGGTTACGTTTGGCAAACCTATCGAGTGTATTTTCTTGATCGTTCTTAATCAATTTTCATTGCATCTAAAAAACGGTTTCAAATATATAATTAAGTTCAAATAATGTTGACCAATTTATCTTCTGTTGAATGGAGCATATATTTGTATATACAACTAATTTTCCCTTTAAAAAAGAAAATTGCACTATGATATATAGTTTTTTGTTGATAAACAATAAAGATAATTACACTAAATTGATCTAAACAACAAAATAAGACCGGATTTCGAACTTGAATGAAACAAACACATGATATATAGTTATAATATACAGAAACAAGAATGTTGGGAAATTAAGGAATGTGATTCATAACGTAAGGAGTTGTGCAAGGAAGCAACTTTTCTTCTTTGGAAGGAAATTTAAAAGTAAATCTTCCCTAAAAATATCAAAGAGCACTACTTTTCATGCTTTGTGATTCGTTTTTGTAAAAGAATAACTTTTCTTTTCTTTGATTTCCCTTAACCCCAACATTCTCATCTTTTGAAGAAGCATTGGAAAGTTGTGTTGGGGGAGGGTTCAAGATATATTAACTAAAAAGGTTAAAAATAAAGGAAAGGATTGAAAAATATCGATAAGCATCTCCTCTTTAAATTTCAAAGATGTTTGCTACTTTAGAATCCTGAAAAGATCATAATCTTCACAACTTTAAATTAAAACCCTTAAGCATAAGTAGGGAATTTGTCGCTTATGGCTTTTTAAAAGATTAGGGTTTTGAGACATACTACATGGAGGGCAAAGATTGCCAACTGTCTTTCTCTTACTTATTTTGAACCAAATCCGGCTTAATATTTGTATACTCTCTTTAACTTTTTACTTAACTTTTGCTACTTTGTTCCATACTTGAAAGGAAGAAAGCCTCCATCTTAGACTGCCTTCAGTATTTTTGTCATTTTCTTTTACAGTTTCCTATTTTCCAATTTGTCTTCTTTGTCCAACTTTAATCCACCGCATTTAATTTCCATTTTGGTGCTAATACATACAGTTTCCTTTTGGTAGTAATGCATACATTTACTTCTTTAATAGTAATGAAGCACTGAAGTTATAGAACCATATATTTAGCCGCATTTCTCAGCTATCTCTCATAGGATGTAATTACAGAACAGTTAATTACAAAACTAACTGAATTAACTTTGTTGGCCATGACCAAAAATAAAGTTATGAGAACTGGAAATAATAGATTGTTGCTATTTGGACTAGACCTAAAAAATAAAGTTATGAATTAAATTTGATGTGCCGACCCTTTTTTATAGTAGAATTCATATATATTAGATGCTGAGTTGGGTATAGGTTTTAAGGAAAAATATCATATGTAAGGAAAAATACCAGTCTAATTAAATATTTTATGATAAGCCATAAATTTTATTGTAGTGATCCTATGACTAAATAAAAGATGAGAGATTACCATATTGTTCTCAAGTTTATTTCTTTCGAATTTTATAAGGCCTTTAGAGCTCGAGTTAACTTTGAAGGTTAGGGGTTTTAAAAGGTGTCGGTCGAGGTTTACAAGTTGATCATTTGGGTTTAGGGTTTTAGAATGTCCTTGGGAGGAGCTTAGGGCTTAGAGGGTGTAGGTGCAAGGTTTTGAAGCTGGCCACGTGGGGAAGCTAGACCTGCGCGCTCTTGATAACGTAATAAAAAAAAAATTTCTTAAAAAAAATTATACTCATTGCTTAGCTGAATTACAATTCATTGGGAAGGTTAATGACTATAACTTTGTGATGGTAGAGTTGGACATTATTGTCATTTTACCCTAGCAAATTAGTTTGACTTTCAACTAGTACCTAATGACACAACCCGTACCGGAGAATAATATTTTATTCCGGAGGAGTGCAAATAAACGATTTTGCCCTTGGTTGTGCTTCGGTTGACTTTTGCGTCGTACCTCGTCACCGCGCATTCCACTGTATTTTCGTGACGTGCTCGTCGCTACGGCGAACGTAGATGCGGCGGAACGCCATTCGAGCCGAATGAGCGTTACTGGGCGTAATCTGGTTTGTGTTTCGTATTTGGGCCTTGGGCCCGGTAATTTCATGGGCCCGGCCCCTTTGTATGTCTCTCTGTCACTCAACATTTCCCCTCACTCTGCATGCTCTGTCTCTTTCTCCCTAACTCTTTAGCTCACAAGTTCACGGAAAACCTGAGAGCAAAAAAACCAAAGCTAAGAAATTACTCAGGACACCGAGCCTTCAGCACCATCCACAGAGCCTGGAGTCTCAGGCCAACATGCCCTTTGTTGTGCATCACTATCCTCACCCTCATCATCCTCGAGCCTCGGCAGGCCCGAGAGCAGGAAAAACCCGGAGACCCGAAACGCTGGAAATCACCGTACTTGGACTCGCACGGGGCCCCGGCGGGAGCTGGGCCCCAGAGGCACGCATGTATGAATACGAGTCGAGATCGAAGGAATCAAAAATCTAACCGAGGCCTTTTCTCAATTTCAGGCCAACTCCGTAGAGTTTAGGCCCCCCATTTCCGGTAAATCCTAACTCCTCGACTCAAACTTCATTTTGGTACCAATTTTCGTAAATTTTGGTGAAGAAATGAAACACACAATTTTCGGAATTTCAGCAAGGTTCCCAATTCCGTGTGTGTGACGGACAGCGGCGGCAACTCATTGCCCGGAGTTGCGACGAGCGTGACGTCGGCCTCTACGTCCACGTGACGTCGGCGGGACCGGTCCAGCGCCCAGTGAGCAGGAATATACTGAGGTATATTAGTTCTTTGTTGATCTTAGTCAAGGAATGTTCCACTAGCAGCGACGAAATGTCCGTAACGC
Source organism: Gillenia trifoliata (assembly GCA_018257905.1). Taxonomy (NCBI): domain Eukaryota; kingdom Viridiplantae; phylum Streptophyta; class Magnoliopsida; order Rosales; family Rosaceae; genus Gillenia; species Gillenia trifoliata. Next base: position 25,717,881 of record CM031084.1, on the reverse strand, counting down.
CCAGGTACAGAATATTAGATTAGAGAATGGAATATTTCGTTAAAGTTAGCAGCTCGTCGTTAACTTTAGCAGCAGTGGCTCAGTCTTGGCGCGTGAGGCGCGTGACAGCGCGTGGCCGCGCGTGGTGGGCTTTGCCTGGCGCGTGGCGCGCGTGAGGCGTGGGACTCACGGCCGCGTGGTGGCCCAGCGTGTGGCGGCGCGTCTTGCAGCCCAGTGCAGCCTGACAGCTGAGTTTTGGGGTTTTCGACCGAAACTCAGTTACCACAGTGCTCCGACGCCGTTTTTCTTGCTCAATTTCGTACACTTTACTAATTTGTGGGTTTGAAACTAGGTTTTGTGACGTGGCTTTGGAGAACGTGCACATTGTCTAGAAGCCGGTATTTGTGAGTGGGCCCACTTCCACTCACTTAAATTAAATGTTTTATATGTTTTAATTATATAAATGGTTTTGCACACATACTTTAAATTGACTATTAATTTACTTATTGGCAAACTTAATTTATGTCTACACTTTTAATAGTTTGTAGTTTAGTACTTGTTCCGTATTTTGGTAGACCTTGTAATTAAGTAGTATTTATGGTTTATTGGATAGACTTGATGTTTGTTAGACCGACTCGGTAATGTATTAGGCCATGGAAATTAGTGGGCCTCGACCCGTATTTCCATTTGGTTATGCCATTAAATTGGTGATTTACGTATTACCTTGCATCGTATTACAATTATCTTGCAACCCTATTTTCGAGGTTTAGGAAATTAATTATTTTAATTCCCTATTTATGCGTTTGGATCTTATATTCGTTTGACCGGGCCATGGGCCGTATTTGGGTGAACTTTAGGAAACGATAATTTCCTATCATATTTTGGGTTCACCTAATCTACCATTAAGTTGGTATTTCTATACCTTGGTACTAAGTATGGTGTATTCTTGGTATTTCACGTATTGTAGTTGTACTCTTGGCATTTCGGGTACGGCACCAGAGTACACTTTATATATATAGGTTGTTTAAGGTTATCCCAAAGAAATTACCTTATCTTGTTTATTTAGAAATACTCAGTGGCATGTTTTATCGCTCGGCTTGGGAGGCTTACACGGTGTTTGTTGTGCTGTCGGGCCGGGACCGGCGCTACGTGATTGTTCTGCCTTGGCCCGTCGCTACATTTTATGGATCCATAGTAGGTGCCCGGCTGTTCGAGTCGCATGGGCGCCAAGACTCGTTGTGATGCGATTCGCGCCGGCTTCACGTATTGATCGTAGTACATAGGCGTAACTTTATTTATACACCCATTTATTCATATTGAGAATATATACATATGAACTCGTGTCTGCCTTGCCCTATGAGCATTTATCTCGTAGTTGGATTGTGAGTTATCTCACGATTTTCGCGATGCCACGGATACATTTATTTGAATTACGGTCTTTCGGTATAACTTTATTTCACCAGCTTTTTACTTAAGTATTACGCGAAACGGTGAGCACTCTGCGTTCGGGCCCGGTAAAATATATTCCAGTACTTACCTTGTTTCTACCTCTTAGTATATGTTTTAAAAGAAAGGTTTCACGAAACTTAATACATTTTACGGCGAGGGGTTAGTATTTTCCATAAAGGAAGGATTTTACAAAAACTAACACGGCCCCTCACCCGCTTTTGTTTGCGCCCCAGGATTAGCGGCTTGAGTCGTTGACGTCGAGACAGGTGGTATGAAGATGTTGAAATTTCCTTGTAATTGTAAATTTCCGATTATTAGTACCTTGTACGGCTGTTATTGAATTCAATTGTTCAATTTATTCCTTATTTTAAATTCAAATTGGCTTTCGTCACCCCTCGTGGTGTCAGGAATTGACACAGAGCTTTTGGGTGTCCGCGTGTTATCCGAGGTCGGGATGTGTCGCCCTAATCTAAAACTATATAGTATTTTAACTTAAGTTATTTTTGAATTTGGTATTTAAACTAAAAACTCCTTTTTATAATTAACTTTTGATTACGATATCTCAACCTCGACTAATGAAACATACCATGACAATTACCATATTAGTTAGCTAAAAAATTAGCCTGTAAAAGGCCAGGCGACAAATTTGGCAGAGTCCAACTCTGTTTTTTTTTGGGTTGTGGGGGTGCAGCCCTGCCTAGTCTTAGAGCCGGGTTTATCGGCCCGATATTAAATGGGTAGAGCATGGGCCTTACATTTAAGCCATGGGCTGGCCCATGAGGCCAGGCTAACCGCCCTTGGCCAATTCTTAGGCATGATATTTTTAATTTTCTTTAATATAATTAACTTTTTTTCCAACACTTATACAATTTAATTTATATTAACAAACAAATACCTTAGTTAAAATGGTAATTGTGGTAATAGGCTTAAAAGGTCAAAAATTCAATTCTCACCAACATTATTATTTTTTATATTTAAATAAAAATGATTAAAAGTAAAAATTGAGCACAGGTGAAGCGACAGCTCATGAAACCCAAATTTTCTCGGCCTTGTGGGCCAGGGCGGGGGCCTTGCATATTTGGCGTAGAAGTGGCCCAATTTTCTAGGGCCCAAAATTTTAGGGCCAGGTGAGAACAGGCGCCCGGCCTCCCGAGTACAGGTCGGCTGGCCCATTCTGAGGTCTACTAAAATAAAGTTGATGTTCAAAATAAGTGACAAAAGTTTAAAAATCAAATAAAATATTATAACATCCATGGATATCAAGAGACGCCATTAACATTTCATGAATAAGGTAAAGAGGAGCTCACTCTACGTTATCACATTACTATTGAATCACCATGGAGTGGCTCGATGTTGGGGAGAAATCCGGACAGTGTGCAGTAGCCTGCAGAGTTCGATTCTGACGTGGTGAATCACACGATGATGGCCAGGGAGATCTTCAGAAATGTCTCTATGAGTCTTCCGGGCCCAGGTGGGCATCGTGGCTTAGCCACCAGCGGATCTTTTTTGTAAAAAAAAAAAAAAAAAATCACACTACTAATGAGCGTGAACTTAGTTAAAATTATTGACAATACCATTACAGAGTAACAAAATTAAAACTCATAAGTTAGGACTTTAGCTCAGATTATTAGCAGCCCCTTTGAACAATAAGTTTTTTTTCTCAAATTTATTTTGCTGATCTTATAATGAAGATTTAACTACTCTATTATTATTGAATCCTAAGTCACAAAAGTATATGTTGACTTTGTAATTATTATTTCTTATAATTTCTGAATTCTTTTAGTTAATAACATTTCATATCATTAGTTGATGACTCTTGCAACATCCACATACATTCCTTAGGAACATGCACAAGACATATAACAATTATATAAAAGGCAAACCTCACACATATACAATGTTTAAGAAAACTCTCAACCAAAATTAAAATCTTTAATATCGTACAAAATTCTCAAACCCTAAACGCTAGAGAGAAAAACTAAGAAAAATTCTAAGTTGCCGACCTCAGTCTTTGGCTTAGGAGTTGGTAGCAATCCCACTTGGTTCTCCTATATCTTAATCATCTTTTAGTTTGGCCAATTACAGCTCTTTAGATTACATTTGAAAAAGTATTAATTAGTTGTGAGTAGCTCTCTCACTTTGTTGAAGAGAACCTTTATAGCATCTAAGCGGTGATTGTTGTTCAAATTGAGGTGATGTTTTTTATACTTTTAGGAAACTTAATGTTTGTTGGATGTGACTCAGTGTTTTTTTTTAACTTACAATTGCAAGATCATTAAAGGATGATGTACGTGCTTTTTACTTGTGGTGCCTTTAGGGTAGTTCTACAACGTGCAATTAATTAAGGTTTGGTCCTCGTGTGGTATCTTTCATGTTGATTAGACGTGGGTCCTTTTCTTTAGGAATTATATTCTCTTTGTTGATGAGTTTATAATTGTAAAGTTGTGGTGTTAATTTTCTTTTGATGTGTGAGATATTTTGGTTACGTTTGGCAAACCTATCGGAGTGTATTTTCTTGATCGTTCTTAATCAATTTTCATTGCATCTAAAAAACGGTTTCAAATATATAATTAAGTTCAAATAATGTTGACCAATTTATCTTCTGTTGAATGGAGCATATATTTGTATATACAACTAATTTTCCCTATGTGATGTTAATTAAGCATGCAATAATTCCTTTTTTTAGTTCGTATACATGATATCCCTGTCAGAAAACACTGAATTATTTAATTAATGGGTTTTTCTATTTGGAATCTAATTACCCCCTCAAAAGAACGGAAGCAAGATAAAGTAGAATCTTTAGTAAACAAATAAATAACAAATCCTAATTTATAGCAGAAAGTGGGTGTCCTTTTGGAAAACAAAGTAGTTCTCTTTTTTACTCCTTGTGGCTGCCATTAATTTAACCCTTCCCTTACTGTGCTAAACTTTGATCCTTCTGCGTCATAATGCATCTTTTGTACAGCACAAATGGTTCAACCTTTTTTTCCCCTTTGCTTAGGCCCAGTTTGGAATTTGCTGAAATTTTTTAAGCGAGGCATTAAAGTTGCCGGCTCAGATTTGTGTTGGTAAAGAAAAAAAAAGCACTTTTTCACAATTATCGAGTTCAAAAGCATTGATAGCGAAACTGATAAAACCCATGCTTCTCAAAAAGCGCTTTTAGATAGCCTTTGGTGAACAGTGGCGGAATTAATGAAAATTTCAATATGGCAATCCTACCACTTGCTTGGAGTGCAATCTTTTTTCTTTCTTCTTGCTTCTTCCTCCCATCTCCAGAGATCTCTCTCTCTGTCTCCTTACGTCTCCACATGACTTCAAGCCAAAATCCGAGAGTGAGCGAGAAGTGGACATGGCGAGAGAACACTTGGCGGCGGTGGCGGTGGCGGCGGGAGTCTCGGCGGAGCCGGGCAGTCTAATCCAACAGCACAGACGAGAAAATAAAGGTGGACGAGGCGAAAAAGTTGCTTATGGGCATGTTCTCGCCGGTGGAAGGAGATTGTGGAGGTCTTGGCTTTGAGACGGCTTCCAAGCACAAAGGCCAAGCGTGGCTCTCGTCTTCTAGGGCGTCTCCTCACTTCACAAAGCCCTTCACCAAATGCAAGGCTTCCCCTTTACGACAAGCCCATGGTAATTTTCTTGACCTAATTTTCTCTGTTGTTCTGTTTGAAATTTAATGTTTCTTTTGATTTGGCTTTGATCTTTGAAATTCCATTTGTATTGTTAGCATAGTGCGGAAAAGGAGTATGTAATTAGGTGAATTGAAATGGTAGAAAAGAATTTAACTTCTTGTAAATCAAATTTAAATTGAGGCATGAGTTGAGTGCGGCTATTGATCGGTCTCGATGATGCCGGCAGTAAATTTGAATGGCTACATGGTGTCAATGTCATAGGGACTCTGGTGGGGAGGGGCCGGGAAGGTTTAGGTTAGGGCAGATTTTTGTTGATTCAAAGATTGTTACATTCTATTTATTGTGTGGGGTGGCTTTTTTCGGTGAATAATTACATTGGCATGTCATGTCGTGAATGGATGGATTATGTTTGGTTGGTGGTGCATCGTCATGTCCTTCAAGTAACCAGGTTAAATGGAATATTATTCAGCATTGCAGTTGAAGGAGGAGGAGATGGACCTTTAGACAAATGAGCATATATTAATATGGAATAATTTGCATGGAAGTCATTGCACACAAAGTTCTATTTGACATATTAATTTGACAAATCGATTCATTTTTGAGTTTGTGAGTGCATTATAATAGCATGGTGTAAATTGAATTATACATTCTTGATGCATACCGGAGTTGATAAGGATTTCTTGCGAAAACTTTATATGTCTTTGCTTAATACTATCTACGCAACCACAGTGTTTAGGACTTTTAACTTCTTCTTGTACAATTTATATATATCTACGCACCAAATTCACGGTTGCGGTATATATAATTTTGGTTTGTGAGCTAAATTCGGTAACTTTGTCACGGTGGAAGCTTGCAGGGCGGTATTGGAGAGTGCCCTTGAAATGCTCAGGACCAACCTTCATGAGAGAACTACGGTGGTCAGGAATTGATGGTGTTTGATGGAGGTGGTCGAGGTTTTGGATGACGATGGGCGGCTTTTGAGCTAAATTTTGGATGAATATGCAGGCCATTTATGGAGTGAGGGGATGAATGTCAAAGCTTATAGAAATATACATTTAGTGCCACAATGCTTTCTTGCTATACCTCTAAGTAGTTTTCAAATCTTCTTTGTTTCATGATTGATTTAAAATCGTGGCGTAGGTTGTTGTCAATACATTTAATACAATTGGCTTACTTCCTCCCTAAAATAATTGAGACGGGCATTTAGATTTCAATGAATCCTTAAATATTTTGGAGAGTGTCTTGATATGAGATGTGTGTTTTGGTAGTTTGAATTTCTAGGTTATGATGATTGTCCTATGCCATTATTTGCGGGTACCGGAATGCTAAGTCGGCCATATGCTTTTGGTTGTGTCCTGCGGTCGAGCTCAGGTGCATCTTAGGTTGCGGATTTAGTATTGGTACAGTGTATGATGTTGTGGAGTGCGGTGCATTGCTCGACTTTAAATCTTTATTTTCTTTTTCCCTTTCTGTTCCTCGTTCCCCCACTTCATTGCCTCGAGTGAGACTCGGGAGACGGTGCACTTTATGTTTGTTATTTTGGAGTTTTATATATTCGGCCAGATACTTGTTGTGCACTTAAATTTGTTTATGAGTGGAGAGGGCTTATTTGATAGGCGGTTTCTTTCCACACCCTTTGTTTCTCTTCCAACTTCTACTTGAACCTCTTGGTAGAAAACACCATTGTTTTTGTATGAAAAGTTAAAAAAGGGAGTATGCAAATCAACTCTAAATTAAAATCTAGCAGATCTGGTAGCAATGCGGGAACTCCAAGCTTTTAAGATGTGCGAGTTGATATTTAGTGAAGAGGACGAATCTTTATTAGCTTGAGACTTTCCTTACAAATTGTGGTTTTAATAGCTTTCGTAGTGTATGTTATTTGATGAAGAAGAAGGCCAAATCAGGGCAGAAGGATCGCTTAAGAGATTGGCGTTAAGAAATAAGCATAGCCACAAGTTTGATGAATGCACCTAATTAGACTATTTTTATATTGAACAATTTGTAGATATTTTAATATGGTTGATGCATGTATTATATAGTTGATAATATTGTAACTACCTTACATGAGTGTATATTATTTTAATATTATAAAGAAATTTTTCATAATTCTTTAAAATTTGGGATACGTAAATAAGACGAACAATATAAGAAAAAGTATATGTAATGAATTAATGGAAATATTTTTAGCGAAACAGATTAAATTAATAATACATACAATGACAATGCGCTTTTTAGTCATTTTACGCATTCACGACCTTGATTATATACGAGTTTCAAAGCCCAACTTTTGAAAGCTATTTCTTATAAGCACTTTTACAACTACAGTTTACAGCAACTGCTAAGCTTTTTTAAGTACCTTTTCTCGGCGCGTGACCGATTTTAAAAACGGCCAGCCTTTGTGGCCGAGCACATGAGGACCAATTCGATAATATCGATTATATTGTATCATGCTGCTGAAAAACACATGGAGCGCATTTTGGGTTCATTCCTATGCCAAGGACAAGGGAATAGGCCAAGTTGAGGATCACATTGATTGAATAATTTGTGCAAAAGTACACGAAATGCTCCTTTTCTCAAATGGCTAGATCAACCACAAAAAATGAAGCTGGGTGCGTCCCATTGTGCGTGGTTTGAATACATTCAAGTGCTTATTTAGGGTTTTAAGTGATTTGGTTCATTCACAACGAAGTGGATGGGGATCGAAATCAAGACTTCTTGTAAATTTTTGGACAGTAAGCTACCAAAAATTTAACGTACCTTTGTCGAAAATGGATCCAAAATTTGTATCAAGCTTAAAAATTTTATATAAACACCAGGCTTATATATGTTACCGTGGCTGCCACCCATTGGTAATTAAAATATGTAACTTGCGCAAGTAAAATGAACATAAAGCTGCCAGACACCTTAGTGCAATAGAGAAAATGTTCATACTTTACTGAGAAAGAGAGATAACTATAATACTGTGACACTGAGTAAAAAAGCTCACGCTTTGATTGAGGGAGTAGGCTACAGTGCTCGCAAGCATTGAATGTTCACACCGATCTCACCATTAAAAGGAGGGAGGAGGGAGGAGAGAGGGGGAAAAGGAGAGTGAGATCGGTGTGAGCATTCAATGCTTGTGAGCACTGTAGCCAGTCCCTTGATTGAGACGACTGCATGAATTAAGTTCAAACATTTGTGCTCTTATATTTCTAATGAAAATCACTGTTCATTTATTTCTAAGCTTTTATTTTTCCTTCAAGGCTTCAAATACTAAGACGCTTCAAGACTTCAAGTTAAAATAGAAAAGAAATCATTTACATTTCTGAGTAGTCTGACGTGTGTGGCGATGCATGTTTCATGCATGGCTTGTCAAGGACTGATAGTTGACGTGAGTTTAGGAGCGTGGCGGCCCAAACACTTTTATGATTGGTTGTCTTGGGTTGAATTAAAAATTAGGTTCGGTCTCAGCCCAAACTTAATTATTATCCTTAACTTTAAGCTTGGGTTTAAACTTTAGACCTTGACCCTTTTAACTCTTGTATATTAACATTGTATATTAACATGGATAATGCTTGTGTCCTCCCATGGAGTAATTAACTTGTCTCTTACTTACAATTAAGAAATTTTTATCATCTAACATCATAATCGAAACCGTTCATTCTCTTTATCATCTGAAAAAAAAAATCATTTATTTTGGAAATCGTTTAATCATCCATACGTGTTAAACCAATCAACGGTTTTGGTAACAAGTAGCATCCTCATGATGAACTGTCCATTTGTGAATGACTAAAAGATCTCCGAATTGAATAATTTTTTGTACATATGATTTTTAGATGATGATAAAGAGAATGAAATGCTCTGATTATGATGTTCGGCAGGTAAAAATTCATTAAAATTCATGGTACTAAAATTAAGCAAAAAATAATAAGGTTGTATAAATGTTGAGTTAAAAATGTAACATTGAATTGATTGACAATGGTGAATTAGATCGAAAGAGAACACTGAGAGGAGGGGTTACAATATATTGTTATCAAAAGAGTACTCTTCTCCTTGAGTATCCAATCATCTTCCTTACACTAAATTCAAAAAGAAACTGTGAGACCTAAATTCGATGGATGATGATTATTGTTCAAATTCGTTCTCACAGACCTTACACAAAACTGTAAAGCGGTGCATCAGTAGAGGGCCTACTGAGAGAGCGTAATAAACTTCAGTTTATAAGCCTCGTAGGATAAGAGACATACTGATTAAGGCACATCCTTCTTAGCTTTTTTAGGCCAATAAAGCTTATTCTTACCCTACTCGATTTCTTTTTCCTGTCTAAGAGCCAATATAGGTTTCCTTTACTTAGGAAACCTTTTATAACCACCATAGGGCATAGGTTGAACAATACCTCCACCTAACTTTTTTGAAAGCTCTAATAATATAATTTTCTCAATATAAATATGTGTTTCATCTGCATTATTCTCTTAGTAATGCATAATAATAATGCTAAAGAAATCACATTTTTGTGTCAATTTTAAATACTGCATGATTTGGTAAGTAATACATATAACCAGCATCGATGAAATCAAATTATTAATACATAGCATGTCCATATTCATATTCATATTATGTCGATTATATGATATTATTTTCTATTTATTGAAATTCGGCTAATTAATCAAGTGGGGGCCGAGATAAAACTTTGCCATAAATTTTCCCCAATTGGAGAAATTTGGTTAAGAGAAAAGACAACACCACACTTTGATAAAAGTACAAAGCTAATTAACCAAATTGTACAACAATGTTAAGAAAAGGGATTAATCAATTTGGTTCCTCTTTTTTTTTTTATTGTCAAATCTGGTTCCTCTTTGATCCACATAACGAAGTTCGTAATCTTGAGCACAAACTTTGCTATTCTGCTAGCCGATGTGGTATTTGCCGATCACTGGGTTGATTTCTTCAGTTTCTACGTCTGTTACAATGAAGCTCGATGGTACGAATTATCTTCAATGGCATTTTCAGATGAAATTGATACTGGAGGATTACAGAATCATGGGATTTGTTGATGGAACCACTGTGTGTCCTGCCCAATTTGCCTCTAGTTGCTCTGATGATTCTGAGGTTACTTCAGCTATCTCATCTTCAAGAGCTGAAACATATGAGTATAAGGTCGGGAAGATACATGATAGGGCTCTTATGCAACTGATACAAATTAAAAAAGTGGTCTCCCTTGCTAAGTTGCTATTATTATTGTTTCTTTTTTTCGTTAATTGTAGTTCCTCATTAAAACTTTAAGCAATATAATTGACAACTCAACATTGATACAACTCAAAATACATAATTTGTGAAAGAATTTAGTGATACTCACTTACTCAGTTTCCATCTTGTTACATGAATTTTCAGTTCAAATCTGAAATTAATCAAGACAAAAAGCCGAACTGGCAAAATTAACATTGCAACAATAATGTTATATTGCAGCCCTAATTTACTTGCACCGAGTATCGACCAAGTAGGGTTTTGATTTTGAAAAAAACAATCAAACCAAAGACGAGGTACAAGTGATACCATTACAAAGGTCCCTCTAAAACTATAATTTGAGACCCACAAAAAGAGAAAGACCGTTGTTGGCATCTAGAAAAGACAAAGGGGGCTAAGCATGGAGACAAAGTTTCCACACACAGCTTGAGAGGTTGAGAGGGCTTTCGCAGACTTTAAGAAAAGGGGGAAGCTATCAGAATCAGATGGCCTCTTTTCCATAAGGTCACTGTCCTCTATTCCAATTCCTAATTCCCTCCCTCCTCTTTTCTTTCCCTTATGAGTGAATTTTTGCATGAAAGTAAGGGAAATCACGGATCCAAAAGACCATCGATCTATACATAGATATAGATATTAGATCAGACCAGACCAATATGTAGTCATTGTATTGATCATCACTCACTCCATAGTCTCTTTGTGCTTTTGTGCTTTTTTAGGGTTTTATCATTTGAAAGTGATGAGATTGAGGGATCCAAGGAGAAGGGTACTTTCATTCATGTGCTGCTGTTTCTGTTATGGTGAAGAAAGGAGGAGGGGCTACCACTCCCACCATGGTACCATGACCAATTGACCATGCATGTTACTTTGTAGTTTTTTTTTTTTTTTGGTGGGGTGGTCTTTCATGGAAGACTTGGTCAAAAAGAGATGGCCAAGCACACGCGAATAAACCAGAGTATGTGGGTGCATGATCATTAGATTTTGGAGATGATGAATGATGATGCTTTTGATGATTGTTGGGTCGTTTTCGAAAAGCAATATAGTTCTTACACATACTACATCTCTACAGTCTACACATACTCTCTGTAAGAGTACTACTGTTTGAATACATGTATACCACACTCTGATTTTGACAAGAAAAATTATAATTAGTTAATGGTGATAATGTTCTTCTATTGATCAAGAATTCAGATTTTAGGAAAGTGTCGTGATGATCTAATAAGAAGAGTTACAATTTTTTCAAATGAACAATCTGAAGACCTATAAATTTTATTGATTATAGAGTTGATTATTCGTACCTTTTAATTCATAGATGTGGATCTCAGATTGCACAAAACAACCCTAGCATTAATTTGCTGCCTTATCACTCTACCGTTCACCTTGATACTATTATGCTAAAGTATGTTATGAGTTCAAATTTCGAAGACAACAGTAGTTATTGAATTAGAAAGAAAAAATAATGTACATAATATACTGAGTTTAACATCAGTCAACAGTTCACACATTAACATACCCATGGACAACTGTATCTAACAAAAACCTATTTGGTCTAAGCTCCATGCCACAACTTCAACACCGCGGCTAAATAACTGTATCATTAATACTAATCAGTACAAGACAAATCTCATTCTTGTGTTGAGCCGTTGCTTCCATAAAACTCAGTACAAGAGAGACTGTGTTATAGTGAACCAAGGACAATGAGATTGTTGTTTTCTTGGAGTCATCTGTCTTGCTTTGGGAGCAGTCACATGTTAATCAAGGACTCTAAACTAGGAGGCCTGATTGCTTCCTTATTATGTCTATGAAGAAAATTAACCATCTGATAACCCCTATACATTTCTGTTCTCTGCAGCTTTCTGCAGTCGTTCAGAATTTAACATGGTATTTTCAACAACGAAACACATGAAAAATGCCTTTTTCTTCAACCCCAAACGATACAATCCATTTCAGGCTACCACTGGCCCATAATTTCATTCTTGCAAATTATGCGTGGAATGATATTAACCCATTTCAGTCTATGCATATCCATCTGCTATCAATGGCCACAGTTTTATTGGCATTAAAAGTAAGATTGCACTTTGTTGTCTGGTTCAACCAGATTCAGCCAGCCCAAACGTAGCGCATGTCAATATCAATGGAAATGCAAGGCCCAAGTGAGTATTGCCCCATGAGATGGAACTGGATCAGCCGATAATAGAGTGTATGTAGAGTATTAAGAAAATTAATGCCTAATCACGGCAATGACTATTTAATATAGCGATTGCAGCAAAAAAAAAAAAGAGTTGTTCTATATACGCCAAAATTTCGTCTCTGGACACTCACACATTTCTTTGGACACCCAAAATAATTTACTAAACTTTCAAGAATACTCTTCTTTTACTTTTTTATGAATTTATTTTTCTCTAGACACCCATTTTTCATTTTCTTTGGACACCCATTTTCCTTGTCTTAATTATGAAGGCTTTTTCTCTAATTTGGCAATTTCTGTTGATGGCATAATTCTTTTTTCTACATGTGACTTCATGTTTCTTTTATTTCATGAAGCAAAATTTGCATTATAACCAAACACAATAAGACGAACAAAGAATGTTCTCAAAGTGAAATTCAACAGTTGCGAAGTTCATCCTTCGCTTGGTTACCACACTGTTTGTTTCAAAACCTTATGGTTGTCTAAAGAAAATAATTGTTTTTCTTAAGAAATCACTAAGCCCTTTGTGGTGTTTTATATATGGGTATAAGAGTTTTTTTCTTTTAAACAAAATTGATTGGTGTCCAGAGACGAAACTTAGGTATACAAAGAATCACTGAAAAAAAAAATATATAATGATATTTATTCTTTACTTTATTGGAGTAGGTCCTGAGTCTGTTGATTTCAATTTTTGTGGGATTATCAAATTCAAATCTAAGTGGCAACTCGTGCAACTTCAACTTATGATCGATGAAGAAAACTAGCCTTGCAACTCAATATTCAACCAATCTTGCTCTGTTTGGGTGCCAGACTTCTAAGTCCTAAGGATTTGAGACCAAATTATTAAGGAATGGATCACAAATATTGATAAGAGGAATTAAAAATGCACCACATGAACATTACAAAGACATGTGATAGAGATTTACAAATAACTTCTTAAGAGGACTCCAATCTCTCTTACATATCTTTGTAAAAACCATGTAATGCATTTCTAATCTCTCATATCTGATGTTTTGTACTGTACTTCTTCCTCCCTTGAATTCAAATTGTTGAGATTAGAAAGTCTCACTCAAACGTAAACTAATATGTGCTAGCTTGCGAATAGTGCGCAACACCATTTGCCTTAGTGTCCTCAATAAGATGTCTATAAAAGGATAAATTCGGTCCGATCTATGCAAACTGGATACAATCATTTGAAAATAACTTTCAAATAATTTTTTTTAATAATACAAACGATACAAAACATCTTATTGAAAATGTTACACTTAAAGAAAATTAATGGAGGCTCTGAATTCGGAATGCGGTGAGTAAAAAAAAAAAAAGACTCTAACCACCAAAGCAATCACCACTTGTTACTTTCAAAAAAAGTATTAGAAAATAATTTGTACTTGCCCTTAGTAATTATTTTATCTCATTTTATTTTTCAAGCAAAGTGATTCTACACTAGATCTGACAATTTTTTGCATGACTTTTTAACCCGACACAAAACGATACAAAAATAACATGTATCAAGTCAACTCGTTAAGATAACAGGTATGACACGGAAACGACATGAACACGACCTGTTTGCCAGGTCTAGACACTATATGTAGTACTTGAAACGACACAAACATGACCATTTTTTCTTAATGGGTCGGGTCATTTTACCCATTAATTTTAACAGGTAAATTGACCCGACCCTTTAAGATAACAGGTTTGACACCAAGCGACTTATTAAGATAACATATATTATACGAACACGAAAAACACTAGGTCTATTCTACACTATGGAACGATATAGTTTTATGATTCAAAGTTTAGGAAAAGTTTTTATCAATCTAGTATTATTGAAGATGAAATGGTCTCCAATTCAACGTTCTTTTAACTAGGTATTCTCCATAAATTTGTGAAGTAGAAGCCTTTTTGGTTTTTCACATGACCATAAAATGGGAGCAAATTACAGAACACCAGATAAGCCCCCACTCCAACCGCCAGCTTAATTTCAAATTTAATGCAAAGTCCAAATCATCACTCCTTCGACTTCCTCGCCATCACACATTTCCTTCCCTTTACATCCTGACCACATTTCCTCACCACCCCCCCAAAACCCACATTTCCAAGAAAAAACATCATTTTCCTTCTTAGCTAACACACTTTCTTCTTTAACCATACATTTATCCATTCGTCCACCGGCAACCTGCTAAACCAAAACCTCCCTCCACCCATCAAACAGTCAAAACCCCTTCCTCTCTCCCCACATTTTCCCGGTAGGCAGTCAACCATCCATTAGGTTAAAACATTGAAAAAGAAAACCCTACTGAGCCATTTCCCAAAGACCTTTCAGAGACAGACACACGTACGGACACATGAATGGTCGCATTAGCAAGCTCGGGACTGCCCTCACTGTAGTGTTTGCGGTCACTCTCGCCGCCCTTGTAGCGCAGTTCTTCTTCCTCCTCTGGCGGCGGAGGAAGTCCCAGTTTCCGACCCGCATCGGGCCCCACGAAACTCATCACAACAACCAACCACCTAGCTCACTGCACCGCAACATCGACGTCGACGTGGACGAGGTGTTCAAGTGGCAGCAGGGACTGTACGGCGTGTCGTCGAGGGTGCTGTTCACGATCGAGGAGGAGGAAGAGAGAGAGGGTCTGGACTCCGAGACGCCGTCAACGACGTATTCGTCTTGTGCGGAGAAAGAGGCGAAGACGGTAGTGCTGGATGTAGCTGTGACCGTGAGACTAGAGGTGGAGGAGACAACGCCGCCGTTTACTACGCCGTGTGCTTCGCCGCCGTTTACGACGCCGTGTGCTTCGCCTCCGTACTGTACTCCTTCGCCTTCTCCTAGTCGTGATTTTGTACTGTGAACTGTAAAGAAAGCTCTTTTTTCTCTCTGTTGGGTAGGATCCATGATCCATCGGTGATCTGGAGTTGGGTTGTCGGGTCAAAGCAGGATCCGGTTTGGCAGTTCAATAGTTCAATTAATGTGGTTGCAACTGTAGCATTGTAGTTAGGTGACCATTGATGGCTGTTGCTTTTGGTATAACAATGGCTGCAAAGCAGAAGTGTGGAACTGTATATGCATATTTTATAAGGAATTAGTACTAGACGTTGGAGTAAATGTGTGTAGTTTCTGTAGCACCTCATTTCAACTTTACTCTTTTATATCTTTTTCATCTATTTTTATGCGGAAACTGTTAATGACGCTTAAAAAAAAAAACCTTCTCTCGAAAGATTATTCACTGCTCGTACACCATATATGTCATAATACTATAAGAAACACTAAAAGTATATATCCAATCTCCCTTTATATACATGGTGAAAGCTCTAGGATGGTAATAATCTAACTTAGAGGAGGGATGCATAGGTTCCAATTTAATTCAATGTCAATTTCAATTTTTAATTTAATTTCCACATCACATACCAAACTATTCTACACATATGCAATTAAAAAGATAAATAAAATGTGCACACCGGATGTAGGATTTAACGAGGCAAAACCCACCACTGGGAAAATCCTCGGGTTCCTAAGTCAGGACAATCATTAAGAGAAATGAGTACAGAAAGACTTACAAAACTCATCAACTAGACACACATACTAGTAGACAGTTTTGTCTTCGCGCTTTGCTACTCGGTCTCTCTTCAGTCTTCGAGTGGAAGTGGCAGGACACTAAACCAGACGTCAATCATCTTCGCCTTGAACTTTGCAAGAAACTAACGCGATCATGCAGAATGTATGGAATGAAATGGTTTTTGAAAATCAATCAATTACGAAAATCACAAGGCGCATTTTCATAATTGATTTCTACTTAATGCACAACGAAAAATCAGCAATAAAATTTAAGCTTCTAAAACCATGAGAGCAAATTGATTTTCTTTATTAAAATTACTTTGAACAACACTTTCTCTTTGCTCACTGCTGCTATCAAACTTTACTCTCAAAGATAACACTTAACAATATAAAAGGCAAATTGACATTTTATTCCAAATTCATCACAAAAATCTTTTGTAAAAACTGATCGATAAACTGTAATGCATGTTATCTCTTTTAAAAACAAATGGCAGCAACCCAAAACCAAAACCTATTCTAATGCATGCAGCACATGAGAGAAACAAAGATTAGATGATTATGACTTGTAAAAACCTAATGCATGCATTAATATCTCTCAAAACAAATTACTACTCTTGTGCATATATGTGTGATACGGCAGAAAAACAGCAACCCAAAAACCTCACATAAGACTTAAATATATATGGTTGTGCTAAAGTTTCTTTTGTACAGGTAAAAAGAATATAAGGATAACCATCCAAAACAAACAGGATAAAAACGTAGGCTTTTTCAAGGAGATCAGATAAAGCTTATAAAACAAGTAATGAGATAAGTGCAAGTGATAACTATTAAAGATCAATTGGAATAAAACCACGTTTTAAAAGCAAAGAAGATATAATGCATTAGTGAATTATCATGTTAACTAAAAGCAAATTTAATCTTAATAAGCACAGCAGGCCACAACAACAAAAAAAACATTTTGGTTTATTTAAAAAAAGAAGTAAGCCTATAACCAATTCAAACCAAAAACTAATATTAATTAAAATAATGCCTAATCTATATAAGTGCATATACATGATGAGCTTACCATAATGAATGTCTCTGAAATGCTTGATATTTCTTGTGATCGAGAGCACGAGAAGAAAATTTAGACTTAACACTAGTAGAAAAAACAGCTTGCGCGACAAAACTTTAGGTGACAAAGGAAATTTCGTCGGGCAAGAGGACTTTAGGCGACGAAATTCCTGTTGCGTCACCTAAAATGTCAGAACATTTAGGCGACGAAGACATTCGTCGCTTAAAAATGAAATGGACGACGAATAAATACAATTGTCACGCAAAAGATGGAAAAAGTGGCGGCAAAAGGAGAAATTGGAGCCAAATTGTTGTGCGACAAAAAATTCGTCGCCTAAAATTTCTTGCGCGACAAATGGTTCATCACGCAAAGCAGTTACTGTAGGCGACGAAAATACTACTTTAGGCGACGAATATGTTCGTCGCGCAAAACCAAGCTGATTTAATTCTCTTCCTTAGACCCGAGAGGTAGTTTTTGCAGAAAACTGTAAAAGGCTGCCTCTCAATCTCAATCTCTCCCTCCAAATTTGTCCCTCCAAATCTCTCTCCCTATCTCACTCATCTCCATCTTTCTCTCCCTATCTCACTCATCTCCCTCTTAATTCCCATCTCACTCTCTCTCCTTCTAGATCTCTCTCTCTCCCCAAGCTAGCTACCATCTCCTCCTCCACCACCACCGAGCCCGGTAATCGTTAACGGTAATTTTATTTTTTAATATTATTTTTTATTTTTGAATTAAAATTAACATTAATTAATTAATTTTTTATAGGTTTGTTGCATAGGATTGTTGTTGGAGGACCAATTTGAAAGTATTTTCTTGATCATTTTATGTTGTTGACGTACGAATTTATTTTATATGGTTTTGTATGCAAATAATTTGTATATCTTGAATGACTTTATGTTGCGTTGTATGTACGAAGTTAATAGTAATTAACTTTGTACGAATTTATTTTGTGTTGTACGTACGAAGTTAATTAAGTTAATAGTAATTAACTTCGTATGCATTTTTTTAACAAAAACTTAGTTTCCCGTTTGAGAATTAATTGGATTTCACGCATGGATGCGAAAGCGTGACTGCGATCCAATTGATTCTTGAATTGTCCCATTTTTGGACAGTTTGGGAGTGCACATTTGTGTGTCGTAGTTTGCAATTCACAGATTAGGTTTCGACCATGGGTTTTTGGTAACATTTCTTACGTTCTTCGAGGGCATAGTAAGTATTTGATATCTACGTCGTGCACTTGGAGAACTGTAAGGAGATGCTGCTAAAATTTTTCCACGTCGAAATCTAATCTTGGTGGATCCGTAAACTACGATACACAAATGTGCACTTCCGAATGGGATATGGTCTTTACCAGAGGCATAAGGTGACGAGACATAGTTGAAGTTGTTCTAATGCTCCCTTCTCTCTCTCTCTCTTTAATGTGGTAACAGGAAAAATGGATAGACAATGGATACAGAATCCGAACAGATGTGCTGATGAATATTTGGAATGGGTAGATAAGTTTATTGACTTCGCAATGAGACACAATAGGGGTTCAACTGATATCAAATGTCCGTGTAGGACGTGTAACAATCATATGTGGGAGACATTCGAAAATGTTCGATATTATTTGGTAAGAAATGGGATGACGCAGATCTATACGAGATTGAATCATCATGGGGAACCATTACATCATGCTTCGTTTTCGTACCAGTCACAAGCGGAGACTGTTGAAGGAAGTTTATCTGGTAATGACCAAGTCATGGGTATTGTAAATGACTGTTATCCATATGCCTCGACCAATGACAATGAGGAAGTAGGAGATGATGTGCCTCCCACCATGGACAAGGAAGAATTCGATAAGTATGAAATGCTATTGAAAAATACCAAGCAAGAATTATACCCGGGTTGTGAAGACTTTTCGGTTCTTACGGCGATTGTGGAGTTGATGCAAGGCAAGATGAAGTTTCGTATGTCAAACCGGTGTTATGATTACTTTATGGGAATTTGGAAGATGATGCTTCCAAAGGACAATTGTTTGCCTAAAGATCATAAAAGTGCCCAGAAGGTGTTGAACGGTCTAGGATTGGGGTATGAAAAAATTCATGCATGTGTAAATAATTGTATATTGTTCTATAAGGAAAACAAAGAGTTGGATAAATGCCCTGTTTGTAATGAGCCGAGATATAAAATCACACCTAAAAATAAAACGACGAAGATTCCACAAAAAGTGATGCGTTATCTTCCATTAACGCCTAGATTGCAGCGCTTGTACATGTCGACGCACACTGCAACCAAAATGAGATGGCATAAGAAAAAACGGGTTAATGGTGATGTTATGAGGCATCCTGCAGACGAACATGCATGGAAAGAATTTGATCGGATGTACCCTGATTTTGTAGCAGATCCACGCAATGTCAGACTAGGACTTGCTACTGACGGATTTAATCCGTTCGGAGTTCTGAACCAAACCCATAGCACTTGGCCGACTGTCGTAGTTCCTTATAATTTGCCACCTTGGAAGTGCATGAAAAAGGAATTTATGATGATGAGTCTATTAATCACCGAAGATCCAGGAAAGTCCATTGATGTCTATTTGCGGCCGTTGGTTGATAGGTTAAAGAATTTATGGGAAAACGATGTGCGTACATTTGATAAGTCTACTGGGAGGATGTTCACCTTGCGAGTAGCAGTGATGTGGACGATACATGATTTTCCGGCTTATGCAATGATTTCCGGTTGAAGTACAAAAGGTTATATGGCATGCCCAGTTTACAAGGAGGACGTAACATCTGCTTGGCACGCTGGAAAGGTTTGTTATATGGGACATCGTAGATGGTTGTTGTGGGATCACGAGTGGCGTACGAACGATACATTGTGGAGGCATGGATCGCATATGAGTCGCTTACTTTTTGTGCAATGTATCTAACTGATGTTGAGACAACTTTCAATCGTCCTCAACGCAACAATGACGGTGGTGTTAGAAAAGAGAAAATTTCTGTTTTTGAACAAATTGCACGACCGTTTGGCGCGTCACCAAGAGGTGAATCATTTTCTGAAAAGGACATGAAGGTAGCACATTGGTTCATAATCAACAATTGTGACGAGATCGCTCCGATTCTGGATGAGCATGAACAGTTGATCATGAGTGCATATCCTTCAAATTTACATGCCGAGAAATACTGTGCATTGTTACCTCATTGGTTGACGAATTTAGATTTTAATCAACCAACATGTTTTAGGTTTTGTACACTTTTTAATCATCACATTTTAGGTTTTCTTCATTGTCTTCATATGTTCTTCAACTAAAAAGTACACAAATTTGTGTAATGTAATAGGTGTTGAAACTGAAGGAAGAGAATTCGCCGTCATACACCCAAGAATTATATAACTTGGCGGTAAGACCGTTTCGCGCTGAATTGTACTCAAGGTGTCATATCAACGGAGTTAAGTTTGTGGATGCTCAGCGTAATGACAAGTTGTTAACTCAAAATAGTGGGGTCTTCGTCCCGAGTGGTGGCGACAGTGTCGATATTGAGTTTTATGGTAAACTAACAAGTGCTTTACAAAGACCGATGTCAAGTGATTTTGATTAAGTGTCATTGGTTTGATACAAATCCAAATAGGAATGAGAGTATTAAGCGGGACGAAGGATTAGTATCAGTGAACACTAACACACGTTGGTACGATGAAGACCTTTACATTTTGGCAACTATGGCGAAACAAATCTTCTACCTTGATGACCCCCAAAGGCCGGGAGTGGTTGGAAAATTGTTCAGAAAATTCATCATAGAAACATATATGATATTCCTGACGGAGATAGTAATGAAGACGACAGCGTCGCTGACCAACAACTTTCATCTTCGATAGATTTTGGTATGGAAACACCTCTGGATACCAGTGTAATCTAAGAACCGCTTGAGGTAGCTGGAATGCCTAAAATCGAAATGCCGATTGATTCCATTACAATTGACCTCGGTGATCTGAGACGCTACAATCCACATGACCTCGCACAGACCGAGGATAGTGATGATGAGGAATCATATGCAAGCACCGAATTTGAACTACAAAGCGAAAATGATGAAAGTGACGACGACGATGTGTATTGTATTGCTGATTCAGACTAAGTTCGGAAGTCGAGAAATTGTATTTCAGGAAACATTGAAACATAAATGAAACATGTAACTTGTAACATTGTCAAATTATTAAGCAGAGACATTGACACATTAATTAAGTACTTCATTTACAAAAAAAAAAACAAATTGTTTTGTAAGCAGATACAAAACAATTACAAATACATCTTGAGCGACAGTTAAGTTTGTCACGCAATATGTTTAGGCGACGAAATCTGATTCCTCGCGCAAACTGTTATTAAAAATTTTAAAACCAACCCAATATTTTAGGCGGGTAGCCCAAAATTTTGGGGTCAAATTTTTTAGGTTTTGGGAGACAAATTTAGATTTCATTTCGTCGCGCAAAGACACTTGAGGCGACGAAGAAGTTGTTCGTCACCTAAACCGTTCTTCTTTTGATTTGCTAAAGAATGACTTATTCATGTCTGAATGAAATAATTTTTGTACAGAATGATCTTGAATAAGAGGTCTACATATTCAACGGTTAAAATTTAAAAAAATAAATATATATGTGTGTTTACAAATTAACAGTTGTACAAAAAATTAACTTATAGTGGAAAATTCATAATAAGTAATTGAGAAGGGGAAAAAATTTGTAAAAAATATACAAACGCTTGTAACAAGAAGGTCTACAACTTTCGTTAAGGGGTCATCTCCAAAATCGAACACTAGAAACCATGAAGGCTATATTATTTTTTAACTGTCGATTAACGTTTACGTTTCCACTCTGTTATTATATCCGTAATTTGTTTTTTCATGCCGGTTCTTTTTTTAAAGCATGATCTTTTACTAAATGCAATAAGATGAACGGTTCGGATCGTTTATATCATGTCGCCAAATTTACAGTCTAGTCAAATTTGTGTAGGACGTTATAAAGTTTATAAAAACTATATAACATCATCAGAATTATCAGTAAACTGTAAAGATGGGGATGTTCTATCAACTATCTGAACCGTTCATCTTATTTCATTTAGTAAAAGATCATGTTTTCAAAAAAGAACCGGCATGAAAAAAACAAATTACGAATATAATAACGGAGCGTAAACGTAAACGTTAATCAACGGTTAAAAAATAATATAGCCTTCATGGTTTCTAGTGTTCTATTTGGAGATGACCCCTTAACGAAAGTTGTAGACCTTCTCGTTACAAGCGTTTGTATATATTTTACAAATTTTTTCCTCTTCTCAATTACTTATTATGAATTTTCCACTATAAGTTAATTTTTTGTACAATTGTTAATTTGTAAACACACATAGATATTTATTTCTTTAAATTTGAACCGTTAAATATGTAGACCTCTTCTTCAAGATCATTATGTACAAAAATTATTTCATTCAAACATTGTTACAACCCGTCCCAAAATTTATGTGAAATTACCAAAATACCCCTAGGGTCAATGTTGACTTTTGTTGACTTTTCGGGACGACTTGTAAAAATTTATTTCTTTACATATTCTTGATGTACTCATCGATACGAACGCGTGGACGCAAGCGGAACTCAATTCGGAGTTGAAACGAACGTTTTATGAAGTTTTAAAGTGTAGGGGCATTTTGGTAATTTTCCACTCCGTGTGTGGGAATTAGGGTTTTTGGCTGGCTGCACCCCATCATTTCTGCACGTCACTTTCTCTCTCCCTCTCTTTCTCTCCCATTTTCTCTCTAAAACCAAAAGTTCACCGAAACCCTAACCCTTGGACGAATTACAAAACTGTCGAATCGTTGCCCAAAATCCATACCATCACAACCGTCTCGACATTCTGGACGAGGCTGTGATTTCAGAATCTTCAAACTCGAACCCGATCGTTCAAACCGACGTCGGAACGGAATAGGCAAACTGTTCATCGATTTTCTGTACAATACAGACCAAGGTAAGCCTCGAGACCATTACCATTGGTTTTATTGGATTGAGTACGTTCAAATCGATATGAAATGGTTTATACTTCGATATCACTTTTGCATAAATATTAAATGATATTTTATTATATGGTTTTGAAGGAAATATTTATTTATGCAATACTTGATATTTGGGAATTATGAATGGGATTTTGGCTCCTATATCTATACACATGAGTATGTATGTATGTTTTCAAACACACTTGGTATGCTTTCACTACGTTGTAGTACCGTTCTCACGGCCGTAGGACAGTTCTCACATGTTTGGGTCACACGCACTGTACTCCAGGGGTATTGTCCGGTAAATACCTTAGTGCAAGCTTGTCTTACGTTTATTGTTGTTTATGGGGAAAAGGCCCCACTACGTAAGGACTCGGGTGTGACGCGCTGCGGCGCAAGCTTACATGTGTGTGGTACTAGGAGTACAAATTATTGGATAACGTATTGAGCTTGTAATGTGATTGAGAGGCTGTTCCTCAACCCGTACATGGGTGATCGCGCATATACCCTGTGTTGGTTTTCCCTTATTATATTATTGGAATTATGAAATGGTGATTTATGAATGTTATACCTTTTGGAATTGTTTTCGGTATACTTTTAAAGTATCTTTTGAACTATACTATGATAGTATGTTTCGACGATATACTGGTTTTCAAACAGGGGGTTAGTATGTTGAAAAGAGAAAGGTTTGCTAAAACTTTTATTTTTGTCCACTCACACTTTTGTTTTTGCGCCCCCTTCAGGACATAGCGATAGTGCATCCGGCGCAGTCGAGGATTTTGCGTGGCAGCTCTGATCATCCATCCCGACCATGTAGGGATCTACCTTTTCTTTCAGTTTCTATAATAATATCCATCCCTGTTATGGATAGAGATTCCAGGAACTCAGTTTATCATTTTTTTTCCGCTGTTTCAAAATTAGTACGCTCTGAACCATATGCATATTGAAGTCGGATTTTGCAACTTTATTACAATTTAATTTTGGTTACACTAAGTGTTGTCATGCATTTAATGGCTTCGTCACTTACGAGTGTCGGCCAGCACGCTCGCACTCGGTATCCACGTGGGTATCGAGTGTCGGTCGTCCGTCTAAACCCCCTTCGTCCCAATTTAATATGTTCCTCCCTCTCTCTCTCTTCGCCATTGACGGTGGTTTTCTGACGAGTTTTCAATTCATTATGGGTACGATGTGGGTCAAGATCACCTCAATTTTGGGCCATTTGAACTTAGGTACATACTACAACAATAAATCTTCAGAAAATTTCAATTTTGTTTCGGTTTTTTTTTGTTTTTTTACAGATTGTTTTTCTGGGTTTTGATTGTTGTTTGAAGTAGAAATTGAAGTGATGTTAGTGGTTTTTTTGGCTCATTTAGGTTTGTGGGTTTAGGTTTGAAGTAGAAATTGAAGTAATGTCTGGGTTTTGTTTAACAGTGCCGATATTTGAATGACAATTTCGGGTCAATTTTTTACACTGCCTGCGACCTATGTGTGTGTGTACTATGTCTGTGTTTTTTGGTGAATTAATAGCAAACAAACAATAGCTAGGCAATTTTGCATTTGGGATGACCAGCTTTTCCACCAACATTGCTGCAATTTGGCATTTGGTACCTCTGTAGGTTGAGGGGGTTCTTCTGATTTGGCACTATGTATGTACTATATTTGTTTGCTATTAAGTTGTTGGTCAGTATGTGTGTGTGTGTGCACTGTGAGTATGTGTGTGTGTGTGCACTGTGAGTATGTGTGTGTGTGCACACTATGAGACAGTGTGTGTGTGTATGCACTGTGAGACAGTGCGTGTGTGCGCATTGTGAGTATGTGTGTATGTAAAAAGAATACGCTCAGTTATAGAATAATGGTGATCAATCGGCATACAGCCTTGTTTGGCCTACTAAAGTTCAGAAATCTATGTCCAGGAATCACAAAGGGCCGATTTATCTCTATATATACTTGATGCTATCTTTCCACTTTCTTAGTAGTTAATTAGTTATAATCTTTATTTTTGCAATAGAAATATTTAAACATTCCTACTCTCATTTGAAAGGAAGATTGGATTATATGCTAGAGATCATACTAGTCATATTATAGTTATGAAAAGGTTCACCATGCATGCTAGAGTTAAATAGTCACTCGAAAGGTCATTTTGGTTGCCTTTACACTAAGTAGGGCATTGAAATTTATAGGTGGAACCCGAATGATAAATTGGGAAGACAAAGTCACATTAATTTTATCAACAAATATACAAATTTGTTGTTGGATGTAGTATTGATTTTGTTTGCTTACTATGCAAATTAGTTTTTACGTAATTTCAAAATAAGAAAATAAATATACAAATTTGTTTAAATATTTAAATTCAAAAATTGCAAGTACATTAAATGTTTATTTACAGTTTATTTAATATTTATTTAACAATTTGTAACTAGCACAGTTATGCATTATAGGTTAGTTATCCATTATAGGTAGTTGATATTTTACATATTTGAAAGTTCTTATTGTTGTGATTGTGTTGTGCTTGCTGTGTATTTTCTTAACGTACTTATAAATTAAGGGTGGTTGAAAATTATAAATTTTATTCATGCATGTGTTGCATCTTCTTATGTTCCTCTATGATTAGGTATAAGTTAATACTAACCATTGGAATTGGAATCTGAATTTGTATCCTCAGGTACCATTCAGCTGTCCATTCAAAGAAAGTGATATGGAATAAGTGAAAACTCAGTCCAGGTACCTACTTCATCTTCCTTTTTTTCCTGCATACATATGACTTCTTATTCTAGAAAACATGGTTGGAGTTGTAAATTTTATATCATCGTTCTTCTCTTAATTCGTATGTAAATACTTCCCTGCTATTTAACAATTTGTTTTGTGGATTATATTAACAGTTTAGGCTCACTAGATTTTAAAATTAAGGGTTTAGGCTAATTTGTATAATTATATCAATTTGTTTGTAAATGACATGCATATGTTGAATATTTTGATTCATAAGAAATCATTGTTAAAACTAAAAGAAAGCATGGTCTTTGACACTTTTTGTCATATGTATGTCCTTTTATTTAACAATTTGTAACTGCCTCAATTTACAGATGTCGGGTTTGATTTCTACACACCACCGCTCTAGTCCTCGTTCAGCTCCATCAAGGTCAGTTAATGTTGCAGTGCTCGCGTCGGCCGCTCCGGATGTCTCTAAGGCGCCTGTCTCGTCCACTGCTTCGGTGACGCATCCCCCAGTGAGCGCTCGTCGGGCTCACTGGCGACATCGTTGTAACGACTCGTCCCTTATTTTATTGTATTTTATTTCCTGAACGTGTAAAGTTACCAAAATGCCTTTGAACGAGTTAAGTGGAAGTCCAACGTGGACGTTTGATCTCTTTAAGAAATTTTAAACTCTTACTTGTATTCTTGTAGTACTCTTTCCTACGAGCGCGTGAGCACAAATGGGACGAAAATCCGACGTGTAACGGAAACATTATGTAAGTTTGAATATTATTTCCTGTTATGGAAATATGGTGGTGCGGGTACCCCGTTGCCCAGCTAGTTTGGGAAAAATCCCATCTTTCTTTTTCCCCCTAATTTCTTTTTCCCCCACTCTTCTTTTCTGCCATTTTTCTTCTCCCCGTAAGAAAAGTGCACAGTGCACAGTGGCCACACAAAATCCATCGAACCGAGCCAAACCATCACCACCATCTTGTTCGTTGTAACTCACTGAGTTCAACGGTGCAAGCCGTTTGCCCAAATTCTTTACCGTTTGGCGGGAATCGGACACAGAAGAACCGGAATTTTCCGGCAAGTTTCGCGAAAATACCGACTTAGGTGAGGTTCCTAACCACCACCTTTAGTTTTCTCGTGTTGAGTAGATAGATTTTTACACTAAGATCGTGTTTTTTGGTTGTGTTTTGAGGTAGATCGGACTTTGTTCATAAACCGAGGTTTTCCGGCCAATTTCCGATCATTTCCGGCCAAATTCTAACCATTTACGGCCAATTTTTGGACTCCAAATTGGTATAATCTTGTTCCCCTTCTCTCTAGCTTCAATTTTGGGACTCCAAATTTCCCAGTTTTCTGACGAGTTGGTCGGCGGCGGCGCCAGCGGCCGGAAAAAGTTGCAGCGGCAACCAGTCGGACCGGCTGATGATGTCAGCAGTGACGTCATCACTGACGTCAGCAACCAGTCCAGACCGAAGAATATTCCTTTTAACGCCATTAGGAATATTCCTTTAGATCTAACAGAGATGCTGGAATATTTCGTTAGATCTAACGACGTCAGTTGACGCCGTTAGTTTGACCAGCTCAGGTTCGCCGCGCGTGAGCCGCGCATGTGGGCGCATCGTAGCGACGCGTACTACCTCGGGGCAGTACGTATGGTATTTTTCGGAGTGTTTTGGACCTCCGTGTTGAGCAAACAAAGGATTAATGTCGTTTATTAATTTAATGTAACCTTTATGAGTTTAATCATTACTATAGTGATATCTTACATAGGTGAGACTTACCACGAAGAGTACAGAGGTCAGGCAAGGCAAGACGGCTATGACCCAACGACATATCAGTGAGTGGGCTTTGTTTTGAGAAATTAATATTATTTATATTATTTCTCACTGTGATTTCATGACTTATTTTCTATCATGCCATGCTTTTACTTATGATTTAAGTATAAAGAAATTATAATATGTTGAGACTTGTGAAACTACAATGGCATAATCATGTGTTTATTATATGCTCATCATACATGCATTCACCGGTGTCTAGTACTCGTCCGGGCCAGGACCAACCTTCACATGTATGTTCACATCCGCATCGTTATGCTCACTTTGGATCCATTGTAGGTGCCCGCATGTACTAGTCTGCATTAGGCAGCTAGGACTCGTATGTGATGCGTTTAGCGCCAACTTCACGTGATCGTAGTACTGAGCATATATTTATTACACCTAGCCTGTTCCATGTAGCTACTTTCTACATGGGCTTGTGTGTTTGCATACATTGATGAGCATATTATATATGTTGTTGAGCATACTTTTTGTTGTTGAGATATTGATATTTACTCATACATTTGGCATGGATGCCTTTATACGGATATGTCGATGAGCATATCATATTATATATTTCTATGTTGTTGCCTTCATACTGTTTTGACGACTAAAATTATATTATTATGTTAAGGTAAAGGTGTTTAACCTTATCTTAGACGGTTTTCATACTATACGTAGTATGATTTTTAGAAACTATACCTGAATTTAAAAAAATGGGTTATTATGTTTTGAAAAAAAAAAAAAACAAAGGTTTTAGAAATGTTTATTTTTGTCCACTCACACCTTATGTTTTGTGCCCCTCCAGGACGTAGTAGCTGAATTAGTGGTGAGCGCGACCTCTCTGGTGTATACGACTTCCGCACTAGATAAATGTAGGATTTCTTCATCCTACTAGTATGCTTTATCCATCCTGTTTAGGATGGGAATAATTCGTACTTTCCTTACTGTATTTTATCTATCTACCTTTGGCCGAAACCCCATGAATGGGGAATTTCATTTTTCTTCATTCATGGTTACTCAAATTCTTCATGGAGATGAACTACGAATGGTTTGATCTTTGAAGGAGTCAAAGTACGTAGGCAACTTTCTCATTTGATGGCAAGGTGCAACCTCAATGCTCAAGCAAAGGTGTAGATCCGAGGAGTAATCTTGAAGACCCTATCTTGGGTGTTTATCCTTTGCTTATGCAAAGAGGAGTCAACAGGGGTAAAGGAAATCTTAGCTCACTTTGTATAGTTTTGAGTTGAGTCTTGGTTCACAACTACTAAGCTTTGAAAGTCATGGGCAAAAGTTTTGTATTTGGGTGCCTACATGCATGCTAGAGCCCTGAATTTGTTAGTAGCATGTGTGTATGTTTCTCAAATAAACTACACAATTTCAAAATATTTTCCTCCAGGAAGTGCGCAAATTTGGCTCCAACAGTGGCTAACAACCTTCGAATGGAGTCATTCCGCTTAGTAATATTGTTTTTTTGAACTTTAATGGCAGTTTCGATCTAAACATCTGCTTGTGTAGTTATGGGGATTAAATTATATTTTGATAAGGAGTTTGAAAAAATTTACAAGCATATGTGAAATAATTACTTACAGCATATCGAGCCATGTAAGATCTCATAATTGCGGTATAAAAGTCAGAGCAGGCAGCTTCTATATAGGATGGGAACAAACTTGATTCCTTCATAGCATGAGCGAAGGAAAGGTTTATCCTTCATAGGATGAGCGAAGGAAAGGTTTATCAAACCCTTGGTGTTCAACAGAATTGAATTTCCGTTCACAGTCAGATTTAACAAAAACTTGGGCATTTGTTCCACCTGTTGTACTGCTCCGGTCATTGCTGATCCAAGTAAGCCCACAACAGGGGTTGTGTGACATCCCACATCGACCAACGGAGAGGGGGTGATGTGCCTTATATGTACATGCCCACCTCCAATTAGCACGAGGCCTTTTAGGAGTTCACTGGCTTCAGAGTCCATCAGAACTCCAAAGTTAAGCAAGTTTGGGCTAGATCAATCTCATGATGGGTGACCCACTAGGAATTTGCTCGTGAGTTCCCAGAAACAAAACCGTGAGGGCGTGGCCCAAAGCAGACAATATCGTGCTACGGCAGAGCTAGTATGAGATGTGACAGAATGATATCAGAGCCACTCTGCCGTTCGGTACGGATATACTGGCGAGGATGTCGGGTTCCCCTTAAGTGGGGTAGATTGTGGCATCCCACATCGACCAACAGATAGGGGGTAATGTGCCTTATATGTACATGCTCACCTCCAATTAGCACGAGGCCTTTTGGCAACTCACTGGCTTCAGAGTCCATCGAAACTCTGAAGTTAAGCGAGTTTGGGCTAGAGCAATCCCATGATGGGTGACCCACTAAGAAGTTGCTCGTGAGTTCCCAGAAACAAAACCGTGAGGGCGTGGCCCAAAGCAGACAATATCGTGCTACGGCGGAGCTGGTCCGGGATGTGACAGGTTGCATTTTGAAGAAAGGTAGAACTAGATGGTTGGAGTGTTCCTTTCCTTACCGGAGGAGCATAGTGCAGACAAATTAATATCGAAATTGATGTGGTGGAAACCGGAGTGGGGGTAGACGTAGGTCTCTCTATAATGAGCATTGTTATCCTCTTCAAAGCCAATAAAGACTCATCGGTTGCACATGTACTAAAAGATAAGCCAACAATAACCTTTTCCTTTCTTTTTCTCATCTTCTCTTCAACAACTTTAATAGTGGAAGGAATATCAACTTGATTTAGCCATTATGATGTGGGACTTTTCTCCCTGCGATCCGGCTTAGTGGCTCCGCCACTCCTGTGCTCCAAGGGAAATCGTCGATCACTTGCACCTTAAGATGTTGCTCATTCTGTTGAGGTTCAATATTCTCCTCACCTTCAGGCTCTGTGTCACTGAAGATGAGTTTTTTTTCTCCTACTCTTCATTTTCTGCATGATAGGTGATGCTTCAGCCTCAGTCTCAGTATCTGCGACCTTCATTTTCCTTAGTTCAATAGGAGCTTTTGCATTCCTATTCCTTTTGGATTTCTTCGGATTTTCTAAGATCTTTGTTCTGCCGCGAACCTTGTTGGCATCTACAAGAATCATATTGACATGGTATTTGGAACTGTTATTGACAATGGCATTTCTACCACGGGTTTTGCTCTGATTAGGGTCTAGTAACTATCTTCAGCCTTGGTGTTCTGCTAGAATCACCTGAAAAGCTCTATCTATAAAAAATGGACAGCATGGGTCTACATCCTCAATTTTGTCGGAAACAATTTTGTTCTTCACTATTGCAGTTGGAACCTTTACGCAGCTTACATCTCCTTTCTAGGTTGTTGTCAACCACTTGGACCTTCTTATACCAGTCCTTGTCATCTTTTGGAAAAAGTAACGACCACCAGAACTCGTCTTCAACATATGAAGAGCTCCAAATTCTTGAAGAACGAGATCTTCTCCATACCATTCATTGAAGAGGATAAAGTGTGAATGTTGCATCCATTCAGAAGTTCTACGCTTAGTCTGGCAAGTTTGGAACATTCTTCAACATTCCTTACTTAGGGCATCAATGGCCCAATGGTAGTATTTAGTTGGTGGAAGGAACTGTGTTTATTTCACCAGAAAACACGATGACGATTTGGGGATGAAGAGAAAGAATTGAAGATTTTTGGTGAGATGCAGTTAAATTAGGGTTCTTTGAAGTTCAGC
This sequence comes from Gillenia trifoliata, assembly GCA_018257905.1. Classification (NCBI taxonomy): domain Eukaryota; kingdom Viridiplantae; phylum Streptophyta; class Magnoliopsida; order Rosales; family Rosaceae; genus Gillenia; species Gillenia trifoliata. The sequence continues at coordinate 25,686,588 of CM031084.1, read as the reverse complement.
AAAAGGGAATTTTGGAAGTGTGAAAGGAAAATGAATTAAGTGTTGCTATTTATAACAAATTTTAAAATTGGAATAACGTGTTCCGAAGATGGAGCGACGGGTTTTGGTTCGTGTGCAAGCCCATGTGCATGTTTTAAGCTGGGAAATAAGTGTTGGGAATCGTGACGGAACATTACAACGGCTTGCATTGAATATCCACTCAGTTTGGTTCCATGAAGGCGGCACGCGTGAATCCAAAAAGGTGCAAAAGACATAGACATTCTGAATCTTTGAGCCATGTATTTCAGAACATGACGTCATTTTGAGGTCAAGGCATGGTCCGCTAGTAACTATCTTCCTTCTTTTCAATTGGAAGCATAGTTAGGGACAATTGTAGGACCATGATTTTTGGACCTCAGGACTATGGTGGTTGGAATGATCCAATAGGTTGATACAGTACGGGCCGTGCCGTCCGGATAGGATGCAACTCGAAGGACAGGTCCATCAAAGAATTCCAATCTTTTGGGCCTCGATCTAATGGGCGAGAGTTACCTTGCAGAGAGTTATTGCTTACTCTGCAAAATACAAAACCCTAATTGCTATCGAAATAAGAGATTGTTCCCTGATATCTTGGAGATTCCAATATTAAATGAATGGCGTGGGCTACAAGTAGTGTTAATAAAGCAATCCTAATTAGGGAGGGAATCTAGTGATAGATTTCCTCTAGGATTCTCTCTCTGGTAATTAAGGATTCTCATCCTTATATGGACTCCTCTCGACTAGTATAAATAGAACTTATGGGTATGCCTTAAAGGTATCACATAATCTGCTCTCTAAGCATATTGCTTGAGTTCTAAAATACTATACTGACTTCATCGTCGAAAAGTTTGTAGCCAGTACCACACCTGTCCCAAAGATCTTTACGGTTATCTTTCTTTGTTCATGAGTTTTTCGGTGACTCCCACTATCGTTCAGGGAAGGGTGCAAATTTGGCTCCAATATGAATTATTGAAATATGTTTAATCGGAATTGTGGAATTGAACTGGAAATTATTATGATGATTAATCATATTGCGTTTGTGTGGGTAGAGGTTAGAGTACCTTGAGTCCTCTTATTCTATGGGAGTGTATGATCTTATGGCAAGAAAGCAGGGAACAATGAGAGTCTTTGGGGTGAAAAGTCTCAAAACAATTTATGCATTACTATGTTGTTGTCTTGTATGCATATGCATGCATGAGCTCATGCATACACACCATAATATGTGTGGAGTTTATAGGTGAGGAGTTTTGAGTGTATTCTGACATCTATTTGTTCAATGTGATGACAAAGAATTGTCTGAATCGTTGGTTGTGTGAAATTGGTTCTTATGTATATGTTTCATAACCGCCGTGGAATAATTTCTAGGTGACCTAAGATTTGAGTTAATTTAAGTTTAATTATGACTCTGTTGGATAAATGCTTTATGTACTTGGCGAGTTATTCTTGATTTGTGATGAGTTGGCATTTTAGGGTCTATGAGATGACTTTGTCCAAATTACTTGTTTTTGAGTTTTACTCACACGAGCTTCATAGCTTACTCGGGTTTTTCATGTCACCATTCCACGATGTAGGGGTTAATCCTGCAGAGTAGCTGATATCTATTAGATGCGAGAAGCTTCAAGACGTGTTGTCGCTTTTTCGTTGCGTTACTTATTTCTTAGTGATAAGTGACCATGTCGGTCAAACTATCTCCTTAGTGACTTGAACTGTAATAATTGGCTTGGAGCTAAGAGTTCAAATATTACTTTTCAATTGAGTTTTCATTGCAGCTAGCATCCCAACCATCATTGCCACCACCGTCACTACTTCTACTACCATATCTTTAACACGTCGCAACATTATCGTCGCCACCACCATCACCTCTATCGCCATCACCCCTGCAACCATCTTCACCACCACCCCCGCCACCGTGGCCAACACCACCTTCACTATCATCGCACATAACCACCATTATCATCACCACCACCCCCCACCCCCCACCCCCCGTCACCATTGCCATTGTTGTTATCACTCCCACCACCATCAGTGGCGAATCTGATGAGGGCCAAAGGGGGCACGTGCCCTCTCTCAATTATTTTGGTTTCGACAAAAAGTATACCTAATTTACAACAATTTGACAAAATTACCCTCAAAATATCTCTTCTTCAATTTGTCTACATGAAATAAACGAGTTCAACAAAACTAAACAACATCGACATCTCTCTAGTGCAACTTTATCACTCGATTCTCGTCTAAGACCACCTGAAGGGATATCAGAGTTGTTTTATTGACTATAATAATATTAACCTAAAGATATAATTAAAAGAGCATTAAAAGATGGGGATGTATGCTAAGTACACAATAGTAAGGGTCGGCAAGTGCTCGACGAAATGCCTCACCAAAAAAATTGTAAAAAACTTTTGGCGTTGCAAGCGCTATTGTTGGGATACAACGAGAATATAATCATGTATCCACCATTACTTAATTGTGACCCCATAATCTAACTTTTTAGCTTCACTCGGGTATCTAGTCGATGAACAAATCCAATGCCTCATGAATATACTCAAGAACACAAGTAACGTCAAAGGAAAGAAAATCATTGCTACAAACTCCTTATATGTGTAGGTAGAATTATCTAATATTAAGCATTGTGCCACAATTTCACTAGCATAGTAGCGCGCCTCGCAAGGCTGGAAGTTAGCCGCAACAATGGTTAGGAAATACCGAAGTACGTATACCCAACAACCAATTCAGGTCAAGTCTCTATCAAGTCTTTCTTTTTTCTTTCTTTTCATTTTGGTAGGTTCAGGTCAATCCACTCAAAGTGGCAATGAAATTCTACTCGAACATTTACAATGCAACTTCACACCCACCCAACCCAATAATACAGGAAGCAAAAAGTTACAAAAAAAAATTAAAGTACATTCAAATTCCTATCCTTCATTTCTTTTTCTTTTTTGTTAACTGAAAACTTTTACATTCAAATTCATATCCTTCATTTCTTTTTCTTTTTTGTTAACTGAAAACTTTTCCAGTCATAATCCATTTGAAACTGGAATTACTCTAGGATAACATCGGTGTCAGCCTCAATGAACGTTAGTTGTGGATATAAACCCATACAACTGATATTTATCTAGAATATTCCAAATAAGATAGTGTATTTTAGCGAAAATCCAAAAAGTCTATATTTTCAAATTAAACTCTTTGACCAGTATTCTACATCAGCAAATTTTTCTTTTTTTAATGTGATGAGTCATACTACAATTGAGTCAAAATTTAAGCAAATTTTTCATACCTATTTTACCTTCTATGACTAATAGGCACACTATTTGTTCATAATTTACGTTTTTCCTTTGCATATTTTGATTAGTAATGCTTTCATTATTTATTAGCAGAATTTAATGGCTTTGATTGGCAGATGATAATGACTTTGGTTTTCTCTATATTGAATTAATGTGTTGACAATTATGTTCATTAAAAAAATAATTATTCATTAAATGATGATTATTTTGCTGGGATTTGTAATTTTTCTTCCTATCCGAGAGGTCTATTAGCAATTAACTCATAAATTCCATCTAACACACATCAATTTGTATATCTATGGAATAGGTACCAACTTATGTGTACAAGTTCGTTCCTTTTACCTAAATCAAAGGTATATTAGAAAAACCAATCTTCAAACCTCAATCAAAGATACATTAAAAGAATTAGACGTGACACCTAAATTAAAGATGTGCTAAAATAGATGTTAATGAACATTCGATAAAAATATAGTAATTTACAGCTTTTACAGTGGATGCGGACCGTAGTTTTCTTTTTGAGGTTGATAACACTAAATTGCTAACTCTCAAGTGTAGAAGATGGTGGACAACATTTCGAAAATAATTTTTTCTAATTAATGTGTAAACAATTTAATTGTCAAATCCATTGGCTGAAATTTAGAAAACATTACTACTTTGGATGAAATGTAGGGAGGTCTTTGAATAATGTTTATAATTCAATTAAAAATTGTTACCAAAATATTTGTTTACGTGGATGAAATTTACTAGTGCAAATAAAAAAAAAAATCCTTAAAATATGTATATATAGTTAATTGAGTCTAAATCAAAAATCCTTTATCGAATTATACAACAAACAGACGAACAAATTTGTGTATCTGGCTCCATCTGCTCCTTTCTTAATGCCAGTCTGTGGAGAGTCCAGATCTGCTATGCCCACTGTTCCTCTGCAAAGCCTGTTACTTTTGTAATTTATTGACATTTGTCCCTCTATTTAACCCACAATCAACAGCGTTAACTTTAGATAAATCTTGTAAATTAAAAGGAAAAAAAAAAAACAAACACCCACCATACCCAATCCCGTCAGCCACCGCACCTTGCCAGCGACTTCTCTCCTCTCCACCACCGGGAACAACTCCCTCTCTCTCTCTCCTAAGTTGCAAACCCCCATTCTCTCTCTCTCTCTCTCCATCTGCAATGCACTCGCGTTGTCTCCCAACCCACACCGCCCCCACTCCAGGTCATCTCCGAGCCGACATCCTCATCGAGCCCCTCCTCTTCATCCAGAAATCCCTCCAACCCCCCGCCGTCAACAACCTCGCCATCCTCTCCTGCGGCGGGCTCCATCCCATCATCGTCCACTGCGGCAGTCCCGAGATCAACCTCTTGCTCCAGCTTCTTGGCACGACGACATCAATGCGCCTTCATCGATGGCCTCCGAGTCACGGACGGCAAAACAAGGGAGCTCGTTTCAGCTAAAATATTTTTTTTCTTTTAAATTTTAGGATTTATCTAAGGTTAACGCTGTTAGATTGTAAGTCATTGGACATGTGTCAACATAGGAAAGCAGGAAGAGGGTGGGCAGAGGGCTTATGGGCACAGCAGATCTGCACTTGTCTGTGGAGGTCATTGATCTTCTTTCGATCTTATTTTCTCCACACATGTGGACAAGTTTTTTTAAACACAAGAGACAATTTAAGGGTGGGAGAATCTTGTACAGTACAAACTCCATATGTGTGTACGTACAATTTTTAACAACCAATTCAGGTCGTCTTTCTTTTTCTCTATTTCTTTTAGTCCAAGTCCGCTATAAAGGTTCAAGTCAATCCGATCAAAACTCCCATGAAATTGAGTAGGAAATCGATGCGTACGTTCCTAACAACCAATTCCAGTCAAGTCCGCTATCAAGTCTTTTTTTTTCTTTTTTCTTTTTTTTAATCATCCATGAAATTTACAATGCAACTTCACACCCACCCACCCAAATAATACACACAAAAAAAAGTGTAGGCCATGCATTTCCATTTCTCATTGCCCTTTGGCGCATTATAAATAACCTTTCCAAAGTAGAACTACGATAGTACACAACACACCACTACAACCTGTCTAGTTTCTAGTGTGACATCCTACGTACCAAAACTTTCTCTCTCAGGACATGGCATCCCCTCCTAATTCTTTGGTGTTCACAGTGCGGAGGCGCCAACCAGAACTGGTGGCGCCAGCAAAGGCCACGCCGTATGAGTTTCGCCAACTTTCTGATATCGATGACCAAGAAGGTCTTCGGTTTCAAATCCCCGTGATACAGTTTTATCGGTACGATCCCTCCATGCAAGGAAGGGACCCCGTGCATGTCATTAGAGAGGCAGTTGCACAAACCCTAGTGTTTTACTACCCTTTTGCCGGTAGGCTCAGGGAGGAGCCTGACCGGAAGCTCGTGGTGGAATGCACGGCTGAGGGTATTATGTTCATTGAGGCTGACGCCGATGTTACCCTAGATCAATTCGGTGACGCCCTTCAGCCGCCGTTCCCTTGCTTGGAGGAGCTTCTTTATAATGTTCCTGGTTCCGATGGGGTTCTTAATTGCCCACTCTTGCTAATTCAGGTACGTTTGCGTACGTACTTTTGACTCATCATCACTAACTTTTTCAGCTCATGTGAACGACCCGATTCAGCTGTTTTCTTTTTATTTTTGTTTATTTTGTTATTTTGGACTGACATAATAGTTTTCTATGATTCAAGTTATTTTTCTATGATCCAAATTATTCTCTTTTTTTAGAGTAATGTGTTATATTTTTTAATTTTTTTTTGAAAGAGAGTACTGTGTTATTTGGTTTCTAACTTCTAAGTACTATTATCCGAGTAAAAATTAAGTTTAAATTATTTTCTTAGAAAAATAAGTCATTAAATTCATTAAAAATAGTCAATTTTATCCCTACTATTAGATATAAAATTATCATATCCAATTAAGCCACGAGACTTGCATAAGATATACTTTGGACAATAGATTGACAATTTTGAATGAGTTTAAAGATTGACAATTTTACATTAACTGACCAAAAAAGGGCTTTATTTTTTATGGTAAAAAAGATGGCTAGTTATAAGGTTGTTTTATTTTTGGTTCAAAAACTAACAGCAAGTCTCCAACCAGTGACCTGCTAAAGTTGACAGGATTATTCACTCACCAGTCACCACTTGGGCACATGCTCTTTAATGTAAAAATCAACAGACATTAGGCTATATAATTGTAAAATTTCAGAGTCCGGGCCTATTTTGGTCTCCCACCACGGGCATCTTGAAAGTAAGCCCCAAAAGAGCTCTATCAGTACCTTGACTAGCTAGGTATATATCTTTATACATGTTCATAAATAAAATTCACTTGCATCGTTCGGTTTTATTTAAAATGTCATAATTTTAACTATATATTTTATATGATTACGTAGGCTTGTAATTTAAAAAATGTCCCAAAAAAACAATAGGTATTTGGAATAATATTAAAGTTGTCATGTCATCGATGAAAAATATAAGTACAGACCAGTGGCATTGTTTATTTTGTGACCCATTTATAGATTTTTGTTTGTTTTTATATCAGCTGACAACAAATTATTGTCTTTTTCCATCATAGTGCATAAAAATTATTGAAAATATGACTTTAACCCTTGAAATTTAATTTTCTCTGTATAAAATCCAGCATAAGTTTTTTACTCGAATATAACCCATTGACTAGACTCCACATAAGCAAATTCATTAATTATGTTTGACTTTACACATTTTAAATTTTTTGGATGCCTAAAATACCCATATTTGAATGTTTGATGTACACAATTAATTCCATATAGGTAGTAAGAGAGAATTAGTGACTTTCCAAAACGAAAAAAAAGAAAAAAAATATTAATGTTACAAATTCATTGCCTTATATATAATAACAATAAAACATGCCTAATATATGTAATAATACATGCTTAATTAATGTCACGAAAATTATATTTTACATATAAATGTAGGTAAATTATTTTACACATACACATGTATAATAAAAAAAAACATGTCTAATATATGTAAAAATTCATGCAATATAATTTACCTACAAAATAAAGAAATGTTATTTGGTTCAAAATTAATTTACCTGTATTTTACATAAAAATATAGGTAAATTATTTGCATATAAAATAATAATAAATGCAAAATAATTTACCTACAAAAAATAAATAATGTGCTAATCATAAATAAATTTATATATAGGTAAATTAATTAGTACATATAAATTTTTATATATAGATAAATTTATATATATGTTATTTGATTAAAAATTAATTTAACTATATTTTACATAAAAAGTATAGGTAAATTATTTGCATACCATAAATTTATAATTGTGAAGTCAACTCTTGAAATAACACAATTTTTCACTCTCACAAATAGTGCACCTACTATTTGAATTTTAAAATGTTAAATTGCTTCATTAACATAATTAGGGTATTGTGGCATAAGTTGTAAATAATTGTAATAATAGGTTACTTATTTTTTCACATGTCAACAAGTTTGAATTTTGAGTTTTATTTGAATGTTTAAAGATAGATAGGTTTAAGTTTAAAAAACAAGAGTTACAAGGACCTATATTTAAAGAACTCTAAAAATTAAGGTTTGTAGAAAAATTTGTTGTAATGTCGCCTTCAGCTAAACAATATTTGTCGTAATTCTCAAACAGGTGACGCGCCTCCAGTGCGGTGGTTTCATCTTCGCCCTCCGTCTTAACCACACCATGAGCGATGCGGCGGGGCTCGTCCAATTCATGACCGCCGTGGGAGAGATAGCGCGTGGGGCAGTTTCCCCGACCGTCCAGCCTGTGTGGCAGAGAGAGCTGCTCAATGCGCGTGACCCACTCCGAGTGACATGCACGCACCGCGAGTACGAAGAAGTGAAAGACACCAAGGGCACCATCATCCCACTTGACGACATGGCCCACCGGTCCTTTTTCTTCCGCCCCACCGAGGTGTCCGCCATCCGCAGATTCGTGCCGCACCACCTCAGCAAGTGCTCCACGTTCGAGATCCTCACGGCCTGCCTCTGGCGCTGCCGCACCATGGCGCTTCAGCAAGACCCAGACGAGGAGGTGCGCGTGCTGTGCATTGTGAACGCGCGCGCCAAGTTCAACCCTCCACTGCCGGCTGGTTACTACGGCAACGCGTTTGCGTTCCCAGTGGCGGTGACGACGGCGGAGAGGTTATGCAACAACCCGTTGGGGTACGCGTTGGAGTTGGTGAGGAAGGCCAAGGCGGACGTGACAGAGGAGTACATGCGGTCCTTGGCGAACCTCATGGTGATTAAGGGTAGGCCCCACTTCACGGTGGTGAATTCTTACCTTATGTCGGATGTGACACGTGCTGGGTTCGGAGAGGTGGACTTTGGGTGGGGGAAAGCCGCTTATGGTGGGCCAGCCAAGGGCGGTGTCGGGGCAATACCTGGAGTGGCTAGCTTTTACATACCGTTTAGAGACAACAGAGGGGAAGATGGAATCGTGGTTCCTGTTTGTTTGCCGGCGGCGGCGATGGAGAGATTTGTCAAGGAACTAGATGCCATGTTGAATGCGGATGAAGAACCGATTAGGGTTCAGAGCTCTACTAGTTTTATTATGTCTGCCCTGTAAAATATGTATTTCGTATGCGTGCATGTATTTCTTTGCTTTTATTTTCCGTAATTAGTTTCTTTTCTACTGTAATATGGACGTCTCCTTAATAATAGAGATGTGTTTGGTATGAATATATTTGGACTTTCCTTCTGAGGTACTTGTAGGTTGAAGAACCACGTTGGTAACTGCATAGCTTATCAGCGAAAGAGTTGGACAAGAAGCATGTCATTATTTTTTAGTTAACAGATGAAATGTGTGAAAGGGGGAGGACGAGACGTTGTCCTTTTAGATATCTCTCCCAAGCCCAGTTGGACGGGATGATGTAAATTTGGGTACAAACACTAACTTAGAGATCGTAATAAAAAGCCTCTTAGAGATGCTCTTACATGGTTAATCTCAAGCTAGTGGTGCTTATTTTGGGTAACCAAATTTTCAACTAAATTTGGGTCGGGAATTAAAATTTATTTGAGTCTGGATATAGAATAATGATTTGGGCTTTTCTCCTTCATTGCAGGTTATACCAGGGGTTTGGGCCCATCCATCCATCCATCAACTTGTCTCCTGTCAGACATATAGTTGAGGATGCGAAGGTCTTGTTGTTAGAGGTCACTAGAGCTTCATCTGCCCGTGTGCGCCGCCAAGCAAATGTTGTTGCTCATCGTCTAGCTAGCGTTGCTGTCCATGAGAACCAGGTTCGATCGGGGTTCGAAGAGCCACTAGATGTTATTTGTGATTTATTAGTGGTAGATTGGATGGGTTAGGGGGGTAGCCTTTGGCTCTTGTTTTGTTCCTCCCAACCCTTTTGTTTCTGTATCCGTTGTTCTCAGTGAATGAAATTCTGTCGTTGCTACAAAATAAATAAATAAATTTGCTCCTTAGCGTTAGGTTTTGGCGTTACTAAACCAATAAATTTACTGAATTAAGAAGTACCTTTACCAAATTTGATTTCATACAACTTTTACCAAATTAGTTCTAGTTTTTTCCTTGTGGTTTTGATATAAAAAAAAAAAGAGAAATTCAAAAGAAGAAAAATAACCCAAATTTGAATGGGTTTATTCGCAACTTTTTTTTAACAACATAATGCCATGTCACCACCAACATTTTGTCACTAGAATTTGCAAAAACATTTAGGTAACTCGAGTATTATATTTCCCTAAGGAACAAGGCATATGTATAATGACATTAACCAAATTTAACTACTTTGTCAAGATTTTAGAAAAACGGATCATAGTGGAGTGTGATGTTATCCTAAATTACATTAATGTTATAGTATGTACCATTTATAGAGTTCTATTCCCATAAACAATTGAAAAAAAAATAAATCCTTGCCTAGTAAGTGTGTTGAAAATTCCAGGTCCAAAAAGTGACAAACGAATTAACATTCACCATCTTTTGTTTTTATATTTTTTGCTTTTGTCCCCTCGTTATGATTCCCCCAAGATTTTGACCCTTTCTCTGTCCTCCCATTTGCTGATTAATTTTTGGTTTACGCCATAATATTAAAACTTAAAACATAGTAACATACTATAGAAAATATCAATAGTCATTCTTGACATAACAGTGTGACGAAGAGGCAAATGACCAAATTGACCAATATGAACGCGGTTGCAGCAGAAGTTTGTTCCTCAATATTCAACGAGGAGGTAAAGATTTCAAGCATCTTTTCACATTATTTTCCAGTTACTACGCTAGGAGTAGTTTGGCAAAATATATTCTTCTATATGTAACTTTTGTTGAAGGAGTCACTCACAACAAATAAATTACATTCAAATTTGCTTTCTTCCCACCTATTCCATTGAAACAACAAAAGCTAGCCACCAAACTATGTTTACCAAGTTGTTTTTAATTAATATGAAAACATGAGAGGGACATTGTAGTTTATATGTTCATTATGTCGACTCTGCAGTCCGTAACAATATGCAGAAGTCTTAGAAAGTTTTTCTTTTCAGATACACAATACTCTACACTATATTAATTTAAATTACGGAAAGAGAGGCTCGAATTTGAGTGCAGGGAGGGGAGAACACTGCTTTAGAAGTTTTCAGGATTCAATCTTTGATTAAGTTATGACCAAATCAACTACTTCATTTTGTTTAAATTTACAAGGTCGTTCATTACTTTGATATTTTAGGCTTAAAAACGAAAAGAAAAACCCCATGTGATAAATCTGATTTGTAATTGTAAGTTAGTTACAATCAGGCAAAAAGGTTAATTTAATAGTAGAAGACAGCAAGGAGTTTCCGTTTAGGTACCAGCAGCAAGGAGTGGTACTATATTCGACCTACAATATGTTGTATCCTCTTTCAGCAAAATTAGCCCATGTGACAGCTAACATGAGTCGCCAATGCTCAGGAAAAATACTTCCCTATTATCCATTTCAATGCGATTTTTGTTATCTCTCTTCTTTCATGATTGCTCATATTAGTAGAGCGCTTGAGAGAAGACACTGAAATCGAAATAAAATAAATTTGTCTCCGTTGTCGTGTGAGTGTCTGACAACTGTTGATTGAAGGAACCTTATTGACTTGACGTAGTATATGAGTCACCAATCAATGATTCACAGTTTCAATTAGGATAACAACTTCTATGACACGAGTTCATTACCACAGTAACTTTCCAAGTTAGTAGCACAAAAACATATGAAATAAAGCTAACACATATTCATATATTATTGACACATAACGGTCGCCACATAACGGTGTACTCGTGTCATTCTTTTCAATTAAATTGCATGCACCATTGAATTGGTCCTTTATTATATTAAGTTTTCTTCCAAAGGACAATATTCAATCGTAAAGAATTAGAAATGGCATGAGACTTTAGCGGCGGATTATCTTTTTTGAAAGAAAAGAAAATTTGAACGAGTGAAACAAAAACATCAATTTCGTAACCATCATGGAAAGCAAAAGTCTAACCACTAAAAATAATCCATTAATATTTATTTATGAACATGGATAACGAAAGTAATCATAGATATAATCATCTCTGTGTATATGATAGCTAGTAACGTAATAATAATGCCAAAAACAAAAAACAAAAGAATAGTCGCAAAAATTTAAAAAAAAAAATTCGAAAACTGAATGAACAAGAAGATATATGAAGTCGATCGATCAATCGTAGGCTGTGTAGATTGATTAGAAGTAATCAACGTCGCACTTGGTAGTCTGGAAAGTTCCGTTCTGAGTCAAAGGAACCTTCAAGTCACATTCAATCTTGGGCTTGAACTTGCCCGTCTTGATCAATCCGAATTTGAACCGAATCCGAAGATAAATTTTCAAATCGATCTCGTAAATCCCAGTATTCTTCTGCTGATTGTACGCAGAAAGGGCCTTCGAGCCTACAAGCACTTGCTGGCCTTGAAACACGGGGTTCAGCACGTTCGTTTTCTTGTGCCCTTGGTAAAAGGGGGTCAGGGTGACCGTGTCGAACCTCTGGTCCTCGTAAATGGCCCGGGTCTCGATGCGGTCGTAGTAGACACCGATTTTCTTGTTAGGGTTTCGGATGGTGAGGTTGAGGGCGAGGTTGTAGTGGAGGGTGTTGTCGTTGGAGAAGTTGAACTGCGTGAGGGTGGCATCCGTGACGTGGAACTTGACACGGTTAGGGCGGACGATGAGCCAAAAGACGAAAAACGCCAAGCCCATGACGACGACGGCGGTCATGATGAGCTTGAAAACAAGGCCGAAGATGCAGCTGCAGCAGCAGCTGAGGCATCCGCCGCCGCCGCGGCCAGGACGGTGGTAGGACTGGGATTTGGGAGGGATTGAGGGGCCGTAGTAGGCCCCGTTTAAATGGGCTTGTTTCTCTGACATGGCGGAGGACGGCGGAGGAGCAGCAAACAATTTGTAATGGGTATAGAGAGTAGTGAAAAGGGGTTGGATGAGAAGAATATGAGAGGTGAAGGAGGTGAAGTGTGGGTATATATAAGGGAGGAATGCTGCAAGGCCGCGTGGGAGGTGGGATGAAAAAATCAACACAACGCGGTTGCTTTAGAAGGTAGAAGGCGTTTTCTGTGTGTGTGGGAAGTCTTTATTTGACAGAGTACCAGCGTGTGGAAGGATGGTGATTTGTGAGCACTGGGTAATTGAGATGGTTCGTGGTAGCTTCCTACTTCAATTTGATATTGATTATCATGGCCCAAGGGGCCAAGGGGATATTTATGAATGTAACCTCTAACTAGATAAGTTTGTTTAGTTTACCAACAAGCCAAAGTTTTGACACCATTGTTTTCTCCGAACTTGAGTTTTAACATTTGATCAGTATGTGCAATGACTATTAGTGTGTAAAGTCTAAGTTCCATGACGAATTTGATATCTAATTATAGCTGACTTATCTCTATATATATAAATAAATAAAAATATGATATTTTATTCATTAAATAAAGGGCATTATAGAGACATGTTATTCAACCTCAAAAGGGTCCTTGCAAACTAGATCTAAAAATATTACAATAAAGCATGACTAATTGCAAAGCAATAAACAAATTTCAAGCACTTTGTTAAAAGTTGAGTTCACCGAAAAATGTAAGATTACAAGGATTAATATATAACGGCAAAATCTCATGTTACACCAAGATTATGTGAGAAAAAAAACTCTCAAATCGTATTGGGATAGAGAGTACGATGTCTATAGAGAAACTAATTATAGAATAGTTAGATCTTTTGGTATATAATATATGAACTAATTGCATTTTGTGTAACCGAAAAAATAAGTAATTAGTGGAATTTGGGAATAGAAAATCTTTGCACTTCTGCTTAAGTTGTTGGCTAGATAAAATTCATGCTTGACGTTTTTATTTCTGTTTGGTTACGTAAATGCTAACATTAATCTTATTTTTTCTTCACCAAGAAAAAAAAACATTAATCGTTTTGCCTATCTAATACATCTTTTAAACAAAGAGAGCAAAGCAAATGGTTTTGTCATAGTATAGCTTATTTCATCTTTAAAAAATGATCAAGCTGATGATCTTGTAGAACAACTTGCAAATTACAATAGTGTGTTAAGCCACGTGAGATTTGCATTAAGCTAATTTAAATAAACAATGCATTAATAAAAAAAGATAGAAAAAGAAGCAATATAAACACTCGATACACTCAATTCAAATGAAAGAGAAAAGTGCGCAGCGCTCTAACGGTCATATGTGGCGGCTCGCTTAAAAAAAACATATAACAGAAAACTTCTTTTTTTTTTTTAGCCATGTGAGAATTAGGTCACATGTGAGCTAAATTTTCCTTTCTTACATTAGTAATGTGAATTAGTCATTTTGGGTTGAGGCTATCACCATTTGCAGCTGAACTATTTGCAATTAAGTTTGCTTTAGAGCTTGCAGTGGAGAGGAGAATGGCTTCGGTGATTATAGAGACTGATTGATTGGCTGCTATTCAAATGATTAATGATGTGGAAGTGTGTGTGGATGATGAGGGTGTTATTGTGGAAGAAATTAAGGGGAGTATGAGACTGATGCAAATTCCTTATCTCAATTTTGTTCCCCGAGGTGCTAACAAGGCAGCCCATAAAATTGCTCAGTTTGTAGTCCGAAGTGGTGGGCGTCTAATGTGGTTCGAGATTGGGCCTCCTTGGCTCATGCAGATTGTGGAAAACGATCTTCTTGAAACCAACTCTAGTTCTCGGGATGTGCATAGAAATTCTATCACTCGACTTGTGGGTGAAAGAGTTTCTACAACTTGTCACTCCCTTATTTTGTAATTCTGTTCTTGAATAAAAGTTCTATTCTAAAAAAAAAATGTGAATTAGTCATTTTAATTAAGCAACCTGATTTGGGCGGAGACAAATATACAAAGCACAAACTATACACAAAGTCTATCTCCATTCTCCACTACTGTTGAATTTTATGGCAAAATATATTATAGATTTGACAATTAAGTAAATTATGGATTGCCAAGTCTATGTTTCACTTTTCGTAATTAACTTGTTCACAGTTATTTGCGGCCAAGTCCAACTATGTGAAATCATGACATGTGACACGTATTGATCATGCCACTAATTTTCAGATTGATTGGGTCAGTATTAGGGGATTCCAGTTCTAAATTCTATTAAGTCCAACAAATTGGAAGGTCAAAAATTCAAAATGGAAAGAGGATGTTTTTAGTATTTGTAAAAAATCACATTAATAACTCGAAACATTTCCAACTTTTGGACCTTTTATATTATCAAAAAATTAACTTCATCAGATAAATTTCAACATTGCATCAAAGCTGCTTACAAGATAAATTCACACCAAGTTCAACATGACAACAAAAACAAGAAGCTCAAAGAGAAACAAATTATAGCTATGACATATTAAATCCGCACAAACAACTAAAGAACTCATAATATCAAATTTAAACTTAATCACTAGTCAAACACGAACAACCCAAGACAGAAAAAAACTCTAAAACAACACATAAACCTAAATCATAACATACATTGTCACCATCTCGAGTGATGCGTCCAAACTCACAGAATCTAACCAAGAAGAATTTGTAGAACATGAGGGAAATATGGAAAAAAAAAAAAAAGATCTTTGTCGCTAGCGACGTAACTGCCCATAAAAACGAACAAAGGCCTTTATTTTACAACGATGGCCAAAACTAAATGAATAGATAGCAGAAAAATCTTCTGAAAATTGAGTTAACAAAAGAAAATAGAATTGAAAAACAAAAGAAAAGGTTCTTGCATACTCAACTATATTACTTACAAGTACTTAGTATTATCACCATTTGATGGCTATGTATGTTGTAATGACATGTAAAGAACATATTAGAACGTCACATAGTTATAATACTATTATACTAAGTATTGTAGCTACTAAATTTTCTTTAGTGCACATTTAAGAACACATTTAAATAAAAATCGTTAGATCACATTATGTTAAATGATTTAACGACTATTATTTAGATGTGTAATTTAAATGTGCAATTTTAATATGAGCTAGAGAAAGCCTCATGTGGCTACTCCCATTAAATTTGAGTATGCTAACTTTTGGACTTCAAAAAAATTATCGAATGGACTTCGAAATTTCTCTTGGGATAAATCCATCTTCATGGACCCATGCCAGGCCCAACTTAATCTTTCAGAATTTCCCTTCAAACGAAAGTTAATTAATGTTATATGTGATTTATGTTAATTTAAAAATTACCTTTTAACTGTCATTAGTACTGAAGTCTGATATTTTTTTTACTTATGAGTAAGAGGTTTCAACTTCAACTCTGAAATCTTCTATCCTCAAATATTGTTATAAAAATAAATAAATAAATAATCCCTGTCTTTGAGGCTGCCATTAGGTCCTGATAAGTATGTTGGGCCCAGAAACCGCCCAACTTGAAACGTACAGATCAAAGGGGTCCAGCCTACAACTCAGGAAGCTGGTCTAGCCTTAACATTCCTCATAGCAAACCAACCCCAAGATCAAAGCTACCCTCTCTCACAAAAAGCCATAGGAATTGTTTTGACCTTTGCTAGGACATGTAACATGTTGTTCCATGTGCTCATGTTGCAGGCACTGTTCATGAGACTTGTCACAAGTGTGTTACTAAGGGTGTTTGATAATTATTTTATATTTAGTTTTTAATTTTTAGGTTTTATACCTTTTTTTTTTTAAAGCATAGGCTTTATATTTCACTTTTCATTGTTTTAAAAACTGAAAACTTGTTTGCTAACCAGTGTTAGTTTAAAAAATAAAAATAAAAAACCAATAACTTATAACTCAAAGCCAAATTTAAAAACTCAAAAAAATAGTTCATTTTTTAATTTCAGTTTTCAATTTTCAATTTAAAAAAAATAAATAAATAAAAATTAAAAGTAGTTACAAAACGAGTTTTTCAGTTTTCAAAAACTGTATACAAAATATTTATCAACCGATCACTAATTATGTTGTTGTTGGCATGTGATCTTTTTTTTTTTTTTGTTTTGAACACGTTTCAGTCCTACACCAGGAAGCCTTACTGTAGTTCAACTGAAATCCAAGCAGCCCAGATCCTTCTTTTCAGGCCCTCTGAAATCTCAAGCATTATATTTTCCAAATATATTTGTTGTCACTATGTGACACATTCCGACCCGGATGTACACGTGGACACCCAAAAGTCGGATGTGCTGGTCGACACCACGTAGGGTGACGAAAGCCAATTGGGAAGAAGAAATAAATAAATTGAATAATTTAAAGATCAGTGTGTACACAATCATACGGGCGGAAAGAATTTAATACAATAACAGTCGTACAAAGTACAGAATACAAAGTACGGAATATAAGTACCAAGAATGATACACTTGTCATACCACCGTCTCGAACGTTGACAGCTCCAGCCACTAAACCTGGAGGGGCGCAAAACAAAAGGGTGAGTGGGCCATAAATAGTTATTTTGTAAAAAACCTTTCCTTTCTGAAAATAATAACCCCTCGCTGTAAAACAAGTACGAAGTTTCGGAAAACTGTTCTTGAAAACGTACTATAATAGTAGGTGGAAAGTCAAGGTAAGTACGGAAATATACTTACCGTCCGAAACGGCAGGAAGCTACCGTTCGGCATGAAAATACTTTACCAAAAAGTTCGTAAAATAAAGCTATACGGAAAACCCGTAAATCAAATAGAAGTATCCATGGCATCAGTGAAAATCAGAGATAAGTCACAATCCAACTATAAGATAAACGCTTGTTTAGGTAGGGCAGACACACGAGTTCATACAGATATATTCTGTCATGAACAGGCTGGGTGTATAAATAATGGTACGCTCATGTACTACGATTACGTGAAGCTGGCGCATAAGCGCATCACAACAAGTTCGAGTCGCCCATGCGACCTAGAACAGGCTGGCACCTACTATGGATCCATAGTGAGCGTATCAGTGCGTGTGAACAATCACGTGAAGGCTGGTCCTGGCCCGGAACAGTACAATCAACACCGTGTAAGCCTCCCAGGTTGAGCGTGCACATGCCACGGAGTATCATTAAATAAAACAAAGTGAGGTAATTTCCCTTTTTGGGATAACCTTTAAACAATCAATATATAAGGTATCCTCGAGTGCCGTACTCGAGATACCAAGCGTACAACTATAATACGTGAAATACCAAGAATACGCCACATGGGTACCAAGGTATAGAAATACCAACTTAATGGTAAACTAGGTGAACCCAAAAGATACGGTAGAAAATTACCATTTTCAAGGTTCACCCGAATACGGCCCAAGGCAGTCAGATAGGTATAAAACCCATAATCACAAATAGGCACAAAATCAAGTAATTCCCTAAAACCCCCTAAAATAAGGCTGGTTTGAAACAAGCAATACGCGTGCAAAGATAATACGGAAATCACCAATTTAATGGTGTAATTCCCAAATGGAAATGTAGGCCAAAGCCCACTAATTTCCATGGCCTAACGAAATACCGATACGATCTAGTAAACCAAGTAATTGCCATGAAATACAAGGTCTACCAACAAACAAAATGAATACTAACTCTAAGTCATAACAATAGTGTAGGCATAAATTAATAAGTTTGCTAACAAGGTATAGTAATAAACAATTTAAAAGTATAGGCAAAAACCCAATTTAATATTTAAAGCATGTAAAACACTTAATTTAGGTAAGGAAAGGGCCCACTCACAAATACCGAAGCCGGGAAGTCCAAACGTACGTCCTCCGAACGCCACGGATTGCCAAAACCTATTTTTAAAACCCACAAATTAGTAAAGTACACGAAATTACGAAGAAAACGGCGTTCGGAAACCCGAAAACGGAGTTTCAGGGTCGGAAACCCCAAAACCGCCGCCGTGCGTCGCCGCACACGCCGCCACACGCTGCCGTTTGGCCTCACGCACCGCTGTGAGGTCCCACGTGCCCTCACGCGCCGCCACGCGCCGCTGTGAGGTCACACGCGCCGCCACGCGCCGGTGGAAGTCCACCACGGGCGGCCACGTGCCGGTCACGCGCTGGTCACTGACCCCGTTACTGTGCCGTCAGAGTTAACAGAATATTCTAACGGCGTTAGAATATTCCGTTAACGCCGTTAAGTTTAACGAACGGAATATACCTTTGGAATATTCCGGTCCAAATCGGGTTTGGACCGGGTTGATGACGTCATCACCGGTTCGCTGACGTCAAGGCCGGGCCGGCTGACGTCAGCTTGCCGGTGACCTCTGCATTTTCCGGCCGGAGTTTCGCCGGAAACTGGGATTTTGGCCGAAATCCTGCAAATCGACATAATTTCTCCAAAACTCAACCATTTTGCATGATTCAAAAGCCAAATTGAAGCTGGGAGTGAGAGGATTCAGATTCTACCTATTTGGAGGCCCAAAACTGGCGGAGTTGGCCTGAATTAGAAGGAAAGGCCTCTGGTTTAAAAGGCCGGTTTCCAAAACCTTGTTCCTCGATCAATTTCGTGCATGCAGGTCCAGATTAAAGCTCCTGGGACTTCGAGGAAGAGAGTGGTGTTTAATCTGAGGGTGATCGAGGTAGGATTCGACGAAAACTCGCCGGGAAGGGATCGAGACCTCGTTAACGAAAAATTCTGGAAATTTGGGATTGCTGGGTTTGCAGGTCACAGCTGGGTTCATCCATGGTGATCTGAGAGTGGCAGTGATGAAGTTGGTGTGAGAAGGGTGGCTAAGCCACCATGGTTGTTCTCGGTGAAGGGGAGAGACGGGTGGCCTAAGAGAATAGTTTGCAGAAGAAAGGTATGTTGGCAGAGACAGAGGGAGACAGGACACGAGGAGAGGAAGAAGGTTGGGGACCAAATGGGCTGGGCCCAACACAAATTGCTGGGCTCAAGGCCCAAGTCACCAAAACATAACCAAAATTATCGCCCGAAGAACGCTCATCCGAACTCCGAATGACGTCTCGCTCGCGCCTACGAGTCCGTATCGACGAGCACATCGAGAAAATACAAGTGGAAGCGTCGTGCGAGTTACGACGCAAAAGTCAGCCGAAAGGTCAACCAAGAGCAAAATCGTCATTTCACACCTCCGATTATTTCCCGATACGGGGTGTAACACTATGAGTGACAGCAGACAACGTTACCAATTGGGCAATTCTATATAATATGCACCCACTAATTTTAGTTTTGTATGTCCAAGTATATGTGACCAATTAATGGATATACAGATAAACTATAGTTAATTAGGGCAACAACTCTAATGAATAAAAATTTTATCTTCAACCTATTACACATTTTGGGTTGAAACCCTTTAGAGTAATAATTTATCTTTTAATAAAAACAACAAATAGGGTAACACATGGGCATTTGTTAATGTTAAATGAACAGCACATCAAAATTTATATTATATAAAAAAACTTTTCTTCTATTAATATAATATATACGGTACAAGAATTGTTAGGTCAAAAGTTTTTTTTATTCAAAATTGTACTGTCCTTTTTATTTATTTATTATAAAATAGAGTTTTGAGAAACTTATTTGTGAGTTGCTTATTAAATTAACGGTTGTATATAGAACTAGCCCTGTCTCTGTATACAGAGTACTTCTCTTTTCAAAGTGGGAAAAGAAATTTTGTTTATGCTTTTTAATGAAAGTAAACAAAATCAACATAGATCAATCATCCTAATCTCAATTCATGAAAATGATGATACCAAAATCTTATGGATGCAATATATTCATTGTACTTTGGCTACTCGTGAAGGGATTGAGAGAGCATGCAATCATGTGATAAGTTTGACATATATGCGACACTCTTTAGTCTTCACACGCACCCTATCTAACTATATCTTTGCTCAATAATATGTCACGTTACAAACACTCTAACATGCATTGCAATTTGCATGCATTAAGCTTTTATTTTAGTTTATTTTTAACATAAACGAAAGTCCCCATCCCTGCCTCCCTCCATTATTAGCATGGTAGAAAGAGAAAGTGCTGAGTAGGGGGTTATGAAAAGGACCACCGCTACTACAACCATGTGGAAGATAAGACCACCCCCAAACCCATCCAAATTTCCTAAGCTAGCACTACCACTCAACATTTACTAGACTGTATGTCGTACTAAACCTTACTAAACTAACATTAGGTACTATGAGGAGGAGGTTTTAAACGCGGTTGTAGTAGTGGAAGCATATTGTTGTAGTCAACTTGATTACATTCAGATCTATAGTAAAACATATTATTGTAAATTTATTTTTTATTTTTATATAAAATCATGAAGCCCATGCCATGCCGCCATCACCACATACTTTCTAGGAGGGCCACTCATATGTAGAAGCAAACATTTCATCACTCTCAATACAAACTTTATATAATTATGCACTCAATATTCTTCTCCTTTTCCTTACCTTCTGACCATTTTTAGGCCTTTCTTTGTACTTTCACCTTTTGATAAGAAAATTATGCTCTAGAGTTCAACTATTTTCCCAAAAAATCTGTTTTCTCCAACTTCTCACAAGAAAATGAGATGGACTTATATATAACAAGACCAATCCCATGTGAGAGAATAAAAAAAAATGTTGAGGAAAAAGTTGGATTCTATTTTTCTTTTTGAAAGTTTAATTTTTTAAATCAATGAGGAAGACTTCTCCAGCTAAGTACTGTATAACTAAATCAGTGAAGGAAGGCTAAGAAATTTTCATCATTAATTAAGTAAATTCCAAAAGGAAAAAAAATTATTGAAAGAAGTGAGAAAGTGAGAGAAACAATAAAATAAAAAATGAGTGAACAACAAGCAACAATACAAAATTTTAAATGGGCAATTGAAAATGAAATAAAATGACGTTGACACCCCCAACTTCCACTTGCACCCAAATTGCTATGTGCCCAAAATAAAATGCATGATTATTGATTTCATATTATTTATAAAACTATAAAAATTATACAACTTAAAATTCAATTACCACCGACTGCAATTTTGCTATACGTCTATATCATCATAAAATCCTCCATATTTATTCTATAGCAAAATGTACAATTCCAAACCCAACGTATATATGTAATTTACCCAATACATAAGACAGATATTCAAAAAGCTAAAATAAAAAAGAAAATTTAAAATAGAGGAAAAAAGGAACTCAGCTAACGGCGTTAGACCAATAATTAACGGCAACATCAGTTTTGCCTCCAAATTCTTCATACGCTCACACTGCAGCGCTGCACCAGCTGGTACTTGACGGCGTTATTACCGACGTTAATTCCGGTGCTCTGGGGTCCCAGAGTGATAAAAGCGGGGCACCGGACGTAAAAATGGTACCGACCGGAGATGAAGGTGCCGACCTTCCACCTGACCCGGCCGTCGATCTTGATGAGCAAAAGAACCGACCCGGCATTCTGGTCCTGCCCGAGAGCGATGGAGTTGTACGGAGCAATGGGAACGTTGGTGCCGTAGATGAACGGAGACCAGATGTTGACGTCCTTGTGGCCTTGGTACACCGGCGGGATGAGCGTCGAGAACGTGATCTGCTGCGCACGGTAGGTCGCGTAGACATCCAGCTTGTCGTAGTAGATGCCGATCTTGTCGTTTGGGTTTCGGGAGGAGATGGTGACCTGGAAGCTGGAGGAGAAGACGTTGGAGACGGAGGTGTTGAAGTTGAAGACGGTGACGTCTTGGAGGACGAACCGGGGCTTGGAGGGCTGGAGGATGGCCCACACGATGAGGATTGTGACGAGGAGGATGAAGTTGAAGATTAGGAGGCCGGCGCAGCAGCGGCGGAACCTCTTTCGCCTCTTGTTGTGGCCATGGTTGCCGCAATCCTTCGATGACATGGCGGTTGTTGTGGCGGAGAGAGGAGAGGAGGGTTGAGTTGAGTTTGTAGTCTCTCTCTCGTTTTCTTGAGAGTTGAGATGAGTTGACCCTCTTAGCAATAAGCTTTAGTTAGGGATGTGTGTGTGTGGGTATATATATTATAATATTATAGGTGGTTTTTTAAGGATGATGATGGTAGTATGTAGTGGATCATGTATGCATGGTGGAAAGCAAATATATAAAAGTAAGTAGGTGTAAATTGTAATGTGTTTAGAGACTTTCATGGGTTCACTAACTATGAGGAAAATGAATAATTTAATTGCTGAAAAGATAATTTGATATTATGTATCAATCTACAGTATTTTGTATATTTTTTCAACAACCATCAATAATTTTTAGACCTTCAATAGTAACAACGGCGTATTAAGTACTGTAGATTAGTAGTTGATACCATATATCAATTAATTACTCTGTTTAAATATAATAATGTTACGCACACTAAATTTTTGCATCAAATGATGTGGCACCAATCAAATTTATATTTTAATTTAAGTTAAAATTTGATTAATAATTGCAATAAAAATTTATATGGTGTAGAATGTGTCACATCATTTGGTGTATGAATTTGGTATATAAATTTGGTGTTTGTAGCACCACCCGTTTAAATGTTTAGTTATTGAGTGGGCTTTTTGTTTACTATATAACAATTTAACATTGTTAAGACCAACTCCAATGGTTGGGTTAAAACTCAAAATTTCAATTTTAAACCCCCTCCAAAGCTTCTTCAATCATTAGGCTAAAAAAGAGTCTTGGGTTAAAACTTATCTTTGGACCAGATTTAGTCCAAAAAATGAGTCAAGGATAGTGGATGGGACCTAGCTACTGATGATGTCGGCCACTTGCGGAAAGACCAACAACTATTTTTTTTATTGGGACGGCCCACGTGGTTGGACAGTTTGTTGATCCAAAGGTCCATATTTATTTATTTAAATTAAATTTATAAGTACATTAAATCCAACGGTTAAGATCAAATATGAGAAAATCTAATGGCCCAAAATTAAATCCAACTACTAAAATAATTAAACAAATTATTTAAATCAAAATTCACCCAAAAACTCTATAAATACATATGTATTTGTTCAAACATCCATACAAAATTCACTTTCGTCATACAATTCTTCTATTTTCTCTTTCTACCCACCTATGTATTTGTGTTTAAGAATGGGGTAGGTTTTATGATTTTCCATGTTCTTTCATGTGGCACATATGTGTAAGAATGAGGTAGGTTTAGTGATTTTTTATTATTTATCGAAATTTAAATATTTTTAGGTTAAAATGTTCATAAAAATAAATTACGATAATCTATATAAATTTTATTTTTAAAAAAATTAGCTAAAATAATTTTTTAATAATCTCGGACTAAAAATTTAAGCCAAAACCATTTGAGGCAAAAAACTATTTTTGAGTTAGAACCTAAATTTTATGGGCTACAAATTTAGATTTTAACCCCAACCATTAGAGTTGGTTTAAAATGGAAAGAGGGGAGGGGGGCGGCTGCTAGTGTAGGTAATGTTGTTCGGTATATTAAATTGTTTGGTGCTATAGTATTGCAAGGTAGTGGCAATGGGTGACCCATCTATTTTCAGCACCAATGCATTATTTACCGAAAAGTTTTTCCTTATTACTAAACCAGATATCAACATGTTCTTATTAACCAATTAAATTACACAAATACCCCATGTCATCATGTCACATCCCGGACCGGCTCCGCCGTAGCATGATATTATCCGCTTTGGGTTACGCCCTCACAGTTTTGTTTTTGGGAACTCACGAGCAACTTCCCAGTGGGTCACCCATCTTGGGATTGCTCTAGCCCAAACTCGCTTAGGTTTGTACATATAAGATGTGCCACATGAAATGTTCATATAAGGCACATCACACCCTCTCTGTTGGCCGATGTGGGATGTCGCAATCCACCCCACTTAAGGGGAACCCAGCGTACTCGCCGACACATCCGTACCGAACGGCAAAGTGGCTCTGATACCATTCTGTCACATTCCGGACTAGCTCCACTGTAACACGATATTGTCCGCTTTAAGCCACGCCCTCACGGTTTTGTTTCTGGAAACTCACGAGCAACTTCCCAGTGGGTCAACCATTATGGGATTGCTCTAGCCCAAACTCACTTAACTTCAGAGTTCTGATGGAATCCGAAGTCAGTGAGCTTCCAAAAGGCCTCGTGCTAAATGAAGGTGAACATGTACATATAAGGCATATCACCCCCTCTCCGTTGATCGACGTGGGATGTCACACATCATGTGCCTCTTGACAAGGCTAATTACTAATTTGGTATATTGTCATATGATTCCATCTAAATAACTTGGATTAGTTTTTTTTTTTTTTGGTCAAAAATAACTTGGATGTGGGATGTGGGTTTCAATTTACTGCATGGTGTGCCCTAGCTAAGATGCCTATATAGTGAAATAGGTTAGAACAATCGTTTTTTTATTTGGATTTATTCAACAGATTGGAGCTGAAAATGTTTTGTCACGCTCACCCACATGTTGCATTTTTCCCTTTAACAAACGCTTGGTTCATATCCTTCCATCTTCTTCAAAATTTTCATGTGTTCAATTAATCTTCTTAATGCTTCAGATAATCCATATTAAAGTTTTATTTAATTAAACTAGAGGCTCAAGTCACTAAGCAAGATCTTATTAATAATTCAGAGCCCTAAACTCGATCCAAGTAATACGCTATTGGCATTGGCTTTCGAGATATATACAATACAATAACCTTTCATTAATTCTCTCTCCCATCGACTGCATTGTTAATATAAATGATATAATGAGGACTGGCTACAGTGCTCACAAGCATTGAATGCTCACACCGATCTCATCATCCTTCCCTCCATCTCTCCTCCCTCCTCCCTCCTTTTAATGATGAGATCGGTGTGAGCATTCAATGCTTGCGAACACTGTAACCTACTCTGATATAATGAGTATGATTGTAAGTATGACCCTATAATTTATGTTGTGCTCGCTTAGTCAAAAAGTGAAGCTCACTACTTTTCCTTCTCCTCAATCAAACTTAGAAAGACAAAAAGCCTAAAGAAATTTAATTAAACAATATAATATATTGATTTATTAGCTGGTAGCATTACGGTCTAGTATCCATTCGGAAATGAAAGTTTTTATAATCGAATTTTATGAAAGACAACTTCGATTCTTTAAACTATTATATGCAAATGAGTAATTTGAGTTAACTTTAATATCGTTGTATTAAAAAACAATGTGTAAAAACAAACATGAATGCAAAAAAAGAAAAAAAATATAACGTACAAAAGTTATTTTCAATCAAATAATATATGTATTATATATAAATTGTACATGAGTCGATTGTGACTTCAACAAGTGAGAAAAAAAAAAAGAATGACTTTATTCGTGGGCTAATACTAATTAACAAGAAAAAAGTGTTTCAAAAAGCAAAGAGCCTTCGCCACCGTCCGATTGAATATGGATAAATAAGAAAAGTCTAAGTGACACGTCTCCTGCAACAACTTGGCCCCACTTATCATGATAGAGGAAACCTCCAGCACAACGCGCCAGCAACATTTTTTATGGATTCCAGAATACAACTTCCCACCAGCTAAAGCCTAACAATGATGCAAAAACAAAAAACAAAAATAGATGCAAAAACCGAATGCATGATTTTGTCATTAATTTCAGGAAAAGGTTTTTATGTTCGTATATATTTTTCGAGAGGCTAACATAGCAGCGAATGTAGTGGCTAAACTTGAATATCAATATATTATAATAATTGTACTTTGTTTATAATTTTCTAATTCGATTGCAAGATATATTTACTATGACTACATCTATATTAAAATCTCTAAATTAAAGATGATTGTTGTAAGAACAACTCGTTCAATAAAAAAAAAGCATGATTTTGCTGTGGATGAAAAATTTTCATTATCTCTAAATCAATTAGGAAACAAGACTTTCTTTGGTTTAATTAAAAGCTTAAACCCTTTTTCATAAAGAGCCCATTGCTTTCCTAAAAAGAAATTTTTAGCCTTTCTTCCATCAGTTCCTTTCCTTAATTATTATTTTCTCTTTTTCAAAGTTCCAAAAATGTTACTTAGAAAACAACAAAGGAGAAAGTTGGTTTTATCAAATGGTGAGAAGAGAATTGTGGTATGTCCTGACTCTGAGATGAGATAGCCTCTCCTCCCCCTAAACTTTTTTTAACAAAAAAAATTGGTGAGAAGAAAAAAAAGCAATTATTTCAATCCATGCGCTAATTTTAGTTAAAAGCACCAAGCCAAACTATACTCCAATACATTATTGAGGGTAGAAACTGGAAATTGATTGTGTCGGTTGGCACAGTATGAAGTATGAAGTCTAAGACTGATGATGTGCTCTTTCACACATTTACTATCCACATCCAAGTCTTAAGTCTTCCTCTCAACCACCAATACGACCCATGCCAATTTTTTCTCAACTTTTTCTAATTATGTATTTTGATTTTTCTTTCTCTCTCAAATTGGGATGAAAGCTACGTTAGGTTGTATTAAATATGTTAGATATAGTCATGCAGTCGTTCACGTACGAATATATGAGTCGTTGTTAAGGCGAGTCCTATTACAAGGTCGATATTCATCAACAACAGTAGCATTCTTCTATGTTGTATTTCATTTTCTTTATCTAAAGCATGAGATCTCAAGTTTTTATGTGCTTATACCACAAGAATTTTTTTCCACACTATGCTCCCTCTAGCATATTGAAATTAGAACCCAAATTTGGTAATATTACAAACATCACCTTATCTTAGCTATTTGGATATTTTCCTAAGGAAACAATTTTTATTTAATAATTTTATTGTCGTTTGTAACAGGCGAGAGACCAAGTGAAAAAGAAAAAAATAAGAGAATCAAATTTCAAACTATGCACATTCAATTTGAACAAGTTAAATAATTAATAAAATTTGAATATTTTTAGAAGGGCCTAATTTGTTTTATTTCTTGGAGAGTCACATGGCTTAGAACTTGGTTGTGCAAGAGTCAAATGCTGGCAAGGTCTAATAAAATCAAATATCATGACATTGGCCTCTTGCAGAAAAGAAGGTGATCAAATGTGTACAGCAAGAAGCATACACAGTTAAAAAGACTAAAACACGAAATAATAAAATCCGCAAAAGTTTTATAGTGCTCCGGAATACACGATACTCTAAACTTTTTAATCGTTAAATCTTAATTTTTATATTTTTAAACAAAAATCTAACGGTTAAAACACCCAAAATATTTCATATTGCAGAGCATTGTAGAAAATCCCATAAAATCCATCCCTTCATTGTCCTATTGGCATTAGATGGTGGCAAGATATGGTAAACTATTTGTCATTTACTTGGATCTTTTTTAAGTATTATAAAACTACGGAAAATAATATCCTATAATGATCTGTGATATATAAATTCAAAAGAGAAGAAAACACCATCCATATGAGACTTAAGATGAAACCATGGAAGAGATTAGTTGGCACACCTAAAAGCACATGACTCTCCTTCTTCTTTTTTCTCTTATTAGACATTTAAAATGACATCACTATGTAACAATTGTATCATTTTCTTAAATTACCTATGAATTATCAATTTGAACAAAAATTCTATGACATACAAACATTGTTTGAACCGTGTCTAGTACTATTATGTTATACATATTCATACGGCGAAAAACCTCCGGATTGAAAACCCGATTTTTAAGTTATGAATTTTCTGCTAAAGAAATCAGCAGTGACATAGTGGGAAACCCCAAACCCTAATTATTTGATACAATGGTGTTTTGTCCCTAACAGTTCCCTTGTGTCACAATTATGATTGTTTTTTCCTAATTGTTGCATCTCTTTATGTACTAGGTGGCCAAAGAATCCAAGTACATTTTGCTGCAGAGACAGCAGAGAAGTATCCTTTGCCAAATTCTGTGGCTGATTCTCAATTTATCATTAAAACAAGAAGAAAATGCATTGGATAAGACTTTTGCAGAAACTGAAGACAGCAAAAAGAAGGCAAGGATATTCCCAAATGTACCAAATTAAAATGGTGGGGTGGTTTCTGGCCTATGGCTACTTCGAGATTCTCTAATCAAAGGTATTCTCTTCTGCACTTTGCACTGACATCCATGCTGATTCTTATCCCCTACGTTGGCACTTACAATGTCCCTACAAGATCTTCCTTGAACCACCAAATCCCAATTTTTTCATTAGAATTATTGTTTTATAAATCACATTTAACCTCCTCCTTGTAGTTTGATACAAAGGTCCAAAACTAAAATAGTAACTTAGATTGTGGAGAAAAACTTTCTTATAAATCACCGGTTTTATACAATTTTGCATCTGTGTTTATTGGGTAACACTTCCAATAAGGAAGCAACAAGTGGCCCATTCATGACAACTTGCACCCAAGGATTGGTTGTTGTTTTCTTGCGCTTTGCTGCTAAAATGTGACTGGAATCAGTGGCTCTGGTTCTCCTTGGTAACCAAGGTTAATGAAAGAGACAAAAATGAAAAGTTGGAGAATAAAGCATTGGGGAAGAGCCTTGAATTGATTGGTGGGCCATTCTAAATAAGGGGAAAGTTCCAAAAAAATGAGAGAAAAAAGTGGAGGAGAAGACATGGAGGTGAAAGAAAGGGATAACATTCTTGGTGCCACACTATTAGAACTATAAAATGATGACTTTAGTTAATTGTGTTGATTAGAAGGGGATTTGAGAGCTTACTGACCCTGTTAATAATAAAAAGTGAAACAAATAGTGGGCTAGTGAGCCAATGAGCCATAGAATCATTTGGATGCATCTACCACTTATATGATGGGAGAAATATCTTTAAAAAAGGTGTTGGAATATGATGGAAAATGAACTTCAAAGCAATTTTTGAGAAGAGAAAAAAGATATGCAAAACATGTTGGGAAGGACATGAACATTTCTTACTCTAGAGGAAGAGAGATGAAGAAACATCATCTATGATGAAAGGAAAATATTGTAGCATTCAACTTTTTCATATTTTTTCATGTAAAGTAAAATCTATGATATTATCAGATTCATTAAATATGAACGGATTAGTAAAACAATTCAGATATCGTACGAATATATTTTTGCCTTCAAAAGAATAGTGTCATTATAAAATTTAGAACTAACATTTAGGATTAATCTACGAAATCTATATTAAAAAACACTCAATATATAAAAGCCTAAAAGATGTAATTCTGCATATAAGCACAAAAAGGATCCAAGCTAAAAAAGTATTGGATATTAGGCACTTTCCTTGAATTAGAGATCAAGATCATAAGTATTGATGCAAGCAACAGCTTTAAATTATGTTTCCTAACATCATAAATCAATTATGAAAAAGCGTAAAGATAAAATGACATGCCAATCTAACAAACATTTTGATGCACTCAAGTTCTTGTGGGTTTTCTTTTTCTTTTTGGGTAGTAGTTCCTACTCCCTATTATATATATGTGCCTTCAAGTCCACGAAACAGGCGGATATTAGGTGCATTTGTTCAAACATTGTTTTGAGTTTTGACTAAATGTTGCATAATATAAGGTGTAAACGACACCAAGGAGAGCCGTTTGAAACGTATTTTCCACATGGCTTCACATGCTCAGAAGCTTCTAATCCTTTGAACCCTCTAGTACTATTTCGTCTTCAAAGCACAAAAGAGATATCCTACGTACACACCTACAACGTTTAATTTAATATTCTCCATGTACATATTACAAAATTTAATTTTAATCGAAGTTTTCTCAAGGGTAGCAATGTTTGTATTTCCAGAAGTAGCGAACATTTACCCCTCCACTCGAGATTTGAGTTTGAATCGTCCTCCATTTGGCCTCCTTTTGTTACCCCAAAAGGTAATGAATTCGTTACAACTACATGATATAACACAATTTTTTTTAGAGAATTATATGGTCTAGTATTTGTAGTATAGTTTTGCTAAGTGAAATAGCTTTCGTTTTTTGCTTTGGTCAAATAATTCTTACTTGAGAAATTTTCTTAACTGTACCTCGCACCTATTATCTCGCTCGACTGAAATAAATCTTTAACTTTTAGGTAAACGAAGGCATAGTCAAACGAAATTAAGAAATAATCATCAAGCAAAACAGACTTAACACAAGCAAAGGCTCCTCCAAAATGTGAAAACTATTACTAATTAGGATCTGTCTTACTCAAGCGAAGTACGATGACATTGTTACTATAAAATATTGGTACGTAGCTTTCTTCTGTGAGACTTGTGGAAAAACATCTTTTAGAAAGATTTAGTTAATTCTCTAATGATAAAGGAAGTAAATGAAAAATGATTGTTCTAATAATTGTCAATAAACGTAACGCAACTCAATTTGTGATCAATCTCACAAAACTTGGATTTTCTTTATGCATGCTTATTTTTTTATTTATTATCCTTTATTTGGGAGAGGGGAAATTCAAACTGAGGATCTTGGGAGTAAGAGAGAATGCTCCCCAACCAGCTGAGCTATAAGCCTATTGCTTTTACCCTAAAAATTTTGCTTCATTTTGTGAATTGGAAATTAAGGTCCAAAAATTCCAAATAGATATTTTCTTCTTACGCTCAAAATTATCAATCTAGTTACCAAGTAAATAAATAAATAATTATTATCAATCTAGTGGCTCCATTTATGCCCCAATCAGCAGTAGAAGAACATGGTAAATTGGAGGAAATGAAAAAGGACGAGTACGTGTCTCATCCTTCAAACGTTTCTAACATGCATGGAAACATAATGCCAATCCTTTTTGCTTCTGTTTTTTTCTAAGAAAATTCCAAGTTGTTTCTTCACGGGGACATTATAAATTTATAACCTTCCCAGAAAAACACAATTACTTTTACATGCACTAAAAATCGTACTCTCTTTCAATCTCAACCACAACCACAACATCCACCAGCGTCCTAATCATGTCCAACTGGGAGATATACAAATATGGACACACTTATTGTGTCTAGGAATCTTATCATGTTTATATCATATAAAAAGATTAGTAGTTTATATAAATATGATTCCGTTGTTATTTGTATAACATAAGGTTTCATAAAGTTATTTAGGCCATGTCCAAATAGTTTTGTCCACAAGTGCTTCACCCACTAGTCCAAGTTCAAAGTAATTATATCTCACCGCATAAAAAAAAACGAGGCATGATTTTATATATACAATGGGTGATAAAGCAAATTGATTCCTTAATCAATAAGTACACAAGCTCTAAGCTATCATGTGTTTTTGAAAGAAGGGTCCTTTATTTTGTAGGATAAGAAAGGGTAAGTTATATGGTGATGGTATTCTACCATTTTGTGGGGTTTCTTGACTAATCTGTCTTCTACTTTCAACTTGAATGAAATTTCTTCATTTCTTCCTTCAACATGCCGCGAATGTTGAATCTAGTGAGTTATCCAATTCACTCCAATCCCAAACACCAAAGAAATCATTAGACAATTGAAATTGAAAAAAGAACCGTCTTTTTATAGTATATATATTATGTTTATAATACAAAGACTTAAAACAAAACATATGTGGGTTAGACCAAATGAACAAGGTTGTGCTCACCCCCTTAAACTCAAATTCGAATCCTATTACGCAAATTAGCGTAGTTTAGAATGTCATCTTGATAAAAAAGAAACTAAATACTCAAAACAAGATGATGTGGCATGACTATATTTCACCTATGTTTTTGTCGATTAACTCAGTCGTAAGATGACCCAACAAAATGACCAAAGACAATAAATCATGGGTCAGCTAAAGACATAAGCCATATGGTGGGTTTGGGTTAGAAAGTTTGATGCATTTATGTGGATAAAAGCTCTAAAATGAAGGTAAAAAAGTTCAGAATCCATCAGTATCAGCAACAAATAAGCCACATATATAATCAGTGCCAATGATCCATCTAATAGCGTGTTACGAGTAGATAATCATCAATTGTGAACTAACCTCAAAACTATAAGAAATGGAGCACCCGGCCGGGTACCGAAACTTATCACACAAGTATAATCAACCAAATCTAAATCATAACCTTATTCAACCACTTATCTCTTCCTTGTAAACCAAATTTCACCTAACTGATGTCTCATGGCTTGCATAATATAAGGCTTTATTTCTTCATCGTTAACCTATTTTCACCTACCCAATGTCTCATGGCTTGTATAAATCATTGCAGCAAGACCGAGGCATTTGTAATCATCACTCTTTATAAGATGCAAATACTGCATGAATGAAAATCCCAGCAACACAAGGTTTAGGTTTATTGCATACATTTTGTAGGAGTTGCAGTGAACACAAATGAGCATGGATACCTAATCAGTCCACTGGCTATACCGATCCATGAAAATGGCAACAAATCCTATATAATGGCAATAACATATTACATATCCAGATTTGGTAGATTTTGCGAATATAGATGAACTTTCTTCAGTTGCATTGTCTAGTTGTAAACAAATAGGAAGATTTTGTTAATGTATTTCATTTTCTAGTGTATTTCACTCCTTCTAAGTTATACGATGTGGGAATGAAGGAAGGATTGAAGGATGCAAGAAGGATGAAGGTTCTCTCTCTTCTGCAGAAGTTGCAGAGAGGAATATATTTCTGTTAATAGAAAATTGAACACACACATGTGCATTTCATGAACATTTTGTCTTAGTTGGATCCATACACATCACACTTGATCTCAGCCACACATTTAGCTAAGTTATAGGATCATTACACAAGGCTCCTTTTGCCTTACATTTTTTTAACTTCACACTTGGCAGATGTGCTCAAGTGAATGCACAATTAAACTCATCTTATTTCACTAATACTAATCAACTATAGACTTATAATTCAACACTCCCTTTTAAGTCTTGAGATGATTTCACTCCAAGCATGCTCTTGAGATAGTTGAAACGATCCTTAGCTAAAGGTTTTGTGAAAATATCTGCAAGATGTTCTTTAGTGGGACAATACACTAGATCAATCATTCCTTCCTGCAATGCATCCTTAATAAAATGGTACCTTCTATCAATGTGCTTGGTCTTCTGATGGAACACAGAATTCTTTGTAATAGCAATGGCAGAAATGTTATCACATTGAAGAGGGGTAGCTTCAGTTTGTAATTCTCCAAAATCTTCCAAAACAAACCTTAGCCATATTGCTTGAGCTATGGCTTCTGATGCACTTATGTATTCAGCCTCTGCAGTTGAGAGTGCAACACAGTTTTGCTTGACTGAAGCCTAAGAAAACACACCACTGCCAAATGAGAATGCATATCCTGATGTACTTTTGCTATCCTCCAACGAACCACCCCAATCACTATCACAGAAGCCAATTAAACAAGCTTTCCTTCCCTTCAAATACTCCAGGCCATAATCCAGAGTTCCCTTGATGTATCTGAGTACTCTCTTTGCAGTTTCATAATGTCTATTGGTAGGACAGTGCATAAATCTTGCCAATAAACTTGATGCATACATTATATCCGGCTTTGTAGTAGTGAGATATAGAAGGCTTCCATCAGCTTTAGATAACTTCTCAATAGCTACAAGAGGAGTTGCGATAGTCTTTGCTTCATTTAATCCAAACTTACTCAGTAAAGAGCTTGCATACTTCTTCTGATGAATGAAGATGCTGGAGTCAGTTTGAATCACTCTCATCCCGAGAAAGTGATGAAGGAGTCTCAAATCTATCATTTCATACTTCATTTTCATATCCTCCTTGAACTCTTCTAGCATTGATTTGCAACTGCCAGTGTAGACTATATCGTCCACATAAATAGAAACAATCAAGATATATTCTCCCCTTACTTTTATGTACAGAGTTGGTTCACTCAAACTTTTCTTGAACCCACACTGTGAAAAATAATTGTCAATTTCTCCATACCAAACTCTTGGAGCTTGTTTTAGGCCATAGAGAGCCTTATGAAGCTTGTACACCTTTTCCTCCTTGCCTTTGACTACAAAACCTCCAGGCTGCTCAACATAGACCTCTTCTTGTAGAACTCCATTCAAGAAAGCCGATTTCACATCTAGCTGATACAGTTTCCAGCTGTTTTGTGCAGCCAAGGCTATTAAGGTTCTAATGGTATCTAATCTAGCAACCGGTGCATAAGTCTCATTGTAGTCCAAACCAGGCTTTTGTGCATAGCCTTTTGCAACCAGCCTTGCTTTATTCTTCAACACTGAGCCATCAAGATTTAACTTGGTTTTGTAAACCCATTTAACCCCTATAACAGGTTTTTAAGTTGGTCTGTCAACAAGCTTCCAGATGCCATTCTTTTCAATCATAAACAGCTCATCCTCCATAGCTTTTATCCAAGACTTATCTTGTTTGGCATCCTCATACTTCTCTGGATCCATAATACACATATTGCACTGAGCCAATACTTCATTCAGATTTCTCCACTTCAGTGGTGTATGATCAAATGCTTGATTGTGTCCTTCACTCAAGTTTGGCATGTGTGTAGATTCACCTGAGATAGTTGACTCAGATTGAACTTCAGAGTCTTCAATGCTAGGAACTCTCCTAGATGGAGATAATACAGATGATGTAGGAGACAACATCATTTTATCACTTCTTCCTGTATTCATTTCACCATGAACAAGACTTCCAGTATTGTGAGATACTGACTCTGAGTTCTCTTCCCAATTCCAGGCAGCTTCTTCATCAAATACAATGTCTCTTGACAAGATCAATTTCTTGGACAGTGGATCAAATACCCTATAACCCTTTTCACAGGTTGCATATCCCACAAATACTCCCTTAAAGCTTTTAGGCTCAAGCTTATGTCTGTGTTCAACTAGAATATGAACATAGCACAGTGAACCGAATACTTTCAGATGTGCTATTCCTGGTTTTCTTCCATAATAGGCTTTAAAAGGTGTGATGTTGTTCAAAGCCTTTGTGGGACATCGGTTTAGAATATACACTGATGTATGAACTGCTTCTGCCCAGAGAAAATATGGCATCCTTTTTTCATGCAACATGGATTTAGCCATCTCAATAACAGTTCTGTTCTTCCTCTCCACTACTTCATTTTGTTGTGGAGTATATGCAAGAGTGAATTGTCTTCGTATTCCTTCCTTTTCACAAAATAGATCGAATTCAGATGACTTGAACTCCCCTCCTCTATCACTTCTTAGACACTTAACCTTGAACCCACTTTGTAGTTCTGCCATAGCTTTGAATTTTTTAAAACAGTTGAATGCATAAAACTTATACCTCAAGAAATAAACCCAAGTCATTCTGGTGAGATCATCTATCAACAGCATGAAATACTTGTTTCCAGCAATTGAATCATTTCTCATAGGTCCACACAGATCAACATGAATTAGTTCAAGTGGTGCAGTTGCTCTTTGCACCTGATTTCTTGGAAACTCTTCTCTGTGTTGTTTTCCAAATTGGCAACCTTCACAGACTTTATTGTAGTCATCTAGCTGAGGCAAGCCGTGCACCATTTCCTTGTCTCTCAATCATTTAAGACCACCAAAATGTAAGTGCCCAAGTCTCCTATGCCAAATCTCAGTGGAGTGAGTGACACTAGCTTTTAAAACCATTTGATTCTCAGATAATAAAACCAATGGATAACACCTGTTCACCTTCTTCTTCACTTTCATAACTAAGCATTCCAACGAAGGACCATCATACACACTGCACGTTCCACCACCAAACACTAAGAAATATCCATGCTCATCCATTTGACCGACACTTAGCAAATTTTCTTTTAAACCAAGCAGGTACATTACATCCCTATTATTACATTCTGCCCTTATTTGTATCAATCACCAATGAACCCATTCTTGCTACATTCACAAGATCTCCAGTTGGCATTTGAACTTTGCTAGTTATGTTAGTTCTCACATCAACAAGCAGTTCTACATTTCCTGTCATGTGATTGCTACAACCACTATCGATGTACCACTCTCCATTCACCCTTGGTTCTGTGACTGTGCTATTTGCATAAAACATATTCCCTGCTATCTCCAATTGACTAGCATTGTTTGCCTTTTGCATTGTTTTAGCTGCAGTACATTTTCTAGCCCAATGTCCAAATTTATCACAATTGAAGCATTTTGGTTTCCCTTTGTATCTGCACTCACCAAAATGGTATTTAGAACATACCTTGCACTGAGGCTTTGCACCCTCTTGACCCATTGACTGAGATGCATTCATATTCTGATAAGTATGCAGAGGGAATTTCTGCTGAAATTTGGGTTTTGATTCCCATTTCTTGCCTTTTGAGTTCCAGTTCGCTGATTCATATTCCCAAATCCCATGCCATCTTCGCTGATTCGGCATTAGCGATTCGAGGGAAGATTTGATCTGAGACTGCATTCTGAATGATTCCTAGAGCCTTTGCGTCTTGCATCAACACAACAGTCATTTCTTCATCTCCATCATCTTGTGATGCTCTTTCAGGTTTCTTATTCTGCTTCGAATTAGGAATTTTAACTCCCTTTTCTACCAGATTCCACAACCCATGTGATTTGAAGATTGTCACCATCTTGATTCTCCAGAACTCGTAGTTCTCACTTCTGAGCCTCCAGATCCATACATCTTTGGTATGAATGGATTGATTTCTATTTTCAGATGATAATGGGTCTCTGGCAACTTCCACCGAGCTTTAACTCAGCTTAATGTGCTCACAGATTTACGCCCATATTCAGATGATCGAACCTGGCTCTGAGGCCGTGTTAATGTATTTCATTTTCTAGTGTATTTCACTCTTTCTAAGTTATACGATGTGGGAATGAAGGAAGGATTGAAGGATTGAAGGATGCAAGAAGGATGAAGGTTCTCTCTCTTCTGCAGAAGTTGCAGAGAGGAATATATTTCTGTTAATAGAAAATTGAACACACACATGTGCATTTCATGAACATTTTGTCTTAGCTGGATCCATACACATCACACTTGATCTCAGCCACACATTTAGATAAGTTATAGGATCATTACACAAGGCTCCTTTTGCCTTACATTTTTTTAACTTCACACTTGGCAGATGTGCTCAAGTGAATACACAATTAAACTCATCTTATTTCACTAATACTAATCAACTATAGACTTATAATTCAACAGATTTTGCCTCTTCAGCTTCAAGAACCATGCAAATCGTTAAAAGAAGCCAATATATGTTTTTGAAAAAGAGCTCTTCATTTTCCGTATTTCAAGTTTTTCTTTAGGGGTGGTTGTGGGTTGGTTTGGTTCGGTTATGGGACATGCTCATTTCCAAAACCGAAACCGCCACTCAACCGACCATCATCGGTTCACTGATCATTTTGTTTGGTGCACGTCGAGTTTCGGTTGTTACTGGAGATGTGAACCTCCAAGCGATAGAAAGGGAGAAGAAGAGAGTTGCAGACGGGGAGTAAACGAGTTGTAGAGGTTTAGAAGATTTGAAGGAAGAACAACAGAGTATGCTTAGGGTAGCATATTAGGCTATATATCATGCACAGGCCAAACAGATTTGTGATAGCAACTTTGACAAAGTATGCAAGCTTTACCATATCACAGACATTATAGTAAAATGATTAAAATCATATATATGCAAGCCTAGTCGTCTGTGGTAGGTCGAACTGTGTTGAACAAATAAGAGTGCCACAACCAGAAGATTTTGGTGACAAGTGTTAAGTTTATGACTAATGATTGCTTTCGGTTTAATATGGTATCGATAGCAATAGTTATTTTTCAGTTTGTTTGTCCCGATTGTAAGTTCACATTAACCTCAACATGTAGTAACTATACTATTTACCGCTTTTAACATTGCTTGTATAGGCGGTTTTCTTCGCTTGTGATCAAGTAGATGCCATTTTAATTGAACAATAAGGAAGAGCAACGACAAGAAGACTGGTGGATGCAGAGATGGGAACCATGGCCAATAAGATGCAAATATAACATATTTGAGGGCAAGAGTTTGAGTAAGCTTGCCTTGAGCCTCAAATTTCTTTTGCAATAATGACCAATAGACACATGACAAGTGGCAAAAATATAACCAGAACAGATCTGGTTCGACTAGTTTAGCCAGTTTTTCAGTGGAAATGCCTTTAGTTTCCTCCAATAGTTTACTCCATAACAAAAAAGTAGCATGAAATGTATATTAAAAAAATTAATGCATAGTTTAAGTTCTTGGGGTTCTGTCTTTGGTGGACGAACGGTTTGAAAGGAGCTGAAATGACACAAAATTTTCATGTACAATGTTGTAAAATAATTGTGATTGTTAGGTGAAGTGTTTTTTTCATGACAAAAGTGTTTTAAATTGTTATTAGCATTTCAAAATAGTCATTTTGCCCTTCTCTTCTTTATTTATTTTTCCAGAAGAGTACGTAATGACGTTCTTAGAATGCTGCATCAACTTAACGGTCACGGCATGAATAATTTTTAATAAAAATCCTACTAGATTAATCTAAGGTTACAAATCCTGTTTAACTATATGCAAGAGTATCCATGCCCCTGTTGCATTCATCTTGTTGATTAATCCTGACATGCATTTAACAGTCAATCTTTTCATACAGAATTAAAACTCAAAAATGTTTTCATCCACAGAGAAAATAGAAGAGCAGATAATAAATCTTAACAGACATTAACCTCCCACGGCTTTAAACACCACAAACAAAATCATCAAAGTCATCAGCAAACCGCTTCAGCGTCGAGAACAAAATGCAAGTTCTTGGAATTTAAGAAGACTTGAGAAGCAAGTAATTAGCTTAACAAAGTGTTAAAAACAAGTAACATCAAAGCCGGAGCCAGATGACCTATTTCCCTGACCTAATTGTCAACCTCTCATCGCTCCTGAGACCATGAACTTTTCAAATCAAAACTACTACTCTTAGAAAAAAAGCAGCCATCAGATAAATTCTTGTAGTGAAAGTGTGAAAACTAGTAGAAGAAAGCTTTGTGTGGGCAACTCTACAGCATATTGACACAATTAAAATCGAGTCAGAGCAGTAGCTGCTGTTCTTCTCCGAAGAGAAAGCATGCAATACAGTGAAGTCGTAACGTTGTCAGAATAGTAGTTTGTTTTCTTCTCGTAAGAGAAAACGTGCAGTCCGGTGTCAAAGAAGTAAATACAAAACAAGACATGTAAACACAATTAGAAAACAAGTTTACATTTGATAACTCCACTATTATCATACCGACTGAAATCAAATAAAAACCTTCTTTAACATTTAACATTGTGCTAGAAATGCTTTGGATGAGTCAAACTAACTACATTTTTTACCCAACCACTCCTCGGAATTCTTAATCCATATCGACAGTAATGTCTATAGCACAATTTGACCATTACAAGCACACAATCACCGCCACATTTACACTATACGAGCATGTATACAGTGTCCAGTGGAGAGAACAAATACCAATACATTTCATACAAAGAAGAATCGCTCTCTACAAGACTAAAGAACCTTGTTTGAAACAAAA
Source organism: Gillenia trifoliata (assembly GCA_018257905.1). Classification (NCBI taxonomy): domain Eukaryota; kingdom Viridiplantae; phylum Streptophyta; class Magnoliopsida; order Rosales; family Rosaceae; genus Gillenia; species Gillenia trifoliata. The sequence continues at coordinate 25,646,583 of CM031084.1, read as the reverse complement.
AAGATACACACTACCATCGACCTTCCCTTCCCTAGAAAAAATCTTGTAGATCGACCTTCCCTTCCTTAGGAAGAACCTTGTATTCTTCCTGATAACACTGACTACAACTTTATAATCATATCATCACAACACAACAGCTTCAATCACAACTTACAACCAGCCATTCAAGCACAATAAACTACACATCCTAACATAGAAGCCTACTAACAACAAGTCCAATACTAATGTTTTGATATCATTCACGAATAATACGCAGGGATGTCTTTAGAAGAAAGAGATGAGTTTTCTAAAACTAATGGTTGGTGCGAATATCGTAAAGCCACAATCAACCCTTCAATAATGACTTTATGCATCCCTACAAACTGAGTTGGCGTAAAGAAAAACTTCACCAAGCTACATTCGACACTTCATAGTCTGAACTCTGAAGTTTGAATTACAATGCAAAGGCTTGTAAAACTCATGCTGCCTTTATCGCAGTTTTTTCTTGCCCCAGCCATCAAATAACCACATTGTACTTTATTCTGAAGGCAAAATTACACAAATCAATCGTGCGGTGAGGGTTACATGCCAGTCTTCTTCTTGTGGTGAAACACTCTTAATCGTCATGCCTATTTACCACTCTCGGTTCAAATCGCACTTTCCATCCAAATTCCATCTGATTCGAACTGATGTGTGTATCACTTGTAGGCGACTTAGGGGTCAAATAGGCTTCAAATGGCTTGAAAAAGACTTTTTAAACATTGCACATGACGTGTGTATTGGTAAAATTGGATAGAATTCGTATGGATTGAGAATGATAACGGGTTTCACCACCCGAGCAACATTGACTGATGACTTACACCAAGAGGATACTTTTGACCTCATACACGAGTGCAGGAGGTAAAAAGGGTGCAAAAATCAATCTCCTTTGCAATCGGCCTATTCTAAAAGAAATATTAATGTCTACATGTAATCTAATCTATACAAAAGCAAAGCGGCAAGGTCCAAAAATATATGCAACATATGCAAAATAGACTATAGTACAAACGATGCTATGATTCACAATGCAATTGTATTCCATAGCTCAAAATCATAAACAAGGACTAAATAATAAGGTTCACCAATTTTTGGGTTAAAAACGAAAGAAAAATAAAATATGAAAAACGTATGTGTATATTATTATACTCACAGTCTCACAACTCAACTTCGCACGGACTTGACTGACCCGTCAAAGTCCCGGTCCCATTATTCCGGGCAAACCCGGTGAATTCGATCCGATCGCAGAAGACCCACAACAACCGCGGTCTCGATTGAAACACCCCAGACTTAAACCGGACCCACGCCCCCACCCCCACTCCGAACCTCACCGACCCCCGATCCTTCCCGTCGGCGATTCCTCTCGCCACCTCGTCTCCGACGTACTCCCCCACCGTCGCGAGCTTGAAATTGACGCGCGTCTGGTTCCTCTTGGCTGAGACGAAGGGAGGCACCGCCGCCGTGGTGAGCCGAACTTCGTCGTTGTATATGACCGAGGCCGCGAGGCTGTCGTAGAAGATGGTGAGCTTGTGGTTGGGGTTGGCGGCGAGGAGGGTGAAGTCCCACGTGGCGGTGAGCTCGGAGCTAGTCGCGTTGAGTGGGGAGACGGTGGCCGATTCGACCCGGAACTCGGGGAGTTGGGGGCGGAGGGCGAGCCAGGAGATGAAGAAGATGATGGACATGATGGTGAAGACGGCGACGGCGGCGATCACGATGCGGCAGAGGATGGTGGGTTTGTGCCTGTAGGGGCCATTGGGCTGGGGGTTGTTGTAGGGAGGTCGTGGACCCGTGGGCTGGTAAGTATTAGGGTTGAGGTGAGGCGGTGCGGCCACATAGGGGTAGGCTGTGGCGGCCGGGTAGCCGGCGGTGTATTGGCCGGGCGGAGCTGGATAGCCGGTAACAGTCTTGTCTTGTCCTTCGGATGAAGTAGCAGCCATTTCAAATGAGAGAATTTTTATCTTTGATTTTCTTGGAGTTTTTGGTTTCCAAGAGAAATAAATAGAAATAAATAATAAAATAAATAATTCGATAATTTCTAGAGTTAATATGTTTTCCGAGAAGATTTGGATTCTGAGAAAACAAAGTTGGATTAAACAAACATTTTGTTGTCCATGTAATTCGTTTTTAACAACGTAATTTCGTTTTAGTTTAATGATTAATATTAATCAAGGATCCAATAACAATTATTTTTGACAGATAATTGGAAGCTGTCATAAATTAATAGTTGATTAGGGAAAAGATTAAATTAAATCAGTAGGACTATATAGCTAGCATCTCCGGCACGACGGTGACTTTGGGTTGAAAGCAACGTATGCATATAGACATACTGAGGAATATATGCGCGCCTTCAACGGCGGCGACACTTGTCGTCCCCACATGGTCTATCTTGAATTGTTTTACTTTTGTGGACTAGGCAACTCTCACGGCTGACCAAATGACTTGTCCCTACGGCTCTTTCAGGACTTGCCATTTGCCCTGTGTCAATGATGAATTCTACAAAAGCCCAAATTCACGTAAAGTGGGGAGAGTTTTTTAAGTCTCGCTAGTTCAAGTGGTACTTCACATGTCATAACACAAGTGAAGAAAATAATATATTTTTTTTATCTCTCTACTTGTATTATGACATATGAAGTATCTGCTTGAATAGAAAATACTTTAAAAAATTTCTCGTAAAACAAAATATGTATGGTCACACTATGAGCCCAAATAAATTAGTTCAGGATCTGCTAGATTTATTATAAAGAATATGTATAGTCGCGACTCACATCACAACCGCATGAACAACATTTTAGGAGCCGTTTTATAACAATTTCGTTTTTAGTTTTTTGAAAACTGAAAATTTGTTTGGTAACTATTTTTTATTTTGGTTTAAAAAAAAAAAAGACTGAAAGCTAAATTTTGAAAACCAAAAATTAAGTGTCGTTTGATAACTATTTTGTTTATTATAACATCTTGTAAAAAGTTTGTTATAAAATAATTCCCGAGGGGATATTTTGGACATTTGCGTGTTATTTTGTACACGAGACTGTGTAATTTTATCTGTTTTGGTGGGTGCACAGTGCCCCAAAACCAATATATATATATATATATGTATATATCTCTCTCTCTCAAACCGTTTGTGCACAGTGCACGTCGTCGAACCTAGTCAATCCAAAATAACTACCTTCTTTCTCTCGACGTCCTGAACTCAATAGTGCTAACTGTTCGTCCAAACTCTCAACTGTTTGATGAAAAAAGAACACGAAAGAACAGAACCTTCCAGGAAATTTTCTTGCCATTTCAGACCGAAGTGAGGTTTCTAACTACGACCATTGGATTTTTCTCGTTGAGTAGATGAATTTTCATATGTCATTTGCTTGATTTGGTCGAGTTTTGATGTAGATCAACGAGCTACAATAGCCATGATCTTTTGGGAGAAATACAGGCCATTTCCCTAGCTTTTTCGGCCAAACTAAAGGTATACAGCCATTCTACTCATCTCTAGCTTCATTATGACATAAAGAACGTGAAATTTGGCTAAGAAATGAAGAAGTTATGAACGTTTGAAAATTTTTCAGAAATCGGCCACTTTTCCCGCGAGTTTAGACAGCGGCGACCAACGCGAGTTGTAGTGGCGACTAGTTCAGACCGGCCTGAACCCAGTCCAAATTGGGTCGTGATGTCAGCAAACCGGTTCAAACATGGTCCAGACTGAGAATATTCTCAGGATATTCCTCTAACGCAGTTAGGAATATTCCGTTAGATTTAACGGAGATACTAGAATCTTTCGTTAAATCTAACAGCGTCAATTGACTCAGTTAGTTTGACTGTCAGTCTGACCCAGCGCGTGAGCCGCAAGTGGGCCGCACAGGAGCTATGCGTGGGGGCGCATAGAGCACTGTTTTTGACTTCTGTCGACACTTGGCAACTCATGACAACTTGTATTACCTAGGGGCAGTACGTATAGTATTTTTCAGAGTGTTTCGAACCTCCGTTTTGAGCAAACAAGGGATAAAGGTCGTTAATTAGTTTAATTAGTAACCTCTATGAGTTTAATCATTATTATAGTGATATCTCATATAGGTAAAACTTATCCAGAGGACTACCGGGGCTACTCAAGAAAGGGGGGCTACGACCCGGCTACATACAGGTGAGTGAGTGAGTCTTTATTTTGATAAATATATTATTACGTATGGTTTTCACTGCTTTCTTTAAATTGTTAGCATGACTTATATAATATGTGATTGTTGGAGGTAGAACATCCGTATTATATTTGCCATACATTTTTATTATATTATTACTCATCAGTAGATGTAGAACACCCATGTATCAGTACTCAGTCCTAAGGCCAGGACTAGCCTTGACGTTTGGAGGTTTTCACCCAGTACTGCTACGCAACTTTGGATCCATTGTAGGTACTAGCCTATTCTAGGTTGCACTAGGCAACTCGAACTTGTGTGTGAGGCGTTTTTGCGCACAACGGTTAGCGTTAGACTCGCATCATTGTAGTACTTAGCGTATTCTTTTATATACCTAGCCTGTCCTAATAGCTTATCTACTTGGGCTTCTGTGTTTACATATGGATGAGCATTTAGTCTAATTTTCGAGGAGTACCCGTATTACTATTTTTATAGTATTTTGATGATCATACCGAGGAGTATGGCGTATTTTCAAAAACTATACATGTTTTCTAGTGAGGAGTTAGTATGCTCTTGAAAACAAGGGTTTTATCAACTTTACTTTTTGACCCACTCACCTTTTATGTTTTGCGCCATTCCAGGACTTAGTTGGCAAGCTTAATTAACAGTGAGACGAGGGCTTTCTTCGGCTGTAGTTTGTGGTTCTAACATCCTCTCCAGACTATGTAGGATTCGTTCCTACCTTTAGTTAATTTATGTTTCTCCATTCTCACGAGGATGCGAATGTTTACATTCTTTGCACTATTTACTATGCTCTGGCTGTTATGCACCTGTAATAATGGGTTTTACCCATCACCTCATCCCCTTCCAACTCTAAATTTACTCTAAATTTACTCACTTTTCTCAATTACATGCATAATTGGCTTTTGTCACTTAACACGTGTCGGCCAGTACTTCTTGACACCTTGTGTGTCAGGATCGGGATGTGTCATTTATAATTTTCAGTTTATATTCATTTTAAAAAAAAACTCAAAGTAGTTACCAAATAAGTTTTCAATTTTTTTTTAAAGTGAAAATGAAATAATTATCAAAAGAAACCTGATTCTATAATTTTGCTTTGCAAGTAAAAATAGCATGCCTTTAACAAAGCTTTCTATGAGAATCAAGCATGGGCCTACGGAATCTTAAAATCTGCTTTACATTGTCCTTATCTCTAGTCAACAACAAAAATATAATTCTTCAAGAGTGGCGTAATTGGCATTTCAAAAGAAGTAATTCGAAACTCCAAACACATAAAATATAAAAGGGGAATTACATTTGGGGGGAGTGCCGAAACCCTTATTATTTTGAAGTGTCTAACACCTCTCTTTTTCAAAAATGTTGAATTCAATTTTAGATATGAGAGAAAATTTGTTAATGGAAGAGCAATTCATAGCATCTGTGTTCAATTAAGCGGCGGTTCATTTAGCTTATGTGCTATTCCATATTATTAGGGTTTAGGGAGGTCGTACAATTTGATCTCACCTTTCTAACATAGAATTTTCCACCTTAATACCTTCAAAATACGATAATGACTTATATAGTACGGGTACACTGTCACGGTGATGTTCCGTTCCATTGAAATAAAAACATGTGTAAATGATGTAGCGGGATATATGACATGAAAAAATCGAACAAAATCCCAAGCTAGAATCCACTAGCTAACTAGCTGAAGTCCATCAGTGTTCCGGAATCCATTAGAAAATAGAGAAAACCTTTTAATTTTATTGATAATAATATGAATGATTACAAAACTAAGGCCAAGATGACCTATTTATGATGTTCTTTACCCTAGAAACCCTAGGTATCTAAATAGGAAAGGAAATAAACAAATAAAAAAAATATCAAATTAATACTAAAACAATAAAATTTCATTTTTGAAAATTAAACGCTGGAATTCGGCCAAATTCTGTCTGGGCTTGTTGTATACAACAAGTCTTTTAGATCTCGTCGTTCTTTTCGAATTCATATATTACAGGCCCAAAACAAATATGCCAAACGAAAGTTGTGTGAATCCGAACAGTCTGAAAAGTCCAAAACATCTACTTTTGGATATGGCAACAACAAATAATCTACTAATCCTTGAATTTTCGATTCTCAAATCACTTTTCTTGATTGATCGCTATGTCTTCTTTTAATTTTATTGCTTGTAAAATAACTCGACTTTTGTCGTACAGTAGTAAATTTTTGTCTACATGTCTTTAATTTATTTCCACGAGCAACACGTAACAATGTACCCATGCCATGCAAATTATTCTCCCATAATGTACATTTTTATGAGTAGTGTGGAACTACAACCTAACAGTACTACTCATCATATATCAGAACCATTTGGTTCATTCATACTTTATGTATGCATTTTTTTTTGTCAACTATTATATTTCTTCTTAGCTCTCAATCACAGGGATGCTCCACTATCTTTCTTTCAATTTTGTTTTTGGAAGGGAACTTCAACTAGGGATATATCATCCAATATTTAACAAAATTAAAGTATCTACAAGGAAAAATTTTGGGTGGTACGTACCATTCAATGGTACGGTCATTGAATGATCCAGATTAATATGCGGTGGATCTCAAATGAATCTTAAACTATTCAACAGTACGTACCATTGAAGTTTGACCCGTATCTACAACAAAGTAACAGATATCATGGGTTTCTAAAATCGGAAAAATACCACTTCATCTAATATACAACCAATTAATAGACAATCTCCACAAATGGAGACATGGGAAAAAGATCATCATCAATGAGATCGTGAAACCAAAAACAAAAATCCGACCCATTTTCTCGTCTATCATGACATGACTATATATTTTAAGTAGCAGTTGAGTTACCAACCGTCGGTAATGTCGCATTTCTTTGAGCTCCCGCCAGGCATGCTTCCACTACTTGCACCCACCGGAAGATTTACCTTCAAATCCGTACATTTCACCCTGAGGGTCCCAGCCCTATAGTTACTATACCACCACCCATGTTTCATCGTGTACGTGAGCGACATCCTCAAGTTGAAGCTCACACCCCCTCCTTCCTTCTGCTCTTTCTCCATGTCCTCCACCTCCCCGCTCGCCGCTGTCGAGTTGTACGTCTCCATCTTCAACTGCATTGTGCCTTTGGACTTGGAGTCCAACTGCATCTCGTGCATGTACGACCCTCCCGACGACAAATAGTTATCCTTGTGGTACAAGGCAGTTTCCCATTTGTCCACGTACATCCTCAGGCTGAAGCTAGGGTTTTCCACGGACATTGTGGCCTCCCATTTGCCCGAGACTACTTTGGTTCCCGGGACCATGTTGAAATTGGAAACGCCGAAGGACTCGACTTTGAAGGTGATGTTTTCGGGGCGAACGACCGCGAACATGATGACGCTCGTCAGAAGTGTCCCAATGAGTACGAGGAACATTATGATGCAGAAGCAGCGCGCGCAGCTGGTCGCGGCTTCATCTTGTTGAGAGTAGGTGGTGGCATAATACGCGTTTGGGTCAGCGTAATAAGGGTTGTAACCGGCGTTTGGAGGGTAGCCCTGGTAGGGCGGGGGTGGGGGATACCCATTTTGAGGCTGAGGGTAGCTCATATTAAACGGAGGGTAGGTACCCCCTGGCTGGGGGCGGTCGGCAGCGGATGGGCGAGATTGGTCGGTCTCTGAGGCTTGAGTTGGAGGTTGATCTGCCGCGCGGGGTTGATTACTTTGGGCTGTAGAAGCCATATATGTAATTCTATTGTATTTATATATTGCTATTTCTCTCTCCTCAAGAATCTTCCCAGAGAGAGAAAGTGGAGAGAGAAAGGGAGGGAGTTTTTCGGGGATGGAAGATAGAGGAATGTGGAATTGGAGGGAGAATAATTATTGAAGGAATTAACAGTGTAAAAATAGGTTCGTGGGGGTGTGAAAAGCGCGGAAAGAGCGTGGGACAAGGTAATTAATTAGAAGTTCTATGTTAAGCAAATAATTTATGAGTGTCAATGGATTGATATAGCTAGCAGAATTGGAAAATGACAATGGTGTTGATTGCTGAGTACATAGATAACCCAATTTCCAAATATGTAGTCAAGCTTTCATTCATGACATAGGTGCACCGAGAAAATCTTGGGTGAGGCTGTCATGTGCTGCTGTGCGGTAAACTCACATGAAAGTGACCTCCACCCGGTCGCACTTTTTGTAAGTGAGCTACTACAATGCTATCTATGTCATAGTCTCAGAGAGTGAGCTACATACTGCAAGCAGTACTTTGTTTATGCACCAAATTTTGAGAGAAAACAATGATATATATATCTTGATTAAAAAGAATTACAACCGAAATGGAGAAAACAGAATGTGAGGACAAAGTCTCACATCGGCGAAAAAAGAAACCTTGCAAGGGCTTATAAGAGGGTGGGTTACTCCCCATATTATCAATTGATTTTATGATGGAACCTCAACTTTCTTCACTTAGCTCGTGCCATAAGTGATTTGTTGAGCCATACTACACATCAAGACCCGGAATGTGTATCTACCCCTTCCCCCTGCTCTAAGAAATTGGAATGAGCCAGACTCCTGATAGAATGCCCCCACGCCCCCCTATGATCACGAACAAGAAAAACCAGTTGATTTTGAGTGTGTTTACAATACTTAAATAAAGCATCTAAAAGAAAATTTGGTGTTTCCTCGAACCAAAGCCTCTCCATGTTCATGGACATCCCAAACTGATCCGAGCGGTGTGACACACCATTTGAATAACGTTGTGTGTAAAGACACTCAGAAATATGAAAAGCTTAAGCAAGAACTCTGCAGTCCTCGACTATCATGCCTACATACGACTGGACGTCAATAAAACTGCACCTCTGAAAGACCGAAGGATAAAGCCATTTGAACACTACTACAAGCCACCATAGCTTCCAAATGAAGTGGAACAGCAGACACAGCAACTGGTGATGCAGCACAGCGAAAAAAATTTCCTTCTCTATTTCGGACGCCGATGTTGATGCCACATATATATCCTGCAGCTAGACTCACAAAATGCACTATCAAAATCAAAATTAACTTCAAGCCAACATGGATCAGAAGCGCACCAATTTCGCTGCTGCACTTGTTGCTTTTCTTTGGTTCGTTGGATTTTAAGATATTGCTCTAGCCATGTTGACGCTCGGGTTACCGGATCCATCCGCTCCCCTTGCCAAACAGATTGTTCCTAGATTTCCACAACGACTAGAGCTAACTGACCTTAGGCGGATCATTCGCCATTTGGAATAACTATTCTTTGATGGAGAGAGGGCGTAGTGAGTTCACCTGCAAGCACAAAGGATTAACAAAACCAAAAGCAAGTAGCATGTGGACAATCGCTAAGCGCCAAATTTTGAATTTGAAGCAAATTGTTTCAGAAGTGAGTTGTCATGTACCTTATCTGGTATCTGATCTGTAACACTTACGTTACAGAGAATGGAATTGTCTTCTTTTCAAAGTCTGAAATTGAAATGAAGAAAGTGTGATCAAAATGTGCATAAAGCAACTAAATATACCTAGTAATTTTATATCTTTACCTTGGAAAACAAAAACTTTTATGTTCAAAATTATTTTTTTGGTTACATCAAAGGAAATTGAATCCTGCAAAATCAAGGTCTTTGTGCCCAAAATTTTAAACCTCACGAAACTGTAAAATCAAGTGAAAAATATGATTTCCCTTTTTTAAAGGAAATTGTAACCTCTATACACATGGATCGAAACAATACCTCTTCCCCATCAGTATGAATCTTGTAAGGAGAAAACACGAGGAGAGTGAGAATCAAACTTTTTTCATGAGGTATGCTTCACACCTTTTTTTTTTTTTTTAAGTTATTATTATTAAAGGGATCGATGGGGAGAGTTCGAAAGTATTACAATAATTTTAGGGAAAAGGAAGTTTTGAACCCATGACGCATGGGTAAAAATCTAATACCCTATTCACTAGAATATTGGACCACATGCATATGTTTCACACCTAAGTTCATGAGATAATTTAGTAACGAGAAAAACAAACAAAAAAAAAACAGCGCAAGAAAATAAGTCTTATTAAATTCTTCATATATATAATTCTCAATACTCAGGCAAGGGGACGAAACACCAGCCTCCATCACCAACAAGCTTCCCCTCTCCAAACGAAGACACAAATTCAACTCTCAACTCCCTACACGTCTCTTCAACACTCAAACCCCAAAGCCATGCCCAAATTCTAGTCTTCCCAAACTGATAAGGCACAACCAAGTCCATCTTCAACTCCAAACTAACCTCCTTCAAATTCTCCTCTCTCAAAACATCAAACCCTAATTCCTCCCCACACTCCGTCATATCAAATCTTATGAGCAGCCCGTTCCGCTTCTTCGCCTCAAAGTTCACTGGCCTCACCGAGGCACACCACAGAGCCTTGAATTTCGGGTAGTACACAAAACCCTGAAAGTGTTTGATGTCAACTTGGAGACCATTGTTTTGGCTGAATATCAATTCCGCATCCCAAACGGCACTCTCCAGTTCCGAGATAGGGTTAGTGAAGTTTGAGAGGGAGAAGGAGTGCTGATTAATGGCAATGGGGTACGTTCGGATGCCGGAGTTCAACGACATGCAGATGGTTGTTGCAAATGCAAGTGCTGTGAGGAGAACTGTGCCAGCAGCAAGTTTGATTTGCATTGCTTCGAACGGTGCCTTGTTGTGATCGGATGGCCACAGAGAAGCCATGACTTTGTTTTGGTTCTTCTGCAAGAGGTGATGTGAAGTTTGTGTGTGTGTCAATGAGAGTATTAGAACAAAATTAATTTGAAAAATTACAGTCAAATTCAGCGAATCAGTGCATCATATTGTTAATCGATACAATTTATGTCATTAATTCAATGACATAAATACAGTGCTTAATTACCTACGAGAAAAACGAGTAGAAAATCACAAAGCTGGATTCTGGACATAACCGTTTTACCATACAAGAAAAACGAGTAGAAAATCACAAATCTGATAGATATTGATGTATTTTCCTTTTACGTACTAAGATTTTTGCTATTTGTTTTGCTCAAGAGTTCCTTCATAAATTAAGCACTAAAAACCCTGCTACTTTTTTGAAAGAGGCCGACCATCAATATAGCATTGTACTAAACAGTTGAAAAAACACAAATAATTTTGAGTAAACATAATCACTATTTCAATAGGACTGTATGAATTAATTGATAGAGTTTTGTAACGGTAGATTATATGAAACATTGAAGACAATAATGATTAGGAGTTTATTGCAGTTAATTGTGAGTTATTTAAAGACCTATTGTATTCCTAATAGATGGATATCAATAGGGTTATGAGACTATAAAAGGTTGGTCTTTGCTCTCCAAATTTACGTTAATTTTGTGTCAAGTCCTATTGAGAGCATAAGTTGTGAGAGTAGAAGACCATCTTTCCTTCCGGTCATCATGTCTTCTTTGTACTCAAGTAAGTATTTATGATTATTATGTTAGTATTAATTGATTTTGGTTAATTGTAACTCTGTGTGTTATTTGATATTCATTTAAGCTTTTCTCACAATTTGTTGTTTTAATTTTATTTTTAATCATGTAAATTGGATTTCATTCTCAAATAGTGTTCATGGTTAGTGCACAAAAGTTTTATTTTTTATTAAAGATTTGAAAAAAGTTGTATTTACGTATATTTTTCAAAATAAATATTATTTGGGTAAATAGTGTTGGATACAGATATGGCCCATAATTTTACATCAAAACAGTCCAGAAGGGCAGAACTACAGAACACTGCCGCTTGCCGGTTAATAAATTTTCATATTTAATGTTATTTCTAGTCTCTACATTTTGATTTTATGTTAGTTCCTTTTTTGGACTAGACTAATTACGCTTTCCGTAGGATCTTTAATATATTAGGTTTTTCAGATTTGATTTTGATTCACTTTAGATTTGATTTTAATTATACATATTTTGATCCAAGTATGCTTGGTGCTCAAGTTCTCTAAACTCTAAAAAAATGAGTTCTTGTACTAGTTGTGATGGTGGTTGATGAATTCATAAAATTGAGTGAGATTTGGCTTTTTCTAATTTTATTTTTTGGAATTTTTGTTAGAATCCACATAATTGTGGATGTGGATGCCCTGATTCTAACATTCTCATTATGAAAGTAAACAGGATCAAAGAAGGAGGTCGTGCTTGTCACATTTCTATTGTTTCTTCAAATTCGGGCTGCAACAATAGCCCAACAACAAAAACCTCAAGGGATTGGTCTAGTGAAAAGTGAACAAACGTTTGGAATGCCCATCCCGAATTCAAACTCCAACAAATGCATTCTTTGGGACTACTAATTAGTCTGCTTAGGCTAACTGTTTGACTTGGAAGCCAAAAATACGTTGTTGTCTCATGTGGTACTGAAGGGTGCATGGGGAGGGAGATTCGTCTGCCAACAATGTGGTGTGATACCCTATTTTTTTTAACAAAACTAAGGTATATGGTTTAACAAAAACACAATCTGACACAAACCAAATTGTTTTTAACAAAAACACAAAAGAAAAAAAAAATTAGACGCATATCACTATAATTTGATATCAAGTTAAAAATAAATAAAAAGTTCATACAAAAGTGCCAAATTATGATTATCTATAACGAGAAGAATGAACCAACTCTTTACCTAATTGAAATTACGTCAACATTCAACAGTAGCTCAAAAATTACAGAGAACTATCTTACATGATCATTGAAAGTTTGTATCTATAAATACAACTAGATCACCACGTAAATTACAAACGGTCCTTTAACCAAACATCATTCCCACGCCTACATTACGGCAGCAACTAGCTCAGGCTTCAACATTATTGACATGTAGACTAAGATCAATTACATCATTTAGGCAACGGAATGGAGCACTTATGGCCCCCAACTATCTTTCCCTCAGAACCTTTTGAACCCACAAACTCAACCTTCAAACCCGAACAGTTCGGATTTAGATCCACTTGGGTTCCCATTCCCAGTAGCTCCTTCATACTATATGAAGCATCTATATGCATTTTCAAACTAAAACTAAGGTAACCCTTCTTTTTATCTTCACTCAACTGCTTCATCACTCGATCTTCCACATAGGGCTGTTCGCCCTCACAACCCGTGGAATCAAACTTGATCTGCACAGTTTTCTGCTTCCTTGGAGGAATGCGCAGCGTTGCATCCACTGAAGCACATGATAGAGCCTCACTTTCTTTGTAATACACATAACTCGCAAAAGGGTTGAGGGTAACAATTAAGCCGCCATTTTGGTTCCCAAATGTCAACTTGGCTTCCCACTCAGCTGAAAGTGATGAATTCGAAACTTGGAAATTTGATAGAGAAAATGCATCCAAACGAAGCACAAGGGGGTCTGTCCCCGGACCGGACTTTGAATCCACATAGTTGCCAACGAACCATAGAGAAAATCCGATGGCGGTTGCTAGACTCACCACTATCATAACAAGGACGATGTATCCACGAGCTTTATTGAAATATGGAGATAATTTGCACCACAAAGAAGCCATATAAAACTCTTCCTGAAATTATGTCTATATGGTTAGTGTTGATTTACAGCGTAATATATTAGACATGCGGTTAAACATTATTCCTCTTTGTTTATGTACCAAATTAATGTTCCTAAAAGTCTATCTCACTAACCGGCAAAAGAAATAATATTCTAACAATAAATAAATTTGAAATAAAATAGAGTATGCAAATCTTTTCTAAATACATTACTACAGAGGTGTATATGGTAGGCAGGCCACAAGAGGAATATCAATCTGAATTTTTGCAAGTGAATTCTTACTATTTCTTCATCTCATGGTCACTGCAGTGTGTAAATTTTCATTTTTCTTTTCAGAAATTGAAGAATGAAATCATTTGGGAGACTAAGCTTGTAAAACCCGTTTGCCAAATTTGATAAACCGAGTTGACAATTTAATTTCAGTAAGATTTTTTTACAACTTTCTGAAAAAAAAAACAAATAAATAAAATCATACCTTGTGTGATGGTTAATTTTCTTGGACAGCGATCAATCCAATTATATGGAGGTGGGGGATAATTATAAGTAAGTGATGAGTCAGTCTTACAGAAAAAGTGGAGATATTGATCGAAAGAGAGAAGAACAATTAGAGGAGGGGGGAGATGGCAGCGGTTAAACAATATTACAGGAGAATTATTTGTACGGGAAGATATATAGATGCATATGACGGTTGGGGTTGGGGACGTAAATAATTTGTTTTGGCGAAGCGAAGTGATGCTTCATGTTTGTAGTTAAGTTTTAACTTTACCATTTGTTTTTGAGTTTCACAGTTTAACTGGGATCACAGATGCAAATTGTTTGGAAAGGGCCAAGGTTTGGCCCAGTAGGAAGATTATTTCTAATCCAAATTATAATTTGTAGGGTAAACTTTTTTTAAAAAATTGTTAAATATAGCTCTAGTGACTATGACCATTTACTTTCACTATAATTAAGAAAAAGAATGATGTCCACGCAAAAGTTTTTTTTTTTTTGGTCAAAGTCCAGGCAAAAGATGTTAAATCCTACATATTTCCACAGCCAATATTTAAGGAACTTCTAACAACAATTTTATGTACTGTTAAGTAATATAAATCTTCAGCTTTTTTTAGGACATCTCGACAGCACAGAAGGATAGTAGAAATCTTCTGTTTATTTTATTTATGTTGTGTGACTTCTTCTGTTACATAACTATATTTTGACAGTATCTCTTAAAATAGGTAAAAACGCTAGTAGGAGGGTTTTTTTGTAATAAAGGGGCGGACTCAATTGTTTGTGTTTCAAAATAGAGGTCTCCATAGGTGGAATAAACAGAAGATTTATATAACAGAAGGAAGATGTAAATGTGTTTTTATCTGTATCTAATGAAATTTCCTATCGTTTCGGCAAAGGAAAAAAAAGAGCTCATCAAGTTAATATCCATCAAATTAATTACAATTTCAAACTAATTGCAAAGAAAAAAAAAAGGAAAAAAAGAAGAAAATGTGTCAGATTGAGTCAACTAATTAGTACAGGAACCGAGAGCACCTCATAGGCCCTCCACTAATCCAACTTCCGAAACCAATTCCAGGCAAGAATTCAACCTTCATATCCAAACACTGAGGGCTCATTACAACATGTTGTTCCCCCCACCAACCAGTCTTGTAAGTTGCCCAAACAAACATTTGCAAGCTAAAACGCGCAGCTCCATCCTCACGTTGCCTACTCATCATCTCATCCAAACCAAGATGATGATAGTCTTCCTCCGACCCTGTCATCGTCGACGATATCTTCAAGTGAATCATTTTACTTTCCTTCAATCCCAATTCAAACGGCTCCACAGAGCTTATCGCGACAATGTTATCTTTGTACAAAATCGAGCCCTTTACGTGGTTGAAATGAACCCATGTGACAAGATTAGGGTTCTCTACTGTAAGGGACATTTCCCAATTAGCCCCTAGGGTTGTGTTGGAGGTGTTAAATTTGGACATGAAGAGGGAGTTGAGTTGGATATTTGGGGCTTGTGGAGCTAGGGACAAGGGCATGGAATTGCACAAAAATGTGAAGGCCCCTAACATACATATAAGTACTAGAATATTGATGAGTTGAACAAGGAACAAACTGGCAATCCATTTAATAATAGACTGCGAAGTGTTAGGGTTTGAAGAAGGGTTATATGAAACGGGGAGTAATGGCGTGGTGGCTGCGGGCTGAGCTTTTGAATTAATTTCCATGGTTAATAGGAGTTAATCAAATCCTTAATTGTAAGATCTTTGAGAGGAAGAGATCGATGCTTGAAGAAAATGGGGAAAATAAAGTTAATATTAAAGGAGAATGTAACGAAAACTGTTTAACTACTTTTTTTTTTTGGTCGAATCTGTTTAACCACTATATTGTTAAAAAACTGAATAAGTACTATTAAAGACGGTTAAGAAACTGAATAACTAGATTCCAACAAACATGAGCACGAAGATTTCTATACATCATGAATTTGATAACAAATGAACTTGTTCATTTACTTGAATTGATATTGATTAACGTTAATTAAATTCAGTTCAATTAAACTAATGATTAATTCACATGGATTAGATTTTTTTTTTTATGCTTTAAATGCCAGATATATACACGACTAGTCTTCTTTTTTTGCAAGAAAAACTAGTTTTTTTTTAATACAACGATATTATTTATACTAACGGGTAGATATTTAGCGTAAGCCACACAATAAAAAAATTTGGAATCAAACTTGTCATCTATGGGGTTCGAACCTAAGACCTCCCACTTAAAAGTTGAGAGGAATACCGTTAGACTATAGTATTAAGTGACAAGAAAACTAGGAGAAATCATATGGTTTTGAAACACCGCTCGTGTTATTAGCTCATATGTTATATTATGTGCGATTATATATTTTTTCTTTAGGAAAAATGTGCGCTATACAATAAGATAGAGAGAATACATACAAGAGGTAGATACTACAAAATATGAGAGAGACTAAAGAGAAAAGAAAATATTGTAGGGGCTTTCAACCGAGGTTCAATGAAATGCATGTTGTCGTAACTGTAGAAGAAAACTCAAAGAGGAGTTGGAATGGTGAGTTCGAAGGAAGATTTGTGATCTCCTTATGAGGCGGAGGAGAGGGGTCTCCAGAGTCGCTATGAAACTCTTATGTTGGAATTGTCAAGGCATTAGGAGGACTTGACAGTTCATGATTTGTCGGAGCAGAATAGGCTCCATGCCCCTGACGTGGTGGTGTTACTTGAGAAAAAAAAATCTATGTACATGATACGCATATTTGAAGTGACAGTTAGGCATGCAGTTGAGCCAAAAGGCGTGAGTGCTGGGCTTTGAGTGTTTTGGAGGGATCTACAACGTCAAAAACCATTTTTAACTCTTCAAGAAATAATCCCAAACAAACCCTAAAAATGTTGAGTTAGAATATCACATGAAAGTACTTTTTGGAAGAAAATCACTTCAAATACTCTTCTATGTAGCAATTGAGTTTTTATTAAAAAAAATTTACGTGCTTCAAAGTTGAATCTAAAAAAGCATTTCTAAAAAGTCAGCTGTGCTATGTGAGGGACTTAGCACATGGTTGTTATTAATTTCTTACATCCTTGTTTAACTTTCCTTTGATTTTTGTTGTTGATGAGTGCTGGGCTAGAATCTAACTAGCAAATTGTTAACATCAGATTTTTTAATCGTGCCGTGCATGTCGTGCGTGGCCCACTTTAAACGAATTATACTCGTGCCGACCTAGTTCACTGTACACCTATATTTATACGCCCTTCTACTTCTACTTCTTGGGTATAGGTTCCAATTAGAAGAAAAATAAGGCTTCATCTCAATTGATAATTTGCAATTGCAAGATCCTTCTACATCGAACCATTACATTACGTATATACCACCTCAAATTAAAAAGCTAAATCCGGCTTCCATGCTTGTACCACCTTAAAAAAATAAGATTAAACAAAACCTAATTAGGCTATTTGATTAAGAAAAGTCTGTTTTAGTCAATTAGCATGGGAACTGAGCACGTCATAGGCCCTCCACTAATCCAGCCTCCGAACCCTACTTTAGGCAAGAAGCCAACCCTCAAATCCAAACATTGAGGGTTCATTATAACAGACTGAGTTCCCCACCAACCGGTCTTGTACGTCGCCCAAGCAAACATTTCCATGCTTAAATCGACGGCTCCATTTTCACGTTGCCTTTTGATCTCGTCCAACACCCACTCCTTCACAACCGGTTGATCAACATCTTGTAACCCCATTGTCGATATCTTTACGCGCATCGTTCTTTGTTGCTTCAATCCCAACACAAATGGCTCCAACGAGTATGTCAGGATTGCGTTATCTTTGAACGAAATTGAACCATCTAAGCGGTGGAAGCGCACCCATGAAACCAGATTAGGGTTCTCTATTGTGAAGGTTACGTCACAGTTGGCACCTAGCATTCCTCTTGAGACGTTAAGTTTGGATATGAAGAGCGAGTCGAGTCGGATTTTCGGGGGTTGTGGAACGAGGGATGTGGCTATGACGATGCATATCAAGGTGACAATCCCTAATGCGAGTAACAAAACATGGTGGACAAGTACTAATTTCAATGTCCATCTGGATGTAATAGGCTGCGCTACGTAGAGGTTTGAAATCGAAGGGTTGTGTGAAACTGGAAGCAGCGGAACGGTGACTGAGCGCTGCGCTGTTTTACTAATTTCCATGGTTAAGAGGAGTTTATAAGAGTTTTGATGGAAAGAGAGAGAGAGAGAAGTTGATGAAGAAATGAACCGGGAAGGAAAGTTAATATAAAGGAGAAAGGGTAAACTGAATAACTACTAGATAGTAGAGGTCGTTATAAACTAAAATTTATTCGAACCAAAATTTTCCAAAAGGGAGTAACAAATAACTAGTGTAATTTCTAAACATCAGTCATTTGATAACAAAAATAATGATTAACTGCGCTAAATGTCTTGAAGTAGAAAGTTGTTGAAATATTGTCGATCCACCTACTGCATTATATATATGAGAGAAAAATTTAACCAATATATTTTTACACGACCTGATCAGTTGTAAACTGTAAAGGATGATAAAAATTCATTTTTAACACTTTACATACAAAAGAATGCGCATAACCAATGTTCTAAAAATATCTAGGCGGTAGTTGGACTGCGGGAGGGCCTAACGTCTAGAGGCTTAGGCTCTTTTTATTGTTTTAATTACATTTATTGCATAATGTATAAATTAAGTGCCTACTTATACGTATAAAAACCTATACTTGTATTTGTAAATAGGGGGCGGGGGGGGATTAAATGAGTGTGGACGTTTTCTCTCTGGCAAGGAAAGGTCTTCGTTTTTACGATTGTCTCACTTTGTCGAGGAGAGTCTTTGTAGGGACTATATTTTACTGCTCAAATCGAATCTTTGAGAGCTTCTATTGTTCAAAGTTAATCAACCTCCTTATGAGTGTGGTAGTTTTTATGTTTCATGTGATTTTGTTTGCATGAAAAAGAACTATAAGGAGGAAGCTCGATGTTTATGGAAGATGACTCATAGCAGTGCTTCTTTTCGAGAATTACAAGATCATCAAAGAGTAATGTGATCTTTTTCTCGTGGTGCCTTTACGGGTAGTTCTACAACTTACAAACTTTAGTTCTCATGAGTGTTATATTTCATGTTGGTTGGAAGTGGGATCTTCGTAGCTAAAGAATTGTATCGTATTCCTAATGAATTTTAATTGTGAAGTTGTGGTGCTTTTTTTGTATGTTTGACCTCTTGGTAATGTTTGGCATGACTAGTTAATAATGAGTTAATTTGTATGTTTATTAGAGTTTGTGTATGAGTTTTTGAATCATCATGAGCGGTTCATGTTGTATGAAAATGCAAGAAGAGTTAAAACTTGATCAATTGGTTACTGTTTAAGGATCTTATGTTTATTTTCTTTGTGGTGAAACTCGGTTTTAATTAGTTCCTAGTTAACTATGTTTAAAGTATAGGCACAAACGTTCAACAAATTCAGAGTTGATGAAAGAAGGTTTACCTTCAACTTTGATACATTCACGATTTACAAAGAATCTTCTACATCCATCAAATTGTACAATCTCAAACTATACCCTAGTACTAACAAAAGAAAAGAATCAAATTTCCGATTTGATCAACTAGCATACGAACCAGTCGAACAAGTCATTGACCCTCCGCTAATCCAGCTACCGAACCCGACTTTAGGCAAGAAGCCAACTCTTAATTCCAAACACACTGAGCCTCCATCGTAACATCTTGTGTTCCCATTACTATATGATAGGAATTTTACCACACACAAAATTTAGGTTAAAATCACACAAAAATATACTTGCAAGAGAACAAAGTTATCGTAGTATAAATGGCTCAAGCAATGTCGTTCTTCACAGTGACTGTTATAAATAACTTGTGTTAAAACCAATTCTTAATTAACTATTTAACACACAATATAGAAAGTTGAAATCATGAATTAAAAATAGAAATTTTGTAGTAATTAAAATAAACCAAAAATCAATTTCGAAAGAGTGCTACTATGCCCACCCCTCAATCTTCTTTTCCCACTCACATTTTAATAAAAATTTAATGACAAAATTATCCTATTAAGAAATGACAATTAATGACCTACATATTACCCAATCATATTTTGCCACGTCAACATTAGTTATTTACTTAAGAAAACCAAAAAATGAGAAGAAAAAAAATAAAAGGAAAACCCACACCAGAACGAGAATTCCTGAACTCCAGTCCACCCACACGCCTCCCTCGTGACTATGAGCCATCTCGATCCGAATCCGACAACTTTGGGGTCGTCGTTCTGCGACTGGGGAATCGGGAAAAAATGTTATTCGTTCCATCAAAGGATCATAAAGTCGCTACGCTAAGGGATCATGAAATAGCTTCATATGGCATTGGGGGGTATGGTATAAAGATGGTATAGGGCATAAGCTTTGTTCCCGAGCCAAATAGTCATCTTTCTCCGTAAGCAGCTTTAGAGCTGGAATTCACAAGTCCTAATAACAGTTGAACAAAAAACTCAGTCGCTCCAACACTTACAACCCAATGTTAGTCGGACTAGGAGCTCTCCTAGGCTTGAACTGAACTTTTGGGTTTTTGGGGGGAGGTGGGTGGCTGCGGGATGGTCCTTCAACCAAAAGAAAATAATTTATCATTAATCATTTTTACTTTATTTAATTAAGAATATAAATTTTTATATTAAAGAAAAGTTTTAGAGATGGGAAGGGTATCTTAGGAATAAAAGTGGGTGGAGAAGAGTATATTTGTTTTTTTAATTTTTTTATGGCAGGTGAATAGATAAGGTGGGTGAAAAAAGAGGGTTAAAGGATGGGTATAGCAGCACTCTTTTGAAACCAAAGATAAAATACACTAGAGTTCATATTTCACCATTAACAATCTTATATAGTTCTACCAATTACTTATGAATTACACATGTCACTTTGAAGGTTAGGTTTTCCTTATACATATTCTATTAGTGATATTCTAGCTAGAACATATATCTATTATGTCTGTAATATTCAGATCAAATATAAACATGCAAGACTCATTAAGTTTTGTGAAAAACTTTTGAAAAACCATGCAACCCTTAAGAGCATAATATTCACCTTAAGTGAACTTAAAATTATCAATCACAAGAAACCCTAACCAATTTAAGGATGATATTCCAACATAAATTGCATTCAATTACTTGTCTAAACATTCTAATGGTGATCAAACACTAAGAAAAACAGATAATTTAAAACGGTGATTGACAATTCAAACTAAACATGCATAATATCATAAGTAATTGAAAAGAAATTACATATTCATGTTAAAGGCTACGGCCTCACCCTAGAAAAAGAATTAGTTATGCATAGACATGATTAAAAACATAGAATATATTGATGAAAGTTTAGAAAACACCGATGTAGAAAAGTTGTAATTCTCCACAATTGAATCTCCAAAATTCATCCTCCCCCCAAAAGCCTTGAGACTCGGCTATAAATACTATTAAGAATACAAATCCTACTATAAATAGGCTTCCCAAAGAATCAAAGAAAATAAAATAAGTTAAAGATTCATATTCCAACAAGGACTTGGACTGCAGAAAATCTTCCTTTTGACTGACCAAATCCGCTCCAAATCAAGTTCATAATATGTCGTTGGAAAGCTAAAAACGTGCTCTTCAACTTTGTAGAAGAGATTCAGCCCAAAAATATCATTTTAGATCACTTACAGGCCAAACAAGCCCAAAACGTCAATCTGCCCAAAACTGTGCATTCCTCTATCTTTTATTAATCACAATCAAACGACACAGAATTAAGGCTTGAAACTTTAACATGATCTTCTCAGCTCCAAAACTCTACCACCTATCCATTTATTGAGTAAAGCCGATTCAATTCATCATATACCAAAAACATACAAAAAAGTATCATAATTCTTTCAAAAACAAACATAAAAACTAATTTGGAATACCATAAAATATAATATTATATCGATTCATCAAATACCCCCAAACTTAGCTTTTTGCATGTCCTCAAGAAAAACAAAACAAAATAAAAACTAAAAACTAAAACAAAAACTTGACTAAAACAAATTCTCTTTTCAAGTTGCAATCCATTAACAACATTAAAATTAGAACACACTACTAAAGACAACCTTAGGAATTAAGTATATCAACTAGTTGATCTTCAATCCACACAAAAGGAATAGTAATAGTCTCATCATCTAGCTTCTTCTTAATACAAGGACGATCGATCAATATAAGGGTCACCGCGCGCCATTGTACTTAAAATGCATATATGCAATGAACTTTCAGTATAACTATCAATGTTGCACACCAATTTATTATAACCCAGTTTGTATCTACATAATGGTCTGCATTACTGACAATTTAAATTATAACTTCTATGTCGCCGCCAATGTAATTATACCTAAGCTTAAATACAACAGCCAATAAATTTTTTTAAAAACTTCATTTTAATCCTTGGAAAATATGACTTTTAGACTAAAACCTTGTGCAAGATTAAAATCTAATTTTAGTCTCTTGATACATTTAATCACCTCATTTATTAATTGCATTTTGATTTTTTATTTCTCTTTTTCTTTCTAACTTTAATGTATTTTACATTTAATCCTAATTTTCATTTCATTCATCATAATATATTTTGTTGTAGACATTTAGGCAAAGTAATTTTTTTATATAATATATTCTGAAACATTTTGTGTTCTTCATTTAGATACATTATTTGATTCAATATATTTTGATATATCTATTTTGGTACAGACATTTAGGTACATTAATTCAAGAGTAAATTGTTGATTTCCCCCTAAACTTTCACTTAACTTTTGATTTCCTCCCTAAACTTTTTTATTGGAAAATTAAGTACTCAAACTAATTTGTTTTGGCCGATTTCCCCCTAATGTTAGTTTTCCATACATTCCATCTAAATTTCTTTTAAATAGAAGCATGTACACAACATGTGAGGGTAGTTCGGTTGCTTCACTCTTTAAAATAATTGAAAACTCTAGATTTCTAAAATGTCGACTTGTACAAATCCGTGTGATTCTTCAACCTTTGTGTCTGAAGGTCTAGTGACCTTCAAATGAGAGTTACGTGGCTTGCAAGTGATAAGAGTTAACGTCAATTTGGATGGAATTTATGGAAAACTAATTGTAGGGGGAAATTGGCCACACAAATTAGTTTGAGTTCTTAATTTTCCAATTAAAAATTTTAGGGGGGAAATCGAAAGCTAAGTGAAAATTCAAGGGGAAATCGGCAGTTTACTCTTAATTCAATATAATACATTTTGGTACATACATTTCGATATTGACATTTAGGTACACTACTTTAATATAATACATTTTGGTACATTAATTCATTATAATATATTTCGATATAGACATTTAGGTACATCAATTCATTTTAATATATTTTTCGGTACACTTATGTATTTACATATTTTTCTTATGTGGCACTATTTTTTTTTTGAATGTTTTCTCATTTAGGTAAACTTATAGGATATAAATGGATGAAGTTAAATTCAAATATTTAATGGGAGACATTGAATAAAATACAAATTAAATATTAAAACAAAAAAAGAATATAAATTTCAATTAAAGTACACATCAAAGAACTATAATCAATAAGTATTCTAACACCATATTTCAATTAAATTTCAATCTTTTTCAAAGATTAAAGTTGAAAACTCCCTATTTTAAAACATATTACAAATAGAAAATCCCCAAAGGCATCCATAAACCACACTTAATCTCATCCATAAACCAAAATATAAGCAAATTACGAATTAAAAATTAGATGTTCCACTAGATATTTCAACTCTAATTCAATATAACATAAACTTTTAAAAAAAAAAAAAAAAATAGACCCCTTCAGTACTTCATGTCACTTTTCCTCGATCTATGCTTTTCCATCTTCAACTTAATGTCAATCATCAATGTCAATCACCTCAACAACTGCTTCGTCACCACTCCCTCCGCCAGAACTAGGTGGAGTTGCGACGCCAACACTAAATGGAACAGGATTTTGAAAATGATGTTGGTGGGGATTGGAAACGATTAGGGTTTTGAAAACCTAGAGAACGTTGGGAATTTGCAATTGAAGTCATGAGTCGAGTTCTTGCAACGGCATGTACAAGATTCGCAAAAGGAAGATGGCTTAATGGTCGTGATGAGATTGCCACCACTGGACGAATGATTGGCATCCTGACCCTTCGCAATGAGGGCCTCGTTGGTTCAGGAAGTCTTTGCGTTACACTGAGCTGGTCACCGGAAGCAAGAATAGCTAAGAGCCTATGATGATGGTGGTGGCAGTGTGGAGGAAGATTCATGGCAAGATAATGAGGTGAGGAGTTACAAAAGCGGCATAGATTACGACGATTGCAGACAAAAGGATTGAACGAATCCATATGTTGATTGATTGAACTGAAAATTTGAGCTATATGGTGAAAGAAAATTGAAATAATTAAGTTGGAAACTCAATTATATAAATGATGAGAGTTCAGCGACACACACAAGGTAGATGACTTGAATATTGGTCAATTTTTTTTTGTTTGTCTTAGCTTTCGCCTTATTGGGTTATATAAAGAGGCTAGGATGAATTCTTCGAGTTAGGGGTACAATGATAATTTCATGAATTTGTAGCAGAGAATACAAATTGGATCCCCAAAAAAATGCCAAAAAAGGAGAGACCATTCTTTTATTTTTTTTATGGTCAAAAGAGACCATTATGTTTCAATAATATCAAATCTCTGCGTTTTAAGTATACATGGTAAATGAGTAACTAAATTTTTTTAATTTGAGATCAAAAGAAGAGAGACCATTAATGTGCATGGAAAGTGAGACTCATAGTGCATATCCTCAAAGAGGAGGAAAAATTAAATTCATTTCTAAAAAGAAGCTATGACAAAAACAATGTATATATGTATTAAATATACTATACATGGCTTTTTTGTGTGCTCCAATAAAAATTGTGAAAATAGTTGTGCTATTTTCATAAATTAATCACTTCTATAAACTTAGCTAGCTAGGTCAATTTGTATTACCCCTTTGGATGTATTATTTCTAATACCGTCATACGTTATGACTTTTTCTCTTTCTTTTATTTTTGAACCGAAGCGATAGCGATAAATTATTAATTAAAAAAAATACAATTACAACATAATTACGGAAAGGGTACCATTGGTTTCACTTTCTCTAATGACCAAATATTTGATCAGGAGTTAGTAATCTCTCAATAAACAAACATATTAAATCCCTTACATGGCACCACAACAAACACACAAAACAAAAGAACCATCGGTGCAGATCTGCCACAATAGATTAGTGGTGACAGATCCAAATAAACACACAAGAATTAGCCGCACAAATCGCTAGGCTACACAAACAAACACAAATAACACCTAAGTTGAGAAGGAAAATCCACAACATTTATCAAGATTTATCAACATAAATCCACAGCAACCACGACCCAAACAAAGATTATATGTAACAATTAAAGCACTTCCACCAGTGGTAGAAAGGCAAGGGCAAGGGCAGCCCAATTGCCCTCCAACCTAAAAAAGAGGCTCCAGCGGTGTAAATTGCAAAGGGCAAGAGGTGGGCCCAAGGAAGTCCAACCTCAAGCCCGAGCAATTTGCACCCGAACTTGCGCCAGCGGGTGTGAGTGGGGTGACAGTTTCTGTCGTGTGGGACCCACTTGTGTCAGCTGACGCAGACAAAGCCAACGGCTCTATGACGTTGAGCGTTTGTAGCCGTTGGAAATCCAACGGCGAATTAATCTGGAAAATCCAATGGCTAATTAATATGACCGTTAGATTTCCAACGGAAAAAAAATTGAAAATTTTACCATTGTGTCATGGCACAATCTGGTGCGTTTGATTAAAATTTGAAGAAAAAAAAAACTAATACATCCCGTCCCGAAAAATATCAATATTTTATTACCGGAAGTGGAAAATGACTAAAATGCCCCTAGTTGACCTTTCGGTTGACTTTTGCGTCGTGGCTCGTACGACTCTTCCCTTCGTATTTTCTTGCTATGCTTGTCGTTACGAACGCGTGGACGCGAGCGGGACGTCTTTCGGAGTCCAAACGATTATTTTACGGACGTTGGATTACCGACGTTTTCCGTATTTCGAATTTGGACTGTTTGGTAGGTGGGTTGGGGCCCAGCCTTCCTGTTGGCCCATCCCCTTTTGTCCCCTTGCCTGTTGACCTCTTTGTCTCTCATCTCTCCCTTGCTCTTTTCTCTGCAAACACACAAACCTCTCAACATACCCGTGGCCTTTCTTCCTCCTTACCGAGCCATTTTCATGGCAAACCTTCAGTTCCAACCAAACCAGCAACTTCACCACTCTCAAATCTTCCAGACTGAGCCTAGAAAACTGAGACTAGCCTCGGGCTTGAATTCCCTAGAACTTCGGCGAAGCCCCGTGCTTCCTCCTTCGAGTTCCTAAGTGAAATCGACCTCGGTGGCCCTCGATCTAACCACCATTCATCTCCTCGAGGTCCCTAGGACTGGAATCAAGCTCGGCACGACTTAAAATGGCCTGGGATCGCCGTTCTGGAATCAGCCACTTTATGGTCGTGGCTTTTCTTTCAAATTCCGGCCACCTCCGACTAGTGATTGGCCTCCAAATTGGTAAAATCTCATTCCCCTCACTCCCAGCTTCATTTTGGTACTTGAATCGTGTGTTTTGGCCTTGAAATGAGTGAGATATGACAAGTTGCAGGTTTCCGGCCAAAATTCCTAGTTTCCGGCGAAACTTCGGCCGGCAAATGGCGGCCGGTGGAGGCGATGCGGCGACCGGCAATTGCAGTGGTCACCGACGAGTTGACGTCAGCTGACTCGGCCCAGACGTCAGCGAACCGGTGATGACGTCATCAACCTGGTCCAAACCCTGTTGAACTGGAATATTCCAAAGGTATATTCCGTTGGTTAACTTTAACGGCGTTAACGGAATATTCTAACGCCGTTAGAATATTCCGTTAACTCTAACGGCGTGTGTCACCGGCTACTGGCTGGCACGTTACTGGCGTGTGTGGTGCGTGACGGCGCGTGGTGGTGCTTGAGGGCGCGTGGAACCTCACAGAGGCGCGTGCGGCGGCCTATGGTGGCGTTATTGGGTTTTCCGACCACGGAACTCCTTTTTCGGGTTTCCGACCCCGGAACTCCTTTTTCGGGTTTCCGACCCCGGAACTCCTTTTTCGGGTTTCCGAACGCCGTTTTCTTCATATTTTTCAATGTTTTTATTAATTGTGGGTATTCTAAAATAGGTTTGGCGACCCGTTGAGTACGGAGAGCTTACAATTGGGCTTTTCCGGCAAAGGTTTATGTGAGTGGGCCCTTTCATTATTAAATTAAATATTTTATATGCTTGGGAAATTATCATTAGGCTATGCCTATGCTTTTAAGTGATATTTATCATGTTATGTTAGTGAACTTTAGTATTATTCATTATATTTTTATACTTGGTTCACTAGTATGTGACTCGGCTATATTTTATGGGATTTGGAAATTAGTATTATTATGCCTATGCATTTAAATGTGATTTATACTTATACTTAGTGAACTTGAATTATATTTGTACTTGGTGAACCTTGGGTTTAATATTTATATCGTATCTTGGTTCACTTAGTATGTTATTTAAATGGCGTTTTGTGTACCTTGGTGTCATTTTGGTATATTCTTGGTATTCCGGATACGGCATCCGTGAATACCTAATTATAAGTTTATTATGAAGTTATTTTTAGAAAGGAAATACCCCACCTTATTTTATTTAGAAATATTCCATGGTATGTTTTATACACGCTCAACTAGGAATGCTTACACGGTGTTATTAGTACTGTCCGGGGCCAGGACCAGCTTCACGTGTATGTTCACACGCACCGACACGCTCACTTTGGATCCATCGTAGGTGTCAGCCTGTTCTAGGTTGCCTTGGCGACTAGAACACGTTGTGATGCGCTTAGCGCCAGCTTCACGTGTATGTAGTACATGAGCGTAACATTATTCGTACACCCAGCCTGTTCATGGCAGAATATCTCTGTATGAACTTGTGTGTCTGTCATACCTATTGAGCGTATCCCCTACTGATTTATATTGTGATTTAAACTGGATTTCACTGATGCCACGTAGGCTTCTATTGATTTTACGGGTTTCCCGTATTATTTTATTTTACGGATTTCAGAGAAAGTATTTTATACCTAATTTGTGGTTTTCTATCCACTTTGGAAGGTAAGTACATTTCCGTACTTACACTGATTTCTACCTTCTACTGTAGTATGTTTTCCAAAAAGGTTGTTACTAGAACTATTACTTGATTTTGACGGCGAGGGGTTACTATTTTCAGAAAGGAAAGGTTTTACTTAAATAACTACTTATGGCTCACGCACCCTTCTATTTTGCGCCCCTCCAGGATTAGTGGCTTGGAGCTGTTGACGTCGAGATGCGATGGTATGACAACGTAGGGATTTCTTGTATTTGAAATTATTCTGTATTCTTCTACCCTATCCAAAAATTATTATTTTATTATTTCTTTCCGCCCGCACACTTTCGTGCACTCTGATATTCATTTAATTCAATTTGCTTAGTTTATTCCTTATTTCTCCTAAATGGCTTTCGTCACCTCACGTGGTGTCGGCCAGCACACCCGACTTTTGAGTGTCCACCTGTACATCCGGGTCGGGATGTGTCACAAACGGTCAGGATTAATCCTGCCATTAAAAACGAAAAAAAATTATAAAAAATGGAAAAATTTTTGTTTTATTTTATTTTTATAAATACCCCCAATCATCTTCTTCATTTCTCACACCACAACTCAACATTTTTTTCCTACATCAACTATATTTGTTTTTCACCTTCCAAATCCTTGCTTTACAAAAAAAAATATATATGAGTGAGAAGGCAAATTGGTCGATCGCAGAAGATATTGCATTATTGGAGGCTTGGGTGCATGTTACTCATGACCCGATCAACAGAAATGAGATGAGGGTCGAGAAAATGTGGAAGAAGATTCATGCATTTTTTGTTCAACAAACTTACACACTTAAATAAAGTTCAACAAACTTACACATAACACACTTACAAGGCATACTTAAACACACTTAAACACACCAAAAACATTAAACAAAAGAAGAAAAAAAACACACTTACAAAGCATACTTGAAAGCATAAAAATGAGATTCATTCATTAATAGCATCCTTCTTTGCCCACAAGTGCTCCATCAAATCACGCTAACGCTCTTTGTGGGGGAAAGACGAATGGATTGTATTGTAACGTTGAATGACCATCTCGTGATAACGTCGATCCATTTCTAATGGGTCGTGATGGACGGGTTCATCAGTGCTTTCATGAGCAGTATAAATTCTAGTTCTTGAATTATTCATCGTGTCTTCATCCAAGACTTCTTCAATGTCATAATCATACTCATCTTCCACAATCATATTATGTAAGATGATGCACGTCATCATGATGCTTCGAAGCGCCCTATCATCAAACAAGCGAGTTGCTCCTCTAATAATAACCCAACGAGCTTGGAGGATACCAAAACACCTACCCACATCATTCATATACCCTTCTTGCATCGCTGCAAAATATTTTTCCTTCTCTTTGTTTGGATTTGGCGCTGTTTTAACAAATGTGTTCCACCTCGGATAAATTCTGTCTGCTAGATAGTACCCTCTCGAGTACACTCTGCTGTTGATTTCATAGGTGGTTTGTGGCGACTCTCCTCTTAACAAGTCGTTGAAACAGGGAATTGACCGAGAACATTCAGACCATTTTGAGCTCCCGGTACACCGAAGAAGGCATGACAAATCCATGTATCAAATGATGCCACTGCCTACAAAATAATACTTTTTGTACCTTTTCGATTCTCGTAAGCTCCTTG
This sequence comes from Gillenia trifoliata, assembly GCA_018257905.1. Lineage (NCBI taxonomy): Eukaryota > Viridiplantae > Streptophyta > Magnoliopsida > Rosales > Rosaceae > Gillenia > Gillenia trifoliata. The sequence goes on along the minus strand of CM031084.1, from coordinate 25,616,541 downwards.
CCATGCACTTGGGCAATTTTTTCACTGCCAATGCATACAATCAATGCTTCCAATCATGCCAGGAAATCCTCGTCTTTCTGATTTCTAAAGAAGCCTTCGAAGGTCAGCTGGGGTGGGTCAGCGAAGGTACTCCGTAATGTATAGCTCCTCAATTGCTTTGCAGAACCTATCAAGGGCCTCGAGCACAGTGGACTTTGTCATCCTGCAGATATCATCAACTGAGTCTGCAGATGCACCATAAGCAAGCATTCGCAAGGCAACCGTAATTTTTTGCTCAGGAAGAAGATCTAAAACATTGGCAGCGTCCCTCTTTTGAACAAAGTAATTATCATGGTTGCAAATAGCAACCATGACTTTGTTGAACAATTGTGGTCGCATTCTAAATCTTGTTCGAAAATAACCTTCCAGGTATAAAGAATTTGGGATAAAGTAATCTTCTAAGTGATTCTCACCTCAAACTTCCCTATTTCGATTGATGTTTCTTGAACCTCCTGCTTGTTGGTAGTTTGCATCGATTGCTACCACCGCTTGAATCACTTTACTGGTTGATGCATTTCTCCGCCTTCGGTGTTGGGCTTGTTGGATTCTTCGTGCTTCATCTTCTCGCTCTATTTCTTCTTCATCACTGTCTTCCAACCTCCTCAGGTTAGACATTGTTGAAAGAATTTTTCTCTGTAAAAAACTATGAATTGAGATGAGTATGGAGGATGCATGAGATTGGTGTGAGTATATGTGGGGGGTTTCAAGGGTTTTTATGGAGAAATTTGAGTAATTCAAGAGATCAGATAATGACACGTGGCACTACATGATTGGTTGAGAATCTCATAAAAAATCTTAGATTTTTAATAGATAATGACACGTGTTATGACGAGAGTGGTTGAAAATCTCATCGAAAATCTAAGGGGATAATGACAAGTCCCGGATAAGGCCAACAAAGCATTAAAAAAAATTATAAAATAATATTTTTCCTTGCCCTTGCCCTTGCTCAATGGGTGGAGTTACACAAAGGCAAGTACTGTTTTTTAAGGGCAATCAGTTACCTTTGCCCTTGCCCTCCTCTAACGGGTGAAAGTGCTCTTATGGCCATAGAAGGTTACATAGCCACAAAGATAGTCATGGGTCTACCATGGGCCATGGGTCCGCATGATCGCTGAATCAAGATGGATTCACATCAGTCATGGCCCAAGAAGGAAAGATTTGGCTCATATCTGGTATAGAAGGCAGCTTAGCCACTAAACGATCGAATAGCGCACGACCACCATGAAAACCAGTTGTAGAAGGCGATTTCGACCCACCACAACCACAACACCAACCCTAATCCCACATATCTAATTCCACACAAGAGTGTAGAGATGGGTTAAGGAATGAATCTCTGTTAAAACGTGGAGGGTTGCTCACAAAATAGTGGGTAAAGAGGTGAGAAAGGGGAGGCGAGTGGTAGTGCGTGAAGGTAGAAGAAAAGGGCGTAAAGAGAGAAGGAACAAGGTTGTTGCCAACCCGAAGCCGCAACAAGGGGTTGACGGTTGGAGGAGAAAAAATTAGGTCCGAGGTATTTCAAATGTTTTTTCAAGGTTAACTATTTTTATTAAGGATTAGTTTTAAAAATATTTTCTCTAAAAATACTTTCAGCCATTTAAAAGCACTTTCTAAACGAGTCCTTAAGTTTTTCACTTTTAATACTTTGTAAGTTTTTAATCATTCAATCTCTAAGCATTCTTGCAAGTTTAACGTTTATTAATTTTAGAACCAAGGCTTGAATAAGAATTGTAAATTAAGTACGATCAAGTCGTACTCAGTTTATGGTTATTATTTGGTATGTGCTAATAAAATAGTAAAGTCTTTAACAAGTAAGACATGGAAAAGAATTAAGAATGAGCCAATACCGCACCCATAACACAATCCCTTGATTAGAAGTCGATTTACTTGTGGTGCAAGCTTTAACATTAATTACGGACTAAATAATTAACTTTTTTTGTTAACAGAGTCAATAGTGGCACGACTATTACACATACAGCCAATCTAAGGGGCCTTGGGCCTCTTTGTGGCCTCCAGTGTCACTAAGGAAACATCAACATGTTGATTAATTGTCTTGTTTCCTAGTTGTAGTCGCTAATTGTTTTGATCATCCAAGACTTATATTGCGTATTTCTTCTTCGTACACAGTACTCCTTTGAACCATGTTGTGTTAGATCAAGTTTTATTGGGTACCGAGATCGGAGAAAGTGCAAGATAACTATTTCGTAGTTTTATTGGGTACCGAGACCAGAGAAAGTGCAAGATAACTATTTCGTAGTGCTATGTTTTCTTTGAAGATTTTCACATAAACGAATATTTTCACATATTTTTGATTTGGTAGCTGAAAAACAAAAGGTAAAAGAAGTTGAATGAATAATTGAAAGCTTTACATGGGGGATATAACACGGCTTATCATTTAAACCTCATCTGAATTGTACAAAGAAAACCAATTGGAAGCCAAGTCCCTAGTTCTCAAAACAGGCATGTCAACTATCTATCGCTTCTGTTCGCCCCACGTCTTACTCTCGAAGAATTCATTCAGCATCGACTCAATCGCCTCAGGACGGAACCTTATATACTTCCCCGGGTTTTTTCCGTTCTCGATCATAGGCCTGCAACACAATGCACGCCAATGTTGATGCCAGAGATACAAAAAAGTATGAATCTTTTTCAAAGGAAATGTGAGAAAATATGAGAAAACATACCCGAAACGTTTGATAAATGATCTGTAAGCAGGCAAGAGGACTTCAGCAACAGCTAGCCTCAAAGACTCTCGCAATTCGCTGTCAGGAACTGTCCACTGAGACTGCCTTTGATGAAGCTCCTCAAATTGCGCATTGAAAGTCTTGAACCGATCTTTCACCATTGCTCTTGAAAGTGAACTGCTATCACCACCTGATGAATTTCCGCCCTGAACGGTAAGACACTGCAGAATCTGCATCACAAAAATAAAATAAAAACGCCAGAGCAGATGAGAATGATTTTCAACTAACGTCCCCAGTAGAGGGAAGAATAATTCGCATTCGCGTATTATAATTTTCAAATAAGAGGGTAAATTAGGGCTATTGATAAAAGGAAAACATGACCAGCACAAACAAATCCCGAATGCTCAATATCTAACAAGAATTCAGAACCAGGGAACAAGGCAGCATCAGAAGAAAACAGAGAATATGGTGGAGAAATAGCATGATCAAAGAATCAAAACCTTTGCCCAAGAAACCCTCTTATACTGATTTGCATGCTGCTGCACGATCCTTCGGTGTATCTGCACCCAGTCGTCCCCCAACAAATCCTTTGCTTCTGACCTGTATACAATTACTTATTAGCTAATGCAAGTATTAGCGTGCAGATAATATCCGCATCTTTCAAAGAGCAGGATAAATATAAAACAAACCTCCGCACAGATCTCACTATATAGTGAATGTTGTTCATGAGAAATAACTGAGTGAGTGCAGGATCTTTATACTGCTTAGATTTTCCATCCAGGTTGTTCTGAAGAGCCTGCATAATCCTTGTAGTAACATTTGTTAACTGAGACTCCGGCTCACCTTCATCAAACTCTTGAAAAAGTTGCTTCAGTGTAGACTGATAACTGCGAACATTAAAAACAGTCATGCGGTGATGTTTGCACAGTTGCTGTAAAAAAAGTACTAGAAAAATAAAAAGAGAACCGAACTTGCGATTGGGAGAAAAGGAAGGTACAAAAAAGGCAAATGGCTTAGCTGATAGATATTTTAATTGATATGGAAGTTATTGCAATTGTCTTGATAAATTAAGGGCTTTCACTGTTTCACATATAAGCCCTAGATAACATCAAACTTCAGAGAAAAAAAAAAACACTTCAAACTCAATACTTTAGAGAAAAACCCAACTTAGTTTGTACCACCAAAATAATTTCACAACTAAGAATCTATTAGCGCGACAAGTGGATGGATGAAGGGCTTTTTTCTCCAATTGAGCTCTTAAAGTCTTTTTCTATAAAACTTATAGTTGTCGGGGCGTTTTTTTCCAGTTTACTAATAAATTAAACATTACCCTCATAACCAGCCAACATGGAGACAAACAGTCCAAGTAACCAACAATTCAACAAAGCAGAGAATTTACCAAAAGCAATAGGGTCAAAAAATCAGATCGCCCTCAAAGACATCAGCAATCCTGAATGCTTCAAATTTATTATGTTTGCAATCTCATCAGACAAGGAACAAAATAGCAAGAATCAGAAAGCAAAGGAATAACTACTTACTCGAAGAGAAACTTTACATAGTTTATCACATAGCTTGTCAAAGGATGGACGGTTCCATCAAGAACAGCAGTTTTTGTGGCATCCTTTTCAACAGCTTCTTCAAAATCACCAAAAGTTTCCTGGGCTGTTTGAGCTAGACGCTTTGTCAAACTTAATGCAGATTCCCGCATTTCCATGCAAGCTTTACTTCCAAAAAGTAACTCAATCTGAAAAATAAGATCTAAGAATTATATTTTAAACCATCGATCGTCTTCTTAGAAGTATTAAACCAACATTTGATGAACATATAAAGATAAAGACAATAACTAAACTAATATTTTGACCTTCTACTTCTTTAAGAGTTATAGTTTCCTTGCAATATAAATTTCAATAAGAACTCTGTTTGACATTATTAAACTTACCCCCATGTTACTACTTTTCTACCTTTTGGCCTCAATTTACTCCAGTGATCATCTTATAGAATTAAACATATGAATTTGAGAAGTTAAATGCTATTTATTGATGAGTTCTAAGATGGTGTTAGGCCTCGTTCAAAATTACACAAGGATTTATATCAGCAACATAGCATCATTTTCACATTCATATCGAAGCTAGCACGACAGTATGCATTATGTGCTACAGAACACCAGAAATATTACCGTGAAGAGTGAGAAACTGCATGTTTTGTCCCAAATTACCAGCAATGGATGGACTTCAAAAACATTTTATGCAAGTTGGTTAAGTGCTTAGCGACTGTGAGTGTGTGAGTATGTGTGTCATCCATTCAAAAAATCAATTGCCATGTGTCCATATCTAACAGGATTTAAATTTCTGCCATGAATCCCTATAAATTATCCCCCACAGTATGTAGCAAGAAACTCTCAAAATGTTTCATTAAGTAAACAACTAACAATTTCAGGATTTACCTCTGACTGAAGTTCTCTCATTATCTCATACATGTCTAAAAGAACAAATAACTTTTCAGGTGACCTCTTGCTTCTGGCAATAGCCTCCCCAAAACTGAGGAGCACAGCCACACTGTTTGCAGTAACTTCAGCAAAACATGGATCCTTAAGTGACTCAGCACCTTCAAATATTTGATCACAGATTTTCTTTTCCCCAGCAAACAGCAGTTTCACCTGTTTTAAACACTGTAGCGTTACTAAAACTGTAGATAAAAAGCAACAGCAACCAACAAACAAGAAAGTCGATTGAGCTAAAACTCACGAATCCTTACAGCTATCCGCATATAATGTATCCAATTCCCAATCTTAGCCTCTAAAACCTCCCACTGCATTTTCTGGACATCATCTTTAGTAAGTCTCTCCACGCCCAGTTTCCTCAAGCTCTGCTCCAAAACAGAAGCACGAGTGTCCCTAATAGATAAAGAACATCTTTGTCAGTTTATGGATAATATTTGAAACAAAGATCAGAAAGATTTGAATTCATGCACTTACTCAACCAAGTCTTAAGTTCAAATAAGTGGGGTTGGCTACTGGAATCCTTTTTCTCCAGTTTTCCCTCACTAGAGTCATATCCTTTGTTCCCTCTTTGGTATCTTATGTAGCAAAGAAAAAGGGCAAACAAAATATTTCTCAAACCTATTTATAGAATAAATTTAAGAAGTGCAAATTCTCCACCACCATTTTCTTCTGAGAGAAAAATGATTTAAACCATAATATCCGAAAACCAATAATCTGCATGTGACCAGGCAAATGAATTCATGGCTTAGACGTAATTTGGGCTGCATTATTTGGAAATTATAAGTACATCATTTTTTTACCTATTTATGTTAATTCGTATAAAATAACTCAATCTCGGTCAGGAATTTGGCCAGCATCAAGAGGTCAGAAAACCAATTTATAGAAGGGCAAGTATTTTCTAACTCTTCTTGATGACAAGGGAGAAAAGGCGAGAGGAACTTTATGAAGAAAACTTTTGAGTACATTCTTTTTCCTAATGAATAACACCTTTTATTTAAAGATCTACTTTAACTAAGAACAGAAATTATCACATATGACTGACAATGTAATCAATGGTGCAACATAACGGTAAACCACACAAAAGAAATAAAGAATTCACCTGTAGGTCCTAAATAGCTGTTGTTGATGGCCAGCTAGAACCATTTGTTGGGCTAAATCATGCAGTAATGGCAGAACCCTTGGCGGAATAAGCGTTAGTGGTGTGTAAATGACAGGTTGTAAACTTTTGTTTGGGTGTTCAGAACCCTTTCCACCAGCATCATTTTTCTGTCCAGCTGAATCTGGTCGTAGAGAGTCAGGGAGACAATCAAATAGACGATCAGGCTCCACAGGCTTGCTGAAATACGAAGGAAAAAAAAACATACTTGAGGGGCTATAATCTCAGAGTTCATTTATTGTCAGACCTGATATCGTATCATAGGATTGGCATAGTACAATAGGAAATACAGCATAACAAGAGAAACAGGAAATGAGGAACAAGGAGAAACATTGAGGTTTGTTATGAGGTGAAGGCCATGACTAAAAGATTGAATTTGACCCAAAAAAATCTGTAATGTTTGAATTCTACAATACGTAAAACGTCAATATTTATCAACAAAAATAGGGCACCAAGAATCTTACATGATCATAGTTCTTATCATGTCTGTTGGCTTGGCAAAGGTGTAGTAAAGTCAAATTCATCGTAGTGAATTCAACTTCCTAACTACCTTTTTTAATTTCTTTCTATTTTTCATATATTTGAGACAATGTTTCTGTACAAAATTCAAACTTCAAGATCAAACATTACAGAGTGTCTTCCTCAACCGAGACGGAAAAAGAAAAACAAAAGAACAAAAATATAAAAGGCTTAATTAGATACAATGGAAATAGTAAGCAAAATTTCAATGCTTGCATGTCATATTTAACAGTTGGCTGATAAAAAGTTGAAAGCAGGGAAATGGTAATCGAAATTTGCAAAGATGTTTTCCCGTGGTTAAAACGAACCTGTAATTTGTGAGCAGCTGTCTAAACTCATCTTCGAGCTTCGAGATGGCTTTCGAAAGCAAGTTATTGGCATGGTGAAGCACCCCATCATTACTCTTAACATTTTTGTGGCTACTGAAGAAGTGAATGATGCTTCTCAGCTGATCAATTGCTTCCAAATAGCTTTCCAAATCCTCATGTGGCCCTCTCAGTATTTTAGCCTCTGCCTAAACCAACACCGCCAAATTTTCCGATCAAATTCTTCAAATGTGTCAACAAACAAGAACAAATTACAAATTGCATTGCATCAATGAATCGAAAAAGAGCTGATTAACCTTTCGTGTGAGGTCGAATTGCCCCAAAATAACCTCTACAGCCTTCAATGTCTTATCAATGTTCTCATGCGCCCTCCGAATCGAATGCGTCCTAATCTACCATCACAATGTTCACCAATTCACAAAGAAACCCAAATCAAAATCCTGAATTTATGTCAATTAAACCTAAAGATCTCATAAGCTCCAGCCACATATACATACATTACATGTGAAAAACCAAAGATCAAACCGAAAGAAACGTAAATTACACCGGACGAAACGAAACGCAGCGTTTGGAAACAAGTACATTTACGAAACACGATGAAGAAGCGTGGCATTTTCCTCAGGTTTCTCGGGAAACAAACAGAGAAAAGAAACAGAGAGAGGGAGAGAGGGAGAGAGGGAGGTGACTGACCTGAGTAGGACGCATGGCGGTTTCGAGGGCGGAGAGGCGGTGGTCGAAGGAGCCGAGAATGGCGACCATATTGTCGGTGATGGTCTGGCTCTTGTGCAGCGCGTCTCTTATAGACGAAGCTCTCGCTCCCAGGGCGTCCATTGCCTGGGGAACCCCCATCTTTCCAAATTTTCTCGCCGGATTTTCCCTCACTTTCTCAGTGCCTGTTTGGCAAGCAAGAAAATGCGAAAAGCGCGATTAAATTTCAGAGCACGGGTTTGTTGTGACGGAGAAATTCGACGAGAGAGAGGTTGCGTAATAAGTCGTTCATTTTTTTTCGTCCGTCGTCGAAATGCGGAGGGAAGCGAACGAAAGTAGTTAGTTATATAACGAAAGAGGGGGATCGTCGTGTCAGTGAAGGGCTCTATATGTGTGGGACCCAATCTCGTTCCGCCGTGGCTTTCTAATAAATTTTGCGCTCCTTTGCGTTACACTCACTCACATTTGCTTTATGGTAACTAACTTTGTCTTCTTGCTGATCAAACTATTGTATTCGAAAGGGATGTGACTTTTTCACACATAATTTTTAAATTTTCATGCATCTCTTCATATTTTGGTGCCTAGCATTGAGCTTTCAAAAGTCACTTTCATCAACCTCTCACGTTAGTTGGAGGTTGGGTTTATTGATGCCATTTATCAATTGAAGAAATCAAACTCTTAATCTATCTTGTTGAATTAGTCTTAATTCATTACGCCACATACTCACAGCGACGGATCTACCTTATGGCAAAGGTGGGCAGCTGCCCACCTAGAGCAAAAAAATTTAGGCCACTGAATTCAATTTTGCCCACCTAGAATGCAGAAAATCTTGAATATTTGGGGTTGGCCAGTGGTCATGGCAGCTCGAGGAGTCCTCTGTGGACTATGGAGGTTGCTCTGTTTGCTGGGCAGCGGCGGCAGCCTGGCCTGGGCTTGCCGTTCGCGAGGAAGAAGAAGACTTTTTTTTTTAAACCCTGGACCAAAACGGCGTCGTTTTGGTCCCTTGTTTTATAAATAAAAAATAAAATAAAAAACGACATGCAGCTTATGCTGCCTCAACGCAAAAAACGACATGTCGTTTTTTTAAAAACCCAGATCCCCAATTGGAACCCTTTCATCCCGTAAGCAATCAGTGCATCAATCATTTTTCAAACCAGCACCCCCATTTTCACTCAAGTCCCCATTTTCACCTCAAATTCATCATTCACTCAAATTTTTTCATCTCCACTTCCTTCCTCAATCTCTCCGGCTCCACTATCTCTAAGACTCGCTCATGAACAAGGCAATTTAGGCAAGAACACTACACAAAGTATGTATAATTTAACCTAAATTCTTATTCCTTAATTTCAAATTTTCATACAAAATTTCATTATTTGTTTCATATGGCTTGATTGTTTTCATTTTGAATCTCTCTTATTAGTTTTTAAGGTTTTGGATAATGAATTGGTGATTATGAATTTATGCTTATTTGAATTATAATTTTGTGGAATATGATGAATGTGTTTGTTAATTGTGATTTTGTAGTTAAGAGAGTATTTGTGATGCTTAAGATTGATTATTAATTTAAATTTGTTGATTAATTGATAGGGGGTTTGTATTTTCATTGGTTAATAGTGGCTATGGAAAGATTTTTAGTTAAGAGACCAACGCCACCACCAAGTAGTTCGACTAATCCGGGTAGTTCCAAGAAACCAAAAATAGATGAAATCTTAGCTAATCTTCCTGCAGACCCGGGACTTCGAGCTCCCATGTCAGAGTATGATCCTAATTTTCGAGATGAAATTCGAAGGGCATATATACAAATGGAACCTTGTCAACCAAAAGATCATGACTTCCCACAAACTGATGGTCGTCGGTTTCTCCCAAAGTGGTTTGACAAGTATGATTGGTTGGAGTATAGCATAGCAAAAGATGCCGCATTTTGTTTTAATTGCTATCTATTTAAGACTAACTTTAGTAAAGGTGGGAGTGATGCATTCACTAGTAAAGGCTTTAAAGGTTGGAAGTATAAGGGTAAACTACAAGTTCATGTTGGAAAGGTTGGTAGTCTTCATAATCAAGCTACTCAAGATCTCTTAGATCTCATGAATCAAAAGCAATATCTTCAAACGGCTTTCGTTATGCAATCGGATCAAGCTCGAGACAACTATCTCATTTGCTTGAATGCATCAATTGATTGTACTAGATTTTTGTTGCGACAAGGTCTTCCTTTTCGGGGTCATGATGAATCATTAACATCAAACAATAGGGGGAATTATATTGAGTTTTTGCAATTTCTTGCCGATCATGATGAGAAAGTTAAGTCCGTGGTGTTGGATCATGCTCCCGGGAATCTTAAATTAGTGGCTCCTACAATCCAAAAAGACCTTGTCAATGCATGTGCCCATGAAACCATTAAAGTTATCACAACGGATATGGAAGGCAAATTCTTTTCTATGTTGGTTGACGAATCCCGTGATATTTCAATAAAAGAGCAAATGGTGGTAGTGTTTCGTTATGTGGATGATAATGGTCAAGTAATTGAAAGGTTTTTGGGAGTTCAACATGTTAGTGATACCACTTCGGAGTCCCTAAAAAGGGCCATTGATCAATTATTTTCTACATCTAAATTGATCATGTCTATGCTACGCGGGCAAGGTTACGATGGAGCTAGTAATATGAATGGAGAGTTCAATGGCCTTAAGAGCATCATTTTGAGAGAACATCCTTGTGCATTTTATGTTCATTGTTTTGCACATCAACTTCAACTTGCACTTGTGGCCGTTGCAAAGGGAAATGATGAGATTGCTATATTTTTCACATGGGCCAATGGTTTAGTCAATATTATTGGAGCATCATGTAAGCGTCGTGATGCACTTAGAGAGCAACAACAACAAGAACTAGAGGATACTCTTGAAAATGATTGTCTTATAACCGGGCGAGGCTTAAATCAAGAAACTAATCTCAAGCGACCTAATGATACACGGTGGAGCTCACATTATGATACCTTACTTAGTATCATTTCCTTGTTCAAATCAGTTGTGAATGTGCTTCAGTGGATTATAGAAGATCGTAACAATGATACTAAGGGTGAAGCATTAAGGACAAAGGAATACATCCTATCTTTTGAGTTTGTCTTCCCCCTATTTTTGATGAGATCTATATTGGGAGTCACAAATGGTTTGTCACAAACATTACAAAGGAAAGATCAAGATTTTGTCCATGCAATAGAGTTAGTAAAAGCTTGTAAGCAACAACTACACACACATGAGGGAAAATGAATTTGATGAATTGCTTGAGCAAGTTTCTTGTGTTTTGTAAGGAATATGATATTGAGGCTCCTATGATGGATGAAGCATTTGTACTTGGAGGGAGATCATGACGTAGAGCTCAAGGTATTACAAATCTCCATCATTATCGTGTGGATTATTTTATGGCCGTCATTGATAAAGTACTTTTGGAGTTGAATCACCACTTCAATGAGGTAAATACTGAGTTGCTTTTTTGTATGGCATGCTTGAGTCCTAAAAATTCATTCCGAGCTTTTGAAAAGCAAAAACTTATTCAGTTTGCCAAATTTTATCCTCAAGACTTCTCTATCAAACATATTTTGGAGCTTCAAGATCAACTTCGAATATATATTCAAGATGTGCGTATGAGTAATGAGTTTTCTCAATTGGAAGGAATTGGTGATCTTGCAAAAAAAACGGTGGAGACAGGGAGACATAAAACACATAATCATGTGTATAAGCTTATTATATTGGCTTTAGTGTTACCGGTTGCAACTGCTTCAGTGGAGAGAGCTTTTTCAGCTATGAAAATTATCAAAAGTCCCCTGCGCAACAAAATGGGAGATCAATGGTTGAGTGATAGCTTGCTTGTTTACATTGAGAAAGATGTTTTTGCTTGTATTGATTACAAAACCATCATGAAACGTTTTCATGATATGAAAACTCGTCGTGGACGTTTAGTTTGAATGATAATTGTATTGTTTAACTTTTAAAAAGTCTTTGTTATCTATTTGGATGCTTTTACATTTCGCCCACCCAAGAAAAAATTCCTGGATCCGCCACTGCATACTGACTCACAATTACGAGAAATTTTTCCACACGATTTTATGTGTGCTGCAACCCTCACATAGGTGAGATCACAACGAGCATGGAAGGTGAATTGTTAAGGGACCGTTTGATAACTATTTCATTTTTAATATTCAGTTTTTGTTTTCCATTTTTTTTTAAACTGAAATCATGTTTAGTAACTATTTTCAACTTTTAATTTTCAAAAAAATGAAAAACTGAAAACTACTTTATTAAGTTTTTCAAATTTGGCCTTCAGTTTTCATTTTTAAGTTTTTAGTTTTCATTTTTTTTAAAGCTGAAAATAGTTATCAAACAAGATTTTAGTTTTCAGCTTTAAAAAAAAGTGAAAACTAAAACTTGAAAATAAAATGCTTATGAAACGGCCCATAAGAATGGCAATCTCTTATGCTATAAGGTTTTAAATTGCACAAAGTGTAGGATGGTAATTAGCGCAAGGGTAATGCTCCCACAATAGAGGTAGGGTCTACCAATACAAGATCTCATCTTTATTAAAAAAGTGATATAATAAATATGATTTTTATATGGGTCGTGTTATTTACACACTCATTTTTACTTTCTACACACATCGTTGTTAATTTCTGTCATTTGAATTTTTTCAATTCATTCAACCCGACGGCCGAAAATTGAATTTGGTATATAAAAATAAAAATGAGTGTAAATAGCATCACCATTTCCATATTTACCTTCTCATTTCCCCACTCATCTTTTGACATGTAGCCTCCACTTACACTTAAAACTAAAAATTTAATGTTTTGAAAATACAAATCATTTTCTTCTCTCTTTACCCTTATAATAAATCTAAAATTAAAAATAAATAAAAATAATATAAATTGGGCCGACCTACCTCTCTACCATCTTCCCCAACCCGTCTGCCAAAACCCACCAAGTTTTAACAGGCCTCTTTGCACTGCTACAGGCACCGCCAGCCTCGCCGGTACGATTAACTCGAAGACGAAGATACCCAACCCTTGTAGCACTCACTGCTTCTAGAGAGGCTAAGGCTGATGCAACTCAAAAGCTCTACAAAACCCCAAACCAAGACCAGCGCCAATTCAATTGGGGCTGCCCGGAGGCAGAGCGATGAGGGGTTGGGCAAGTTGGAGAATAGGGAGGTTGACAGTTTTGGGGCGTTGGGTGTGAGTGAGGAAGTTATGGCGGAGGTGAGAGAGATGGGGATTGAGGTTCCCACTGAAATTCAGTCCATTGGAATCCTGGCGATGGTGGTGACTGGTGAGCCATGGCGACTGATGTGATGAGGAAGGAAATGGTAGAGACGGGTTGGGGAAGATGGTAAGAGTCTTAGAGCAGAAGGACTTCACCGTCAGGTGGGTTCTTGTTCAAATGCATTGTCACGCATAAGTCTTTATTTAGATGGAAATGTATTACTTGAGACGTCGGATGACGGTGAACCCGTTTTATATAAATTGTCTCAATTTTATTAGTTTTTATTTATTTTTAATTTGTTTGATTTTTATAAAGATAAATATATCATTTAATGGTCTGCCTATTTAATGATTTCAAATTAATTTACAATAAGTTTTAAATAAATATTAAACTATTTAATAGTACGTATAATTAAAGTTTGACTCGGATAAAAAGGAGAAAAAATAATTTATATTTTCAAAACATTAAATTCTTTGTTTCAAGTGGAAATGGAGTCCACATGTCAAAAAGCTGAGTAGAGAAGAGACAAATGAAAAGGTAAATACAAAAAATAACTAGCATTCTTTTTTTTCAAGAAAACATTTTAGATAGAATAGGTTCCTATCATGTGATATTCTGATTCAATAATTTATTATCATATAAAAAAAATTGCACATAATAAAACGATATTGGATAAAAAATATCACATAACAATGAATTTGTTACATGTACCAATTATTTGAAGCTAGACACGCATGAGACCTAGACACAAGCTTTATATTCCCAAAGTTTCTAAGTTTTTATTTATTTAACAAAATCTACCTTTATTTCGGGTCAAACTTCAATGGTACGTACTGTTGAATGATTTAAGATTTATTTAGAGCTCACGACAAATTAATCTAAATCATTTAATAGCCGTATAATGGTACGTACCACTAAAAATTTTTCCCTTTATTTCTCAGTAAACAATTATTTGAAGCTAGACACGCATGAGACCAAGACACAAGCTTTATATTCCCAAAGTTTCTAAGTTTTTATTTATAACAAAATCTAACTTTACAAGCGAAGATTAAAAACACAACTTCCTTGGGTCTCACATTTCTTCTGCACAAAACTCAAAAGACAAATGACCTTCTATTCTTCAATTACCAAAGACAAAGACCACACTTTAGAGAAATGTGACAAAAGCTCAATAAGTCCAGTCTTGAGGCAAACCAACAGCATCAGAACTGACGCTTTTGACATGGTTCCTTTGTTGCATGGCTTTAATCTCTTCCCCTTTCCTCAACCCTACAATAATAAATAAAACACATAACCAACGAATATTAAGGAATTAAATCAACAAGAAGGAAGACAAATTGGGATCACAATACTGGAAAAATTTTGGATGGTACGAACCATTCAATAGTACGGCCATTGAATAGTCTCCGATTAATTTGTAGTGAGCTTTAAATGAATCTTGAACCATTCAATAGTCGGACCATTGAATGATACGTATCATCCAAATTTAACCCCACAATATTGGATGCAATGATAAAATTCATGTTTGTGCACATCACTAGCACAAACCAAAGGAAATGTTATCATTAATTCACAATATAGTTAGCAAATTTGCATATAATACATTATTATATACGTATGTATTTATTTTTTAAAATACATTCGTTTTCTGTATATATTTTAATGATTTGTTAAATTACACATTTTTAAAAATTCTAACATATAATACACGTAAATATGTATTTTTTTTAAGTTTACAAGGCAGCATTCAACGTCATTTTTTCTCAACTAAAGACAAATTGTTAAAAAAATTTAACTTTAACTAGGCAGAAATCTGCAGACTTGACAGCAATGATGTAACATATTTACATGAGATGCTACAAGTTAAACAAAAGTTACACGAAACAGAAAAATAAACACACAATTCTAAAATATTTAGAGAAAAATCTTGAGTAGTAAGTACTATTGAGCTATTGAACAGTCCAAATTAATTTACGGTGAATTTCAAATAAATTTTAAACAATTCAACAGTACGTATCATTGTAAAGTTTGACCCAATATTTAGACTAAAAGTATAATAACTTTTCCTAACAACTAAATTAAAACAAAAACAAACTATTAAAAATATAAAAATTAAGATTTAATAGTTAAAAAACTCAGAATATGGGCTCAGAGTACCCCGTCCTCTGAGTTTTTAACCATTAAATTTTAATTTTTATATTTTAAACTAAAAATCTAACTGTCGTACTCCGAAGTATGAAAGTTCTCGTCCAAATCATATCGACATAAATTACATTATTACAATACCAAAAGCATAAAACAAATGTTTTACACAAAGAAAATAAAACAAAACCAAACTTTGCAATTGCATAGGACAAAAAAAGAATAAGAAGGAATCAGTAACTAACCCTGCTTCCTTTTGACCTCCGGATTAGTGGTGGTGGAGGTGGCGGCGGCGGAATGCAAAACCCTGGGATGAAACACGCCTGTGCCTCCACAAACCCTCCTAAAACCACCCACCATTGATCCATTCCCTCGACCCTGGAATGACAAGACCCGGTTTTGGTGTCTCTTCGGAATCCCATTCCTGGGTTCTAGAAAGCTACCAACCTGCCCAAAAATCACAGCACCTTCATTTATTACAGTAAGGCTAAGCAAAAGCTTTGAAAATACATACCAAGAGAAAAAAACCCAGTTCAGGTTTCTGGTTCTGTATTTACCTCAAGTTGAGCCGGGTTCGTAAACTGATAGTGGCAATGGAGGTGTTGAGTCCCGTACCCATGAAAGATTGGAGCTTTTTGTTCAAAACCATGACTGTGGCCGGGATTAAAGTACCTTTGGGCCAGAGAATCAAGCTGGGTGGACCGGACTGCCGGTCTGAACCGCTGCAATCTCTGTAAAATTACAAAACACGCGGCCGTGTTAGACATTCATGCAAAGCAAAGGGTGTAGTGGAAATCAAGCTATGTTTGTGAGTTAGGAGTGAGAGAGAGACCTGAAGATTTGAAAAGCTTCGACTTTGGTCTTGTTTGAGGAGAGAAAGAGAAGCCAACTGCCGAGCGAGGCCGTCCGTGGTATTAGAGAAATGGTGACGGTTAAGTGTGGAGGTTGAAGAAGCTACTTCGTTGAGGAAAATATCAGAGGGAAGCCACCGTTCACCGTCGTCCGGATTTGGTGGAAACCCAGCCATTTTTAACATAAACCCAGCAAACAAAATATGAAATTTGTCCTTGCAAATATGCAGGGCACTGAAGAAACAGAACACAGAGAGAAGAAAAAAAACCCAGAAAAACAGAGATATTTTTTATTTTTTTGCTGAAAAAAAACAGAGAAAAATAGAGAGAGGGGATTTTAAAGGCCTGAAAGCGGGACTGCCATGGACAAAGTTAATTTTAAAACAACGTTACACATTTACAACTTCTCTCTCTCTCTCTTTCTTTTTAAAGAAGACAGAGAAAGGGTCTGTGCGACGGCCTGTTTGGTTCCCAAGAAAAACGAGTTTTTGGAAACTAATTAATGAGGCACTGAGCAATTGTCAGTTTCAAGGCTTCAAAGGAACTGGGAAAATTTTGGAAACACCCCAACCCAGAATTTATTTACAATGTCGTGAAAAAACGCGAGTTTCCAAGATTTTCTTACAAAATTACTCTAAAACCACAAATAGGAAATTATCCGGGTACCATACCAAACAAGCCCTTGTTATTGGCCTTGGAGAATGAATGACAAGGAACGAATTCACCGCTATTTTCACGTTTCAGTTCAGTCCAATAATACGAGATTATGTTCAAGCTTCTTTTTATGTTCAAGCTTCTTTTTACGTTTTATTGTATTATTAGACTGAAACGCTATGACATCAATAAACATGTTGAGTATAAGTTGTTCACTGTTTATGTTTTAGGCCCACTCTGTGCACGCCAACATCACATTTTGCGGATTGGGGCCGTATCGGTCGGCTCGTTCGCGCTTCCATTACTCCTTAACGCAAAACCTCCTTCTATTTCTACGCGCTCGATCACAATTGCAGATTTTACTCGCTAGAGAAATCCGACGTCTTTCTTATTGGACACGTGGCAGTTTATTGAGGGTCGGGTGATGAAAGATCTACGAGGGAGGCGTGGGAGGTGTGGGAGGTAACGCGGGAAAGTCTGATACGTTTTGCAGGCACCAAATCAACGGAACGGATTTTATTCTGCCACTGCTTTGATGAGACTCGTCCCCTTTGCACTCAAAGGATGGGCTATGGTGTAGGTGTATTCAAATAAGTAACCATGCACCTCTCCGATTTGTTTTGGGTTATTCGGTCGGGCTCATAGCTCACTCTTTTGGGCCCATCGTTAAGAGCAACTCCAGTGTTGCCCACCTCCCCCGAGACAATCATTATTCAATCCACCCCAATGAATAGTAATTGCCCTAATGAACAATGTATTCCCCTGTCAATTGTTTTTTACATCTCCACCCCTACAATTAAATTGCCCTGGCAATTGACAATAAAATATTAGTATTTTTTATATTTATAAAATAATACATAATAATTTTATTTGTAATTTCGGATAAGATTTTTAATCGTTCTCGTTGCGCCACGTGTCATTATCCAAAAAACCAATAACAATAAAATATTTGTATTTTTTTTATTTATTTATAAAATAATTCAAAATAATTTTATTTGTTATATTGGATAAAATTTTTAATCGTTCTCATTGCGCCACGTGTCATAATCTGAAAAGACAATTATTAGTGATGGATTTCTGATAAGATTTTTAACAAATCACGTTGTGCCACGTGTCACAACCCGATTACACTCATTGATGACAGATTTCCGCCAGATTTTTAACGAATGGCGGCATGCCACGTGGCATTATCAACAACCTAATCCTTTCTGAATCCTCCATATAATCCACCATCCATCCTCAGAAATCTCACACCACCATTCATAGTTTCTGCTTCATTCTTTTACAATGTCTTCTTCTTCTTCTTCAAAGATGATGTGGGAAATCGATCAAGAACAGGAAGAATTGTTTAACCAATCAGAAGCAACGTTCAATGGCGGGGATTGGGCCGAAAATCAGATGGAAGAGGATGACGAGCGTAGACGGAGAGATGACGAATCAAGAATGGCAAGAGCCTCACATTCCCGTCGAGTCATCCAAGCTGTGGCTCACACCTCCAGGGCCAACCGTGTTATCAACATTGATAGAAACAGGCAACGATGAGGTCAGGAGCTGTTGGACGATTATTTTGTCCGTAACAGTGCATTCCCTGATACGTACTTCCGACGTCGTTTTAGAATGGAACGACATTTGTTCAACAAAATCATAGGCGCTGTTTGCAACCATGATTCTTACTTTGTGCAAAAGGCAGATGCTTTTGGTGTTATGGGTCTCATGCTTAAGCAAAAAATTACTGCTGCCTTGCGGATGCTTGCATATGGAGCAGCTGCAGACCAAGTGGACGAGATAACGAGGATGGGAAAATCAACCATTCTTGAGTCCCTGATGAGATTTTGCTCGGCAATCGAATCTATTTACACTGCAGAGTACCTCCGGAGGCCTACTCCTGATGACTTGCAAAGGCTTCTGAAGAACGGTGAGATGCGAGGTTTTCCAGGGATGATTGGAAGCATTGATTGTATGCACTGGACTTGGAAAAACTGTCCAAGTGCATGGCAAGGTGCTTATGGGGACAGAAAAGAATCAAAAAGTATCATTTTGAAGGCAGTGGCATCTTTTGATACATGGATCTGGCATGCCTTTTTCGGAGTTCCTAGTGCTCAAAATGATCTCAATGTCCTTGCCCAATCCTAAGTGTTCAACGACGTCCTGCAAGGAAAGGCACCGAAAGTCACATGCTGGGTCAACGGACGTCAGTACAACGGGGCATACTATCTAGCAGACGACATTTACCCAAGGTGGGGATCGTTTGTCAAAACAGTGCCACGTCCACAATCTGCAAAGGAAAAATACTTTACAAGATGTCAAGAAGGATGCAGGAAGGATGTGGAGCGTTGTTTTGGTATACTCCAAGCTCGCTGGGCTATTGTTAGGGGTGCTGCAAGAATTTTTGATGTAGAGTCGCTTCGATCCATCATGATGACGTGCATCATTCTTCACAACATGATTGTGGAAGATGAGTACGATTATGATGCCATTGATGAATATGAGCCAGACCCGATGAACAATTCCATAACACAAATATATTGTGCTCATGACCCTACCGAAGAACCTGTGCAACACGACCCATTAGAAAGGGATGGACGTTACAATGACACGATCATTCAACGATATACTGCACTTCAACGGCCATATATGCACAATGCCCGCCAAATTGACTTGATAGAGCACCAGTAGGCGCAAAGGGGTGTTGAAGACGCTTAAGTTCATTACCTTTTTTTTTTATTTGGTGTGTTGAAGTATTTTTGTTTGGTGTGTTGATGTAATTTTTATTTGGTGTGTTTGGTGTGTTGATGTAATTTTTATTTGGTGTTTTGAATAACAATTCTCCACCTTTAAATAAATATATTCTTAATTTAAATTATGGGCTACAATCAATAAATTGGAAACAACATACAACACTCTATTAAATGAATAAGAAATTACAACCCAAATTGATTGGAAAATTATGGGCTCCGGTTATAACAAAGTGATTGGCTACTCTCCACCTTACCAATCTGTGTTGCTTGGATGATCCTGTGTTGTGGTGCTAGGACCATCTTCTCTTGCTCTCGCTTCTCTTGCACGCCTCTTGCGCACCACGTCCGCTTTCTCTGATTGCCAAAAATATTTAGAGTTTGGAGACTTCCCTTCTAAAGGCTCCTTCATAATCTCACGATCTTGTTGAGCCATTCTTTCTTGTCTGCCCCGCTCTCTTTCTTGTCGAAGTAGATCTCTTTCTCTCTGATCAGCTTCAAATTTTTGCATAATCATTGCAGACCTTGCATCCCCTCTAGCCTTATCAGCCTCAAATTTAGCCAATTCCCGGGCCAAAGACAATTCACCTTGACGGGCAATGTCTTCCATATACTTTGCATAATCACTCTTGGAAGCATTACCTTTTCTCTTTGAAGCTTTCTTACCTTGGGGCCTAATTGGAAAACGGGTCGACCCTGAAGCTTGTTCAACGGGAGGCGTTTCTGGCACATCTTCTGCATCATCTTCATCTTCACCAGGTGTAGAGTGTAGAGGGGTGCTGTTCATGAAAACTTCTGGACCGACAGGCACAACTCTGAATTTTGGACAATCTTTGACAACATTCCAACATTCATGGCGGGTGAATGTTTTATTTTTACTTTTAGTTTGAGCACCATACCAAGCTTGTGCTTGAAGTTCCTATACAATGTGGGAGATTAAATAAATATATTAAAAATAGGTAACAAATAAATAATACAAAGAAATAATTATAATGAAAATAGGTAACAATTAAATAATACAAATAAAGAAATAAATATATTATTACCTAATCTGCTAAATTTTCTCCACTTCGAAGATTAGCACTAGCTTGTGTCAAGGCGTCTCTCCACGTACTAAACGATTGGCTAAGTAGTTTCCAACGACTGGACAATGAATCTTTGGTTCTTTGGCCACCCATTTTCTCAATATATGCGGAATGAATAAGACTCCACATTTCTCGCAACTGCATCTCATTCCCCGAAATTGAATCATGAGTGATTTGAACCCAGCTAGCACACAATACAACATCTTCAAGAAGCGTCCAGTTCGTACCTGCACCAGTTGTCATTTTTTTTGAAAAAAAAGATGGATTGAAACTTTGAGAGAGATAGGAGAAAGCTTGAAAGATGTTGAGAAAATATGGAATTGTGGTGTAAGGTAGATGAAATTGCCAAGGTATTTATAGAAAAGTAAAAAAAAAAGTTTACAAATTTTTTTAAAAATTTTTCCCGATTTTTACAGATTTTTTAAAATTTTTTATTCCCTTAATTAATCTCTGCCGTTGGATTTAAAAAAATTTGAATTTCAACGCTCTAGATTGTGACACGTGTCACAACGGTAACTTTTCTGAATTTTAAAACTTTTTTTTTATTTATAAAGGAATTAATATCAACTGTTGATCTGAGATCCAACGGTTGATATTAAATCCTTTTATTTATTTTTTTATTACCGTTGCAGATCCAACGGCCCAAATTAAAGAGCCGTTGAGATTGCACGGTCCAGGGGAAGCCACGTGGCTTCCCCAACGGTAAAAATTGATGTGGCCGACAGGCGGGGCCCCACCCGCTGCCGACCTTGTCGGGACGCGCCTCACTCGCGCGTGTAATGCATGCGCCTGACGCAAAAAAAATATAAAATACTTGGCTGACGTTAGCCACCTCGGTGGCTCGGGCTGTCAACTTTTCACTGGGCTCTTGCCCGAGCAGCCCCCTTCCCCCGAGCTCCTTCTTTCTCCAGCCCATCCCTCTGGCTCCCTCTGGCAGTTTGGGCCACTGTCCCCCAAGCAATTTGCAGGGCTGGACTTGCTCTAAGGGGGCGGGTTCGAGCTTCGAGGGACAACAAGCTAGGTCCGGGGTCTATGGGGACCCGGTCCGGGGTAACGGCGTCACCCATGTAGGTATCAGTGTCTTGTGAGCAAGTCAAATAGTTCTATTAGGTGGCGAGTTGAATATCAATTTCAAGTTTGACTTCTTTCAATTATAATAAAAATTTGAAGTAACATCAAGTTTGACATCTCCAAAAATTTGTTGCCATTTAATATTTATATATAATAATTTTATATATTAAAAAAAAATGTATCGAAAATTTCATTATACACTTCTTATAAGTGTAAATTTTCTTTCTGTAATGAGATATTTGAAGTGGCAATAACACCCTAATATAAACGTTTTTCTTTTTCAATTTTTATATGTAATGCTATATATATTCAAGTGAAACTTGTGTTGATGTTTTTTTTTTTTTGGTTTGGTTGTTTAGGATTGAACTGTTTTTAATTAGTTAGTGAAGGTTATGTTTATAGCTCTTTTTTACTTATTATTTAATGATACTTGTAATAATCAGTGTGAGTTCTAAAGTTTGTTTTGATTTAACTTATTGTTTTCTAGCATCAATACGTTGTTCTAAATTTTTTGGAAGACTCCTAAGAATGAGACTTTTATAAATTTCGCACAGAGCTCTCGAAATTTTAGGGGACGACCCTTGTAACATCTCTTCATAAGAAAATCTGGAATGAATTCTATATATTTCGGGTTAAAGTGTGAGTTCGAGGTTGAAAGTGAAGAATTCGTAACAAATTTTTGTGAAATCTCCGGTACTAAGATGAACTTTTCGTGAATTTTGGGTGTCGAGGTTGGTCTTAGTGTCCCGAAGCTTGGACCTCGTTCGCTATCGAACGCAAGAGTCCAAGTATGTGTTGGAGTTTGTATTAAAACAAGTATCCCACATCGGTTGTCTCATCTTTTAAAACAATGTTTACATTTGCGTGTTTACATTAAGGCCTCGTTTGGCAGCTCGAATTGTACTGACTATTTCAGTCGAATAGACGCTACGAGAACTACAAAGCACAAGAGTAGGGGCGAATTTCGTGTATAAGGACATTGCAAACTGTAAGCCTCTATCACATTCATCAAGTTAGTTTATATTAGCCTATATTGTTTTATTTATACGATTTGTATATTTTGTTTTAAAGTTTTATTCATTCTTTAATAAAATCCTGTTATTATATTGTGGTATTGTTACTGATATCCAACAGTATGAAATCCTAAATACTGAGTTTTAGGATTGGAATGCGTTGCATATTTTATAATGTAGAAATGGTGAATATGAAAGGAAAGCAATAAAAATGAAAGCAAAACCTGAGATTAAAAAATAACGCTTCAAACAAAATAAATTAAGATTACACGACATTTCGGATTTTGTGAAGGACATTTTGTAACTACACAACTAATATTTTACATCATAATTTTTCAGAAATTCTTAAGAACGTCATTTTTAACTTCTTCTACTCATGTTATGTGTATTTTATTAGCACGTAATACTAAAAATATAATATAATAATTTTTTTTTTAACTGGAAACTTTTGAATTTATTTCAAAGCCACTGATTTGAATGGAGAACATTTATATTTTTAAAAGATTATTATTTGTGCCACATGGCTTAACCATAAAAAAAATTTATTTTTAAAAGATTTGGCACCATAGAAAACAATTTTTTCAAATTTTTATAAAATAAATTTTTTTATGATTAATCCACGTGGCACCATATAATTTGACAGGTAGAACCCACTTGTGTGCCACGTCATCATATAACAGAAAAATTATAGGAAATGTAACCAAATTGATTTGTGAGACTCAATTTTAGAGACTAAATTGATAGATTTTCAATTTCAAAGACCATTTTGATTTGATTGTCCAATTTCATAACCAACAGTGATAAAAACCCAAAAATAAATAAACATTTTCTTTGAGTTTTCAGAGCTCTGTCCCCATCCTTGGATTTCCTTTTCAGTCCCATCCTCATAAGAAAAAAAATAAAATGCAAATGATAAAAAACAGAAAATAATACAAACCCAGAAATGGAGGAACAAAGAAAATATCCGGATTCATATAAAGCCATTTAGTTTAGGTACTAATAGATAACTTAATCCTGATTGGATGGGAAACTAATCCAATCCATGAAATTACAAAAACCCAAACACCAAATGGGAAACATTTTCCTTATCCAAGCAGCTACATATCAGTTTCAATTCCAGCTTCCAAAACCCTAATTTGAACATTCACCCCCAAAATCTCACCTTCAATTTCCTAAACGACATCGTTCTTTAACACTTCCGTAACCATATGACCATATCCACAAAATATTCACACTTTAAATAATGTCATAGTCAGGTATACCTTCCTTACCGTATACCAAACCGCACGCTATCAACCTCGCTATCACCAATCAAAAACCCAGAAAGCAGCAACCTTTCTAGTCGGACCCTTTAACGGGTCGGGAAATCGGACCCGCGGGCGACCTGAACCCGAAAGTCACAGGATCGTAAGCGCACCAGTGGAACCCAACTTCTCTCCCCATCTCGTTTGCCCTCGTGCACTCCTCGCACGCCGTCGCGCCACTCCGGCGGCCCCCGAGACCATCCGCCCGTCCCAGCCCCATGTTCATCAAGTACCTCTCTTTCTCAATCTGCAGCTCCCTGACCCGATTCTCGTACTCGACCCTACCCGCAAAAGGCATGGCCAATCCGGCGACGTTTTCGATCTCCATGCCGCGCTTTAATAGCATAACATTCTCGAGATGGAGATTCTTGTTGATCGGATTTTGAGCTCCAAACGACGCCGTGTTGCGGTACTCATCTTCTTGGAAGTCTTGGTTGTGGTGGACCTGGTAGTTGTGATTCTTCCGCCGCCGCTCGCGCCTCGACCGCTTGAGCTCCACGAGGAAGAAGCAGTTCTTCTCGCGGGAAATCGCGCTGAAGTTGACCTTGCCGGTGATGGGGATTCGCTGGCGGGTCTCAGGCGAGGAGAGGAAGACGGTGAACTGCCCCGGCAAGATTCCGATCTTGTGGCTTAGAACCGACAGGAACCGCGAGAAATCAAGCTTCGGGTAAACGACGAGGTCGCCGATATCGGTCTCGGTCTCGCCGTCGGAGAAGACGACCGGGAACGAGACGCCTCTTTCGGCCTCCATCGTCTTTACTCTCTCCCGTCTACGGCGAGATGACGTCAGATTTCCGGTGATTAAATTGCTCGGAGTTTTAGAAATCGAATGTAAATTTGGGGATTTTTTTGGTGGAGGGAGAGAAATGAACAGAGGAAAGGGGGGTTTATATAGAGGTGTGGGGGGTTTAGGACTGAAGTGGTAAATATCGTAAGGCGGTAGGGGTACTTAGGGAATTATGGTTTTGATGTTTTCATGAGGAGCCGGGGCCGGGGAAGCTCGGTCGTATCTTCCAGAGCACACATGCCTTTTATGTGATATGTGGAAGCTTGGGGCCCAAGCAATCCAAAACGGTTCGTTTCCGGCTTTCGTTTAGCCAGTCTCGGAAATTCATTGTTTTTATGCCTTGTATTTAATTAAACTCTGACAACGTTTCTTTGTTTCTTTTGCAATAAAAAACACTGCTAGATTTTTTAATTCTTTTTTTGTTCAGGTTATTAGAAAATGGGGATTCCACATTTTCTTTTTCAAAAAAAATTTATTTTCTCTTACATAGGATATTACTACTCTAAAAAAATAAAGAGAAAAAGGATTTAAATTCAGGACGAAGTGTTACAACCCGTCCCAAAATTTTATGTGAAATTACCAAAATACTCCTAGTGGTCAAATGTTGACTTTCGTTGATTTTTTAGAGACGATTTGTGAAAATTATTTTCTTTGCATATTCAAATAGTACTCTTCGATACGAACACGTGGACGCAAGCAGAACTTAATTTGGAGTTAAAACGAACGCTTTACGAAATTTTAAAGTGTAGGGGCATTTTAGTAGTTTTCACACCCGTTTATTAATTAGTGTTTTGGGTTTAGGGATTGGCTTCTGTGCAGCTAATTCCCTCATTCTCTCTCCCACCCCGACCTATCTCTCTCTCTCTCTCTCTCTCTTCCCTTCTCGACCAACATCACAAAAACTACAAACCGAAACCCTATGTTTTGGATGAATCACAAAACCATCAAACCGTCACTCAAGACCATTACCATTGCGATCGTTTTGTCATTCTGGACGAGACTGTGATTTCAGAATCCCCAAACTCAAGCCCAATCGGCCAAACCAACGCCAGAACGAAAACGGCAAACTGCCATTCAATTTTCTGTACAATCCCGACTTAGGTAAGCCTCAAAACCATTTTCATTGGTTTTATTACGTTGAGTAGGTTCAAATCGATAAGGAACGTGAATTTTGGTGCAGTTTGGAAGGAGAACGGAATTAGGGTTTGTCCAAAGCTTTCCGGCCAATTTCAGGCCATCTCCGGCCATTTTCCGGCCCCAATTTGGTATGAAAATATTCTACTCGTCAATACCTTCATTTTGATATATGGCACGTTAAATTTGGCCAAGGAATGAAGGAGTTATGAATTTTTAAACTTTTGGAATAAATTGGTGAATTTTTCCAGAAATCCGGCGAACCTGGCGGCGGAGGACAGCGGCTCCGGCGACCGGAAAAAGGTTGAAGGTGACGGAAAATTCTGTCACGGTAACAGAATATTCCTGACGGCGTCAGCATATTCCGTTAGAAAGGTATATATCGTTAACTTTAACGGTGCTGACGTCAGCATGAGCGTGGCTGACGTCAGCTACGCGTGGGATGACGTCAGCAGAGCCCGTGCTAGCGCATGGCGGCTCCTCCCGACGCGTGGCGGCGGCAAGGTTTTCGGGCCTCGGAAATCATTTTTCGAGCCCGTTTTCGCCAAAATAATATTATTTTTGGGTTCTTTTTATATAAGGGTTTTATTAATTTATATTAGGGATGTTTTTTAACATTTTCTCCTAATATTAAATAGGTAATTCTTCGTCTCGACACTTCGAGGAGGGCGACACCGAGAGAGATTATACTCCCGAATACTTGTGAGTGGACTTTTGTTGTATTAAATGATTTTTGTGCTATGAAATAATTATGGCTTGATATAATTATGATTTTTAAGTGATTTTTGAGGCATGAATATTTATGGATATATATTATAAAATGGTTTATACTATGATTTCGCTTATGCATAAATACATTGGTATTTTATATACGGTTCCAAATGAATATAACTTTTTATGCAAGGTTGAAATATTTGGGAAATTATGAAGTATATGATATTCTTCACTTTTACACATGATGTATATATGTATGTTTTCAAACACACTTGGTATGCTTTCACTACGTTGTAGTACCGTCTCACGGCCGTAAAACAAGTCTCACATGTTTGGGTCACACGCACTGTACTCCAGGGGCATTGTCCGGTAAATACTTTAGTGCAAGCTTGTCTTACGTTTATGTTTATTTTTGGGGAAAAGGCCCCACTACGTAAGGACTCGGGTGTGACGCGCTATTGCGCAAGTGCTTACATGTGTGTGGTACTAGGAGTACAAATTGATTGATAACGTAAAGTGCTTGTACGGGGATTGAGAGGCTGTTCCTCAACACGTACATGGGTGATTGCACATATACCCTGTGTTGGTTTTCTCATTTATACTATTGATTTATATATGGTGAAATGATTTATGGAAATATGAATGATTATTTACAGAATCTATGTTGATATATGTTTCCAGTTAAACATTTAAAGTATGTTTTGACTCATATTATAGTAGTATAAATTTTATACTTATACTGGTTTTCAAACAGGGGGTTACTATGTTGAAAAGAAAAAGGTTTTTTTTTAGAAAACTTTATTTTTCGTCCACTCACACCTTTTGTTTTTGCGCCCCCTTCAGGACCTAGTGATAGAGCATCTGGTGAAGTCGAGGCATATGAGTGGCAGCTCTGATTCTCTTCCCGACCATGTAGGGATTCATTTTTATTCAGTTTCTCTAATAATATCCATCCCTGTTATGGATAGAAATTCTAGGAACTTGATTTATTATTTTGTTTCCGTTGCTTCAAATTGGTACGCTCTGAACCTTGTGCATATTGGCATTAATTTCCGCAAACTTTATGACAATTTAATTTGCTTAAACTAAATGTTGTCGTGCATATAATGACTTCATCACTTACGAGTGTTGGCTAGCACGCCCAAACTCGGTATCCACGTGGGTATCGAGGGTAGAGGTGTGTCACGAAGTGGGTAAAAAAAAAACATAACTTTCTAAATAAACGTGTTTTTTAAGTTTTATTTAATAAAATTGTTGTTAGAACTCTGAATGACACGTCCCGATCCCGGACACGCCAAGTGTCGGAAGGTGATGGCCGACACGCGTTAGCGTGACGAAAGCCAAATAGAAATTAAGAATGAAGTAAAGAATATTGAATTAAATCAAGGTTCAGAGTGCACGGAATGTGCGGGCGGAAGAAATAAAAGAATACACAGTAAGAGGGATACAAAGATACTACAAACGTAGAAAATCCCTACATTGTCATACCACCGCGCCATCGACGTCGCAAGCTCCCAGCCAACTAACCTGGAGGAGCGCAAAACATAAAACGGTGAGTGGGTCAAAAAGCAAAGTTTGATAAAAACCGTTGTTTTCAAAGTCTAGTAACCCCTCGTTTGAAAACAAGTATAATTTGAGAAAATATGTCATACCCGTAGACATGAACCTCAAAATACTGTCGTGAAAACATGCGGGTACTCCCCGCTAATACTTTACTGATTTGCTCACCCATATGTAAACACACATGCCCAAGGGGCTAAATCCCACAAGGAACAAGCTAGGTATACAAGTAATACGCTGAGTACTACAATGACGCGAGTCTAACGCTAAGCGCTGGTGCACAAAGTGCAGTCACACAAGCTCGAGTTGCCTAATGCAACCTAGAACAGGCTAGTACCTACAATGGATCCAAAGCTGCGTAACGGTACTGGTAGTGACTACTCCAAACGTCAAGGCTAGTCCTGGCCACAAGACTGAGTACTAATACCTGGGGTGTATACATCTACTGATGAGCAACAGTATGAAAACATGCATGGCAATATAATACGAATGTTCTACCTCCAACAAACGTATATGATATGAACTACGCTAACAGTTAAAGAAAGCGTTGAAAAACCATACGTATATATATACATTTATCAAACAAAGACCCACTCACTCACCTGTAGGTAGCCGGGTCGAAGTACCCCGTCCTGGGTAGCCCCGGTAGTCCTCTGGATAGGCCCCACCTATATGAGAAATCACCGGTACAATGATTAACTCAAAAAGGTTACTAATTAACGAATTAATTACACCTATCCCTTGCTTTCTCAATTTGGAGATCCAAAACACCTCAAAAATTAAAATGCATACTACCCCGAGGTAGTATACGTCGTCACGAGTCGACCCGTGAAAACAGAATTGAATTTGGACCTCCCACGCGCCCTCACGCGCGGCTCAAACGCGCCAAGCCGCGGCTCCACGCGCGGCTCCAACGGCTGTCTCACGCGCGGCTCGCGCCCGGCGCCACGCGCGGCTCCACTCGCGGCTCAGCCGAGCCGGTCAGCGCCAGTCTGAACCGGTTCGCTGACGTCAGCAAGGCCGGTCTGTCCCGGTTTGCTGACGTCATCGCTGACATCAGCACCGGTCACCTCTGGTCTTTTTCCGGTCGCCGGTGCCGCCGCCGTCGCCGTCGCCGGAATTTTGGCCGGTTTCTGGGTAATTTTTCAAAGCTTCATAACTTCTTCGTTTTAAGTCCAAATTGGACGATTCAAGTACCAAAATGAAGCTAGAGATGAGGAGAACAAGATTTTACCATTTTGGGGACCAAAAACTGGCCAGAAGTGGCCTGAAAATGGGGAGGAAGATTCGGCCAAAATGGAGCTTCTCCAACCACGGTGCCAAATCGAGTTCCAAGCCTTGGGTTGGGTTCCCAAGGCTTCCAGAAGTGCTTTGGTGGTCTCAGGGAGGACCATGGAGGTCGAAAACACTGAGAAAGTCGACGTTTTGATTTTTGGTGTTCATCGGAGCATTTCCCAGAAATTGGGAAATGAAGTTGCAGGGTTGTTCTGGGTTCAAGGCCACACCCAGTGACCTGCACAACAAGGTTGAAGGAGAATTGAGTGTGGTTTGCACACCGACAAACCCAAAGAAAAACAGAGAGGGAGCCACGGGGTGGCTTGAGAAATTCTTACCCTTTTCTGGGTTTTTAGCACCAGGACACCCACGTTGGAGTTGCTGGCTTCAGAGTTTGATGGTGGAGATTTGTCGGATGGTGAATGGTGCTGTCCAGATTGGCCAAGAATGGCCATGGTTTCACGTTTGAGTTTTTGCAGAACAAAGGAAGAAGGAGAAAGGAAGGGCTCGGCACAAGGAGCCAAAAACCCAACCAGACAAATCCCAGGAAATCTGGGATTGGCCACAGGCCTGCTGCGAAATGGGCCCCAGCCCAAACAAGACAAAATTGCCCAAATTTGAAATACGGAAAACGTCGAAAAACTAACGCCTGTAAAATACTCGTTCGGAGTCCGAACGATGTACGGCTCGCGTCTACGAATTCATATCGACGAGCACGTCAAGGAAATACAATTGGATGCGTCGTACGAGTTACGACACAAAAGTCAACCGAAAAGTCAACCCAGGGGCAAAAACGTCATTTCCCACTTCCGGGAATAAAATAATTTAAATTTTGAACGGGATGTTACACTGAAAACGTCTTATTTATTCAGTTTAGTAAAAAAAAAAAAAGAGGATTTTTGCATAATATTAAGTCTTTATAGAAAATTCTTCAAATTCAGTACCAAAAGTATTTCATAATTTTTCTCCAATTAATTTTTTTTATTTTATCAAATTATAGTTTCCATGAAGTTATTTAATTTATTACTAAATATAAAAAAAGTGTACTATAATTTTTAGTTTAACTGTAAATTATGAAAAAAAGCAAGGGAAAATTCTTTAACACTACATAGTATGGAATACTAGAGCATTGAATTACGAAGATTGGTTTGGATGATGTGGTCCCGTGAATCAAAATCATCCAATACTCTTAATATTTCATACTATATAGTATGAGTTGGACCCTAAAAATAGATTAGAGAGAACAAATGGACAAACTTCAATCGTACGTATCATTCAATAATACGTACTGTTGAATGATTTAAAATTCATTTAGAACCCATCACAAAATTAATCTAGACCATTCAATAGTCGTACCATTGAATGGTACGTACCACCTAAGATTTTTCCAAAATAAAATGAAATGTTTTGCGTCTCCTCTCATTCAACACATCACGTGAACCTTCTTTTGTTCTTTCTAATTTTCTCTTCCCTGCCAACCATGATGTACGTCATGATCCGACTGGCCATTGGCCAATTAGCCACTATTGGTCAGTCTGGTCATAATAGCATATCTTTTTCTCGACCAAAAAGCCCAACATATTTTTTTCAAGTTTAATAAAGTTAAAATAATTAAAATGCATTGGAAATAAAAATCGCCGGAAATTCCATTTGCACCCACGTGAGTGTTTTTCACATTAAACACATGATTTGGGTGCCACCTAGAGGTGCAACTTGGACGGATTCGACGGGTTGGATGGTTAATTTAACTCTAACTCAAATTTTACAATTCGGGTTTGGATTGGATTCAAGTTTATATGAGTTTAGTCAGGTTCGGGTTTTAATTAGGTTTGGACTTATTCTGGTTGGGTTCAAGTTCGTTCAACTTTATCGAGTTTAATCTTTTAAAACCTTATTTTGCATGATTTTTCAAATTTTGAACCAAAGAACATCAATCTTATTTAAAATTTCATTTACACATCATCATTCACAAAAAAGTTAAAACAAACAACTTGGAGACTATTTTTAATGTTACAACCATGCAAAATTGGAATTAAATTATAAAACGGATACCAAAACTTCAACAAACAAAAAAAGTAAAAGTAACACTATAATTCATTATTCATATGAAAAACCGATAATAAACTTCAAGTATATTCATTATAAAACTTATACATGAGTTATATAATATGAAATGGGATGGGTAATATGTGCATGAGCAAATTAGGGCTCAAAATCGGGTTGGTTTGGGTTGACATGGGCGGGCAAGGTGGGCGAGTTTTTTCTTCATTCTAACCATCCCGATTGGGTTTGAAATCGGGTTGGACATGGATGGATTCTAATTGACCCAACCTAAGTTGCACCCCTAGTGCCAACCTACAGTTACTACTACGGTTTAAGAGTATTCTTATCTCTTCTCTATATATAAAGGGAGCAGCCACATTTGGTTAAACATTCAATATTCCTATAATACCCCAGATTTAAGAGATAAACAATGCAGAACTAACCGAATGAAATAGGGGCTAAAATCGTAAAAATACCCGTGGAGTTGCTCCCCTACGCTTCCATGTTTGTGTGGATTTTTAAAATAACCGTTTTCATCTATAAGATGAAACATACTCACACTTGATACTCATCATAAACAATGTGGTCCCTTCAAACACTCATCTAATGTGTACTGCATCGCAGTTGATTTCCACACAAAAGAAAAGTAATATATAAAAAAAAAAAACCAAAACCCAGGAAAACAGTCCCGATCTGCAGACACAAGCAGCGGTTGCAAAAGTTGAACGACGGAAACCGCCATTTACCACACGTTCTGAAGAGGACAACGGACTCAATCCCCACAGTTCATACAAAAGGGGAAACAAACTCATCCACCCTCTACCTTCCCTCATCGTCTTTTCTCAGAGCTTCTTCTCCATCCACCCTTATCCTTCCCTGGGAACTATCGTTATAATCTATACGATTTACAATCAATTTTTTAATCATATTAATTTTATTTGTTTCTGACCAAATATCTCGGTCCATTGCAAAATCCGTTTGATTTTTTTTGTTTTTCAGACCCTTTAAAGTCGAACCCACGGTGCCACAGCACAGAAGAGCCGAAGATTTGAGGTGATTTTGTTAATTTTATTCTGTTAGTTTTCTGGATTAATCTTCACCCTCCGTGTCTCGGTGGCCAAACTGATCATTCTGCTTCTCTGTCTGCGTTTTTTTATTTTGCTCATTCAACAATAATCCTACCAAAACTCATATCCAGACACACAATTTTTTTTAAAAATCACACAACAATTAAAAAAAGAAAGAGAATCACATAGATTAACTAATTTCTTTTCCTCCTTTGCACGGTTAAAGAGAAGAAAACCCACTGTCGCACTCTGTAATTGAAAAGAAAAGCAAAGCAATTAAGAAATAAATGGAAGAGAAAGAGGAGATAGTATACCTGTAGGGAACATTGTTGTGTAAAGGTATATACGCATATACTTTAATCAATACCACATGTAGGTATATACGCATATACTTTAATTACTTTGGAGTTTTGATACTAATTTGGTATATGCCTTCAAGAATTTTGTTGCAGATTTATGAATTTAAGTCAGGCAAGTCCTAACAGGTATGTAATCTCTATCACAACAGAAATATCTCTTCAAAATTACAATGGAAATATATCAACGCAAGACACTTCTAGGGGCGCGTAGTGCTCGTGATGAAAAAATGCCTCTCGCACGCGCGTGAACGCGTGCAGAGAGGCTAGTCTATTTATAAAGTGTAAGACAATAGGTTTGACTCTCTTTAACAGAGGTATGACTCACCAATACAAGTAGGTCTGACTTCTATTAGAGAGATTGTTCACGAATTTTTTATAAAATATTAAAATGTGATCTTCCTTAACCTTGAATTGTTTGTTTAGTTAGTCAAAATACTAAATTCAGTTAAAATAATTTAGATCAAAGCCTCACTAAAAAGCTCATATTGTACTCGTTCTATATCATTTCAATAAATGATAAATAAATCATATAATAATTTTTTTGAAGTGTTTCGACAATTAACAGAAGTGATCCTACATATCATAAAACCATATATATGATGCCATTTCATAATCTTCCATCCGTCTCTCTCTCTCTCAACACTCACCAGCACGAGTCAAACAACACATGTCAGCATCATGAATTTATTATTGTTCTTTGTTTTTCATTAATTAAAACACAGGAAGAATTCTGAACTTGGCTACTCAACCAAGACATAAGCTAGAAGCTTACAAGCATTTCATGCTTTCGCAAATCTAATCGTTAACCATTAATGGTTAAATACATATAAACATAAAATGCTTGTAAACATTTTAGTCGGATCCTTCAACCAAAGCCCAATCCTGAATACCCACATAACAAACTAGCAACTACCCTCTCCACTAAATAATAATTAATAGATAAAAATTGATAGGATGTAACCTAAGTGTGGAATAAAATTATATAGAAAGTGAGATATTTTTTTGATCAAATATAGAAATTATATAGAAAGTGATATAGAAAGTGAGATAAAACTGAATTGAATTCATGTTTTATTTGCCCCAATTCCGTTCTCGCAGGCCTCGTAATTTAAAAAAATTGTGGTTACTACCATTTGATTTTAATCCAACAATGTAAAAGAAAGTGCAACAACAAAAATTAAATAATTATCTACTGTTGGATTAAGATAGAACGATAAGTGACCACAATTTTTCTGAACCATAGTCTTAGAGCACTACTCTTATTTGCCCTCATAGTGCAAAAAACTACGGATTATTTACCCTCATAAGTGTAAAAATTGTGGATTTGTCAATCATGTATTTCTTGTGTCCAGACAATATTATGTTCTAAATATACCGAGAAGTTCAGAAGAGCGTTGCAATTATACTGATTTAAAGCATTTAATCTATACACATAATATGATTTTGCCTTCCATAACATCATTTGAATCAATAAAAATATACAATTAAGAGTTTTCGAACTCAAGTGCAATGAGACAAACACGCTGCTTTCATAACCCACAATTGGCAACGAAGTTGTTTGACCTTTGAACATCTCTTTATGTAGACGTCATCCATGTAGGCTGCTCCCCCTAATGGATACGTACAGTACAGAAGAAATGTGGGATTTTCCCTCCTTTTTAATCCCTGGGAATGAAGGGTTGAAGCCTCCATGCTCCACTCCAGGCATGGGGTCCCTAAAACATACTTTATTAAACAAATTCCTCAACTATAATTAACCTGCAGGGTTTTATTTAATTACTAAAACATGTTACATAACATTATTAAACATTTATTCTTTGTGTTTTGAACTGTTCAATGGAGGAGGATAAAAATAAGATCTCATACACCCCACCAAATTTCAAATGAGAAAAAAAAAATTACTAAATTCACTAATGTACATGTTTTTAATTTTTAAGACGAACTCAATTTACACCTGAATTCGAATCCCCCTCCTAGTAAACAAAGAGTATGTAATTTACAATATCGTCTGTACATGGAGACGAGACGGAGACCAAAAGGAGAGCGTAAATGGAGATGAGAGCATGAGTCACTTCAAAAAATCAGATTGAAGAATTGGAAATAAGTTTTATTTGTAGCTTTTATAATTTAACAAACATGTCAAAATTGTCTCTAAAGAAATAAAACTCATGGCACAACATGAACACAAATATCTGTGTTTTATGGGACGATATGGTTGGTTTTGTACACCATAAAATATCCACCACCACCAATATAATTGGACGCCAATGCCTTTCCAGCTGATGTTGGTTGTGAGAATGCCAGTTGAGAGCGTTCGAGGACAAATCCTATGCAGAAGCTTTTCCTGTGATGGAGAAATTATAAGTAAACAGCCAAATGCTAATCAGAGCAGACATCGAAAAGAAGCAAGTGATTCAGTCTTCTGCGATAGTAGGATAGAAAATGAGTTTCAGATGATCAAAGGTTCAAAAGAATTTCCTAGTTCCGAAGAACATATGATCGGTATGGATGACTGAACTGATAGCAAGGACTTGAACATGAACATACCTCAGGGCATCAAGTAACTGGGTGGCTATGTGTTTTCTTCTGTTAGACGGAGTGACCCAAATGGCTCTAACACCGCAGACAGCAGCCACTGCTTCCCTTTCGCAGAAGATAGCACCGTTGAGATTCTCATTCAACGCTTCAGGTGCAGAAGGGGCTTTTCTCATGACTTCCCTCTGAAACCTGATATCCCCAAATTGGAGAGTAGATAATTTTGCTTCATGCGTAGTAGTACCATCAGAACTTCCATCAACTGCACATGAAGGAACTTTGTGTGCTTCGTTTATTGGTTCCGCAACTAGACAGCCAGCAACCCTTTGGGACAAAATGAACAGATATACCTGCAAACACAATAGTCAGATACTGGAAATGGAGGTCATAGTTCAATTACACCATCCACGAAAAACTGAGAAAAAACCATTATTGTCAAAAGATTGGAGTTACATGGCGCCAAAGTATTCATAAAGGTCTAAGAGAAAGTCTCGAAAGTGTGCACAAATCCACAAGTTAATGGCAGTGTAAAAGTTAATGGCAGTGTAAAAGTTATTTGTCATTCACCTTACACAACTTGTGCAAAATCCATCCATTTCCAAGCTCGCTCTCCATCCTCTTCACAATTTCCCCAACCTGCCATACAATATAAGAGCCTTATTAAGCGCATCTTCGAGTTTACTTGAAACAGTCCTCATTACACAGGGCTCGTTTGGTGTGTAGGATAATTCACTATATTCAAGGTATGTTGAAGCAAGAGATGAAAATTGTGTTTAACTTGAGGAAGATGGGGTAAGTTTCCTTCCTTCACTCTAATCATTCACTTCTACCTTTATTATACCTTGAATTTTATGAATTTTACGAATTATCCTATCCAATCCAATCCAATTCAATCCTAGGCACCAAACGAGAGCTATGATAAAGTATCAAATTCAAGAAAACAGACTTTGTATTCTAACCTTGTTTCTCTGCGCCGGAGGATCAGAATCTAACACCAAAACAATCCGACCTCCTTCCGCAGAAGGCGGATGAACAACCCTCTCATTGCACCATCCCTGCAAAATTTGGTCAGCAATTTGAGTAAACAAGCACCCATTTCTAACAAACTCATTTTTTTACCAATGGACCTAACAAAGCAAACACATAATTTCTAACAAATTTGCACCTTGAATGGAATTCCACTAACATAGTCCTTGTGAAATGCCTTGTGAGCCTTCTCATCGTCTTCGTCTCCGGCGGTATACTTGACCCCGCACGTGGAACATGCGTGCAGATTGAAATCAGACTGACCAAAGTCCAGATAGAACTGAGCATAGCTTCTCTTCTTGTTCTTGATCACTGTTCTTCCCAATGTGGTCGATTCCAGCTTCCCGGAATTATCATCCGAAGAGGGTCTGTCCGGCAATTCGCTCACTGATTTTCTGTCCCTTCCACTACTTCAGTACGCAAAGAAAAGATTGGAAGGGAAACAAAAGCAAATAAATATAAATTAAAAAAGCCAGTAAATCAATATATCCATAAAAATAAAACTAAATCTCAGATTTTCTGTAAGGAAAATCCCCGAGATTAAATCCAGGCTAAACCCAATTCCTAATTGTCTTAACTGGAGCTACCCACAACCAATTTTTTTTTTTTAAATAAAAATTGAAACGCTTTTTCTCGGCATCCAAACAGCGCAAAGCCCAGAAGAAAAGACGAATACCTTTGAGGGTTTGGAGCTCTTCGCTTGTAGGTGTTACAGTATTGGTGCTGCGCCTTTTCCCAGACGGTCAATTCGTCGTCGTTTTCGTCGGAAAGAAGCGGAGGTGCGGCTGTTGGTTTGGGTGAAGAGGAAGAACAAGAAGAAGAGGAGGGTTTGAAGAAGGCACTGATCTTTGATTGCATTGCATGAATTCGTCGGATTTGATTTGAATTCGATCTCATTTCATTGCGCCTACCTCATCATTTACTTTGATTTTGCCGCCAAGAAATTGGGGAAATTGTGGGGTTGGACCGTCGGAGTCAATTTTCCCGCCTAATTTATGGAGCCTTCGCAATTTTCTTTGGGCCTTCTGCTATGTTTTATTAGAATTTAGACTCGTTCAAAGAAAATATAGCTACAAAGGAAAAATTCTAGTAACCCTTTCTTTCAACGAGTCTAAATTTTAATACTGAATTCCAATAGAAAAAATAAAAAAATAATTCCAATAGAAAAAAGATAAAAAAAAAAAATTTGGAATAGGAGACGATCAGTATTATATTACTGATTATAACTTGGGAGAGTCGGGACAACACTACCCACTGTCCCAAGTCAGGATCGGTAGTATCATACCGATCGTCCCTTAATCCAATTTTTCTTCCTTTTCTCTTTTTTTTTTTCTATTGGATTTTGGTTTGGTTTTTTTTCTTTTTTACATTACTTTATTTAAGTTCGTTTAGTTTTCGTTCTTTTCTTGGTATATGGTATAAGATAAGTTTTTTTTTTAAATTAAAAATTACAAACACATGGATCGTAGTTGATACAATTGTCTTTATCGCCTTTCAATTTTAAATTGCACTATTGAGATATCGACTGTCAACTATAAGAAATCTTATGATCCGGATTGCACCAAAATTTTCATCGAAATATCTCTAAAATTTATCAAATCGGT